>JAQJVK010000003.1:47910679-48262196 GCA_035578135.1 Flexamia atlantica
GAATTTTTTGTTTGTGTTTGTGAGTGACACATGTACAATTAGTGTATGGTTTCCTGCATGGTTTGTTTTGTTTTGCCTGTAGCCTGTAAGATGCCAACAAGCCCATGCTATGGACTCTATTAATGAATTGTATTGTGAATTTTCATGTTGTGACGATGTCAATTGCATGTAATTTGTACAAAGGATAATAAATTCTTGATTCATGATTCTTGATTCCTCAGCTTTGATTGGTTGTGAACGAGCCCACGTTCTGATTGGTGAATTAGTGATTCCTATGTATTTTTAGCGAATTTCCCCTATAGGGAAGAAGCTGTTACCGTAGGTCTCAGAAGAATGATATGCTAGAATACTAAATATTGAATTAAAACCACCCAGTTTTAATATACCCATAGCAGCAAACCTGCATACTCATTCCCCATGTTATTCTTATGGAGCTTACAAAAACATGTCAAATCTCGCTATGTTGGATCGAAATATGTTGTTTTGCATTTGAAATTCGCTGAGTGTGCAGGTCTGCTGCAACGGGGGTATTGTGTTTTCGTTTTGTTCTCAGCTTTTAGCGTTTTGGACTGTTTTTGCAATTCTCTGTTTCAGCTATGTCTTTTGTCCAGGTCCTAATGGTTTTGTGTTACTAGTCTTGTGTTCTAAGTCCCTTTCCGCCTGAAGCGGGATCAGATTTCAGATCCCAAAAGGTCGTGAAACTTGTTTTTACAAATCAGTAATTATAAATGTCTGTAACCATTTCTTGATCTATTTAAGTACATACATTTATATGTTGCTCTTTATAAAAATGTTGCTCTGATAAAATGCCTACCATTTTAAATTTTTACAAGTAGGAAACTCGATACTCCGCATCAAAATAGGCCATAATGCAAACATATACTTTGGTCTTAGGAGTATACGCGCATGCCTATGGTATATGTATGATTCGGCCATAGTCGTCATGCGCATAAAAGCTTAAAACAGTTACTTGCCTCATTTTTTACACATGTCAAATAACCCAAAAACGTTTCGGATGGTCGAAGCTGGACTGCTTGTACAAGTTTATAAAAAGTGTTAAGTTGATTTCATTTACAGTACCTCATCTAGTAAAATAATAAACATAGCTACGCAATTTGGATCACGTAAATCATGCTCACGAAAACAAGAACTTCGAAAAATGTACATGTATATGTATTTCATCAGTCAAGAACAATGAAACTGTCCCTATACTTTGTTTGGAATTGAAATTCCATTTTGTCTTATTTAAATCCCTCCTACCAAATTAAAAACACGTTTTATTATAAGTAATATCGAAAAAATAACGTCACACACACACATCGGTAGTTGACACGGTCAGATAACATAAACTAAGACAAGGTATAATTAAAAGCAGACGATGGCTTCTTGGAAGCGCCTCAAGCTGCGCTCTAGATTTCAGTTGCGTTTTAGAGAAAGAACAGCTCCAATCAGATTATCGAATTGTCTGATTCGCCATTGGCAAGACCGCGAAGTGGCACTGAGGCACGGGAGGTGGCACTGAGGCACCGGAGGTGGCACTGAGGCACGGGAGGTGGCACTGAGGCACGGGAGGTGGCACTGAGGCACGGGAGGTGGCACTGAGGCACCGGAGGTGGCACTGAGGCACGGGAGGTGGCACTGAGGCACGGGAGGTGGCACTGAGGCACCGGAGGTGGCACTAAGGCACGGGAGGTGGCACTGAGGCACGGGAGGTGGCACTGAGGCACGGGAGGTGGCACTGAGGCACCGGAGGTGGCACTGAGGCACGGAGGGTGGCACTGAGGCACGGGAGGTGGCACTGAGGCACGGGAGGTGGCACTGAGGCACCGGAGGTGGCACTGAGGCACGGGAGGTGGCACTGAGGCACGGGAGGTGGCACTGAGGCACGGAGGGTGGCACTGAGGCACGGGAGGTGGCACTGAGGCACCGGAGGTGGCACTGAGGCACGGGAGGTGGCACTGAGGCACGGGAGGTGGCACTGAGGCACGGAGGGTGGCACTGAGGCACGGGAGGTGGCACTGAGGCACCGGAGGTGGCACTGAGGCACCGGAGGTGGCACTGAGGCACGGGAGGTGGCACTGAGGCACGGGAGGTGGCACTGAGGCACGGGAGGTGGCACTGAGGCACGGAGGGTGGCACTGAGGCACGGGAGGTGGCACTGAGGCACGGGAGGTGGCACTGAGGCACGGGAGGTGGCACTGAGGCACGGGAGGTGGCACTGAGGCTCGGAGGGTGGCACTGAGGCACGGGAGGTGGCACTGAGGCACGGGAGGTGGCACTGAGGCACGGGAGGTGGCACTGAGGCACGGGAGGTGGCACTGAGGCACGGGAGGTGGCACTGAGGCACCGGAGGTGGCACTGAGGCACGGGAGGTGGCACTGAGGCACGGGAGGTGGCACTGAGGCACCGGAGGTGGCACTAAGGCACGGGAGGTGGCACTGAGGCACGGGAGGTGGCACTGAGGCACGGAGGGTGGCACTGAGGCACGGGAGGTGGCACTGAGGCACGGGAGGTGGCACTGAGGCACGGGAGGTGGCACTGAGGCACGGAGGGTGGCACTGAGGCACGGGAGGTGGCACTGAGGCACGGGAGGTGGCACTGAGGCACGGAGGGTGGCACTGAGGCACGGGAGGTGGCACTGAGGCACGGAGGGTGGCACTGAGGCACGGAGGGTGGCACTGAGGCACGGGAGGTGGCACTGAGGCACGGGAGGTGGCACTGAGGCACGGGAGGTGGCACTGAGGCACGGGAGGTGGCACTGAGGCACGGGAGGTGGCACTGAGGCACGGGAGGTGGCACTGAGGCACGGGAGGTGGCACTGAGGCACGGGAGGTGGCACTGAGGCACGGGAGGTGGCACTGAGGCACGGGAGGTGGCACTGAGGCACGGAGGGTGGCACTGAGGCACGGGAGGTGGCACTGAGGCACGGGAGGTGGCACTGAGGCACGGAGGGTGGCACTGAGGCACGGGAGGTGGCACTGAGGCACGGGAGGTGGCACTGAGGCACGGAGGGTGGCACTGAGGCACGGGAGGTGGCACTGAGGCACGGGAGGTGGCACTGAGGCACGGAGGGTGGCACTGAGGCACGGAGGGTGGCACTGAGGCACGGGAGGTGGCACTGAGGCACGGAGGGTGGCACTGAGGCACGGAGGGTGGCACTGAGGCACGGGAGGTGGCACTGAGGCACGGGAGGTGGCACTGAGGCACGGGAGGTGGCACTGAGGCACGGGAGGTGGCACTGAGGCACGGGAGGTGGCACTGAGGCACGGAGGGTGGCACTGAGGCACGGGAGGTGGCACTGAGGCACGGGAGGTGGCACTGAGGCACGGGAGTTGGCACTGAGGCACGGAGGGTGGCACTGAGGCACGGGAACATGATTGTTGGTGCATTAAATCGGAACGCCTCTATCCCAGTTTGGGGATAATAAAACCCAAATTTTGGTTTTTGGGTCTAAAAAGGACAATTCAAGCCTCTGAAAACAGAAATTTGGGAAGGAAGAAACTTGCAATTTTATTAAAAGACAGATTGGATATTTAAGAAGGGTGCTATTAAATGCTATTGCAAAATAATTTTCAGGCAACGTGTAGCGAAAATACTTTTTAAATCTCCTTCAATTTGACAATGTGTTCCTTTTTATAATTCGTTGCTCAAGTAACTTCAGATAAAAACGTCATTGCGATGACAAAATAAAACACTTATCTGGTGAATTAACTATTAATTTAGGAAGTTCGCAATAATTAGTTCAATGATGGTTTGTACTAGTCTTAAAACTACTTCGCTGCGATATTATCTGAGAACGATTTACAATCCTTCCATACCAGACTTAATAGGCCTTATTGGTCATTTTGGCATTTACAATTCTTTTTTTTGGGCAAAAAGGTCGATGAGTAGGATGGGTATTATTAATGCTTCTTACGTATTATAGCTAACTTAACAGTATTTAAAGGGATGTCTGCTTCCTTCACAGTTTATCAATGTTTGGTAATAACTGCCTAAGGCCTAAAGCCGTTCGGTAGCCTCTGCCCTCGCAGTGGCACATGCACCTATGACGTCATCACGGCGGCTGACGTCACCGTGCGCACTATCAGCACGTAACTGCCGTTTCCTCAGCAACCTGTTGCGCTGACGCCGGCGCGCTGACGGCCACCTGTAACTCCGATCGATACCTCAGCATCGACGCTGAATTAATTAGTTGTGAAAGATCCGCACAGTATTAATTAAACTGTAACAATGGAAAATCTCTTGTTACGCCCGATAATGAAATTCGACCGAGTGTTTTAATTAGTTGAAAGTTTTTTCTGAGAAGGTCAATTTGCTGGGTTGAAATTATCCCCAGACTAATCTTTTGTTTGACAGTTTATTTAGTTTAATTGTTAATGAGTTCGGTGATATTTAGCTCGGTGTATTGTGAAAATATATAATGAGATTGAGCGTCGGATATTTTTTATAGTCTTTGAAAGTTGGGATTGTGACCTACATTTGGGATGTTCAATTTAAGGGAGGGGCTACAAGTCCAATCGAAGTTACCTAGCCTTTCAACTTCAATCAGAGGATGGAAAAATGATGTATTCATACAAACAGTAATATACAAAAATAAAATGTTTAAGTCCTTTAAATTTTACTCTCTGATCTGAATTTAGCAGAAATAAAGCAATTTAAACCCATCGCAGGTTGAAAATAATCGTTACCAATTCCACGCTACTGCCTTATCGCATTAAATATCTATAGAAAGAATATATTATTTTTGTATTAGGTTTAATATGTATTATTACCTACTGTTAAATAAATCACTACAACTTTTCCATAGGCCTGTTGACGAGTAACAATTATTGGAAACTTTCTAAACTGTCTGCTCAAACTCATGTTTGTATTAACTGTCTTTATTGTTTTAAGGCCCACTGTCCTGTATTTCTTAAATTGCATCGAATAATTAAATGTCATTTTGAGGTTAATGTAGTTCATCGGAGGTTAGCGAATCGTCAAACTTTGGTCATGGGCCTATTTAAAAAAAAAGAACTATCTTCTTTTTCCCTTAACGTTGGTTTTGTTTGTTATTTTGATAGTACCAATCCAAATATATAAAAAATCCAAAACAAATTGGTAATTACAATGATTTAGCTTTGAGTTATATTTTACTTGCACTAGCACTATAGTGTAGACATAACTACTTCATTAGGCCTACATTAGAAAAATGTCCTATTTCCGAGACACAATGTTGCGCTAAACATCGATTACCTATGTTTTAACCAACCCCCAAATGGCAAGAGAATAACTGTTATTTGCCGCAAAAAGAATTCTTCTACACTTATAGTAGTCCTGCAGCTGACAGCACTTCTGTGTGCAAGCTTTCGTAGGCTGAATTTTATTGCTGGACCTGTTAGTTTATTACAAGGGAAGATTAAAAAACTTGGGTGGACATCTCCTACCCCCCAGGTTTTCCCAGGATGACGTTTTCAAAATGGCCGCCAATTATCTGTTTTTACCATTAAATTTATAAAAATCATGACCATCGCCCAATCTATGGATTTAACATAACAAGAATCGGTTAAAATTACCACTTAGTATATACCTAACGATTAAAATCTCGTTTTCAAAAGTTGCATCACTACATGTCCGCCATTTTGGAAATAATCCGCCATTTTGATATTATGTAAGCTTTTAATTGATCAATCATAGTGAGGCTCAAAATCAACGTAGGATCGTGATTTTTATTTTATTTTAAAGCCAATTAAATTTCCTACAAGAAAAATCCAGGTGGAATACAGCCAATCAGTATAACCAATGTGTAATTTTAATGTAAAACAAGTCCCTAAAAAATTGACGATGTAATTTTCGTGTTTTACGGATTATTTTGCTAACAACGAAACCTACGCCTCCACTGAGGAAATAAAGGAACTGGAATGTACTAAACTAATCTCAAGGCATATGAATAACTATCTAAGACAAGATTTCATAATACATTCGCCGCTTGTCGGTCTTTTTGGGAAATAATTCGCTATTTTGAATTTATACTAGTTTTCAATTGCCAAAGCGTTTTCCGGCTAACAGTTGCCGTAAACACTTATATTTTCATTTTATTTTACTCTTTGATAAAGTTCTTACGAGAAAATGTAAGGTGGAATGCATCAAATAAACATAAACAATACGAAATTGCAATGTAAAAGAAGTATTTTAATGATTTTCTAATAGTAGGGTAAAAAGCAGGCCATAAGATGTCTTCTTCGTGATTATGTAGGCTATGTTTTGCGACTGGTGGCAACCATGTTTTTTTGTTCCTTTTGACCTATTGAATGCAAACTGTGAGTTTGCCACCTTCAAATTTGGTGCGGGGACCAGGAATCCAAGATGGCGGACAAAATGGCTTATTAATGTTGTAGGCTTAGTTTTTTTTACCTTTCCCTCGCTATATTTGATGACAATTCGTCTGTCTTAACAAAGAAAAGGTTGGGAGAGGGGAAACACTCAATGTTGGTTACATTTTCACATCCGGTCGCCATATTGGATCCGCCATATTGGATATAAGTTATTTTTTTTGAAATGTAAATATGGGGTTGTGACATATCATTTCAAACTGCGTTTTTGTGACAAACTCAACGCTGTAATCCGTTTTTCTAGATTTCTGTCTGTTCTCAGGTTATTAGTAAATTATTTAATAATTATATTCTTATTTTTTCTGTTTCTTTTAGTCCTGTCCCCAACGATATGACCTTGAATTAAGGTCCAACTCACACTTTGTGATCGATTCTCGTACTATTTGATAAATTGAACAAGATTATGAGGGGTTCCAGAGTGGCACCCATGGAAAATTTTGAATAACGATGGTCAAAGTTTACAGTGCCGAAAATAAAGAAACAAATATTGAACAAAATTGTATGTATATGACATTCATAGGAATATTTTCCAAAATATCGATTTGAAAACACCGCTAATAGTTGCCGGAAGGTAAATACTTAATTAAAGTGGATAATAGCTTTCAGCCGCCATCTTGGACCCGCCATATTGGTTAGAATATACTGGAACTTCCATAAAAGTTAAAAATATGGAAAAAAGCTGATTAGTACTAAGCAGCTGATTGAGTGGAAACAGCACATTGGCAGCGAAAAAGCTATTTGACGGTCAAATACTTATCTTCATTTAAAACAGCTAATTTGATTGTAAATTACCCTTTAACTGTCAATCAGATGTTTTTAGTCAATTATCCGATAACTATTAATAAGCTAATTTCCTTTTCTTTATTTTTATTATGAATCCAATATAGTAATCCATTAAATATTAAAAATAAGTTTATATTTATGTTTATTAATTATTGTACATGATTATGGGTTATAATAATGTACTGAATTTCTGATAAAAATAAAGAAAAGGGGAAAAGCTGATTTAAAGTCATCAGCTGATTAGTTAGAAACAGCTGATTAATAGTAAAAGTTAAATTACAAACAAATCAGCTGTTCTGAGTGAAGGTGTGTAAAGTATTTGTCCATAAAAACAGCTTTTCGCTGCCAATCAGCTGTTTTCAGTCAATCAGGTGTTTAGTAATAATCAGCGGTTTTCCATATTTTTCATTTTAATGAAAAGTCCAGTACATTATAACCCATTATTATATATAAAAAAAAATTTTATTTGATTGCAAACACATTTGATAATAAAAATTTTATAGTTCTGGGAAAAATATGTTTCCAATGAAAATTTAAATTTTACATGTTGGGCATTTAAAATTGTTTGCTTGGGCATTATTCTAAAAAACCATAAATAGTATCGTAAAAAAATAAAACAAATTTAATGTAAATTTGACCCCTCATACAGCATCGTATCTTAAAAAGTGAGCGATTTAGTACAAATTTAGTTATGGGCAACTATAGTTTTTCTAGCGTGGAGAACGAGTTAGTCGAATATTTTTTATTGCTCACCAACGTTTTACTTGTTCTTAGATTACGCATTACTTAGCTACTTTAACCTTCCGTGTATCTCTTATAGTTTAAGAGATCCCAAAAGTGTTCACAAAAAATACGCTCTATATCTTGTGATCGAAACAGTACTTTTTTCAAACAGATCGCGGCATTGTAATCAGCGTGAAAACATTGTTTTTATGTGTAACACCACATTCAAATTTAAGAAAAATATGTTATATCCAATATGGCGTATCCAACGTGCATGGCTGCTAAAAGCTATTTGCCATTTTAAATTAAGTATTTACCATCCAACAACTATTGGCGGTGTTTTCAAATCGATATTTTGGAAAATATTCCTATGAATGTCATACATACAATTTTGTTCAATATCTGTTTCTGTATATTCGGCACTGTAACTTTGACCATCGATATTCAAAATTTTCCATGGGTGCCACTCTGGAACCCCTCATAATCTTGTTCAATTTATAGTACGAGAATCGATCACAAAGTGTGAGTTGGACCTTAATTCAAGGTCATATCGTTGGGCAAACGGACTAAAAGAAATAGAAAAAATAAAAATAGATTATTAAATAATCTACTAACAACTTGAGAACGGACAGAGATTTAGAAAAATGGACAACAGCGTTGAGTTTGTCACAAAAAAGCAGTTTGAAATTATGTGTCACAACCCCATATTTACATTTCAAAAAAATAACTTATATCTAATATGGCGGATCCAATATGGCGACCGATTGTGAAAATATAACCAACATTGAGGCCTTGTTTGCACGACGACCAGACAGTAGGACAGTAGAAAAAAATTCTTTTGTTCTCTTTTGTTTAAAGGTGTTACTGTCCACTGTACTGGGCGTCGTGCAAACAGGCCCTAAGTGTTTCCCCTCTCCCAACCTTTTCTTTGTTAAGACAGCCGAATTTTCATCAAATGTAGCGAGGGAAAGGTAAAAAAAACTAAGCCTACAACATTAATAAGCCATTTTGTCCGCCATCTTGGATTCCTGGTCCCCGCACCAAATCTGAAGGTGGCAAACTCACAGTTTGCATTCAATAGGTCAAAAGAAACAAAAAAACATGGTTGCCACCATTCGCAAAACATAGCCTACATAATCACGAAGAAGACATCTTATGGCCTGCTTTTTACCCTACTATTAGAAAATCATTAAAATACTTCTTTTACATTGCAATTTCGTATTGTTTATGTTTATTTGATGCATTCCACCTTACATTTTCTCGTAAGAACTTTATCAAAGAGTAAAATAAAATGAAAATATAAGTGTTTACGGCAACTGTTAGCCGGAAAACGCTTTGGCAATCGAAAACTAGTATAAATTCAAAATAGTGACTTATTTCCAAAAAAGACCGACAAGCGGCGAATGTATTATGAAATCTTGTCTTGGATAGTTATTCATATGCCTTGAGATTAGTTTAGTACATTCCAGTTCCTTTATTTCCTCAGTGGAGGCGTAGGTTTCGTTGTTAGCAAAATAATCCGTAAAACACGAAAATTACATCGTCAATTTTTTAGGGACTTGTTTTACATTAAAATTACACATTGGTTATACTGATTGGATGTATTCCACCTGGAATTTTCTTGTAGGAAATTTAATTGGCTTTAAAATAAAATAAAAATCACGATCCTACGTTGGTTTTGAGCCTCACTATGATTGATCAATTAAAAGCTTACATAAATTCAAAATGGCGGATTATTTCCAAAATGGCGGACATGTTGTGGTGCAACTTTTGAAAACGAGATTTTAATCGTTAGGTATATACTAAGTGGTAATTTTAACCGATTCTTGTTATGTTAAATCCACAGATTGGGCGATGGTCATGATGTTTATAAATTTAATGGTGAAAAACAGATAATTGGCGGCCATTTTGAAAATGTCATCCTGGGAAAACCTGGGGGGTAGGAGATGTCCACCCAAGTTTTTAACCTTCCCATGTAATAAACTAACAGGTCCAGCAATAAAATTCAGCCTACGCAAATTTGCACACAGAAGTGCTGTCAGCTGCTGGACTATAGCCAAAAAATCACTTTTCAAACCGTTCATGTTTTTCTGGAAGACCCGTTATAGGAAAATTCATACTCAGCAACACTTACGAAAAATAATTAAACAATATTTAATTAAATTCTTTTAACCGTAATGTAAGGGCACGCATAATGTAAAGATTAGAGTTTCATGGAACAAGGGAGTAAGAAAAGACGTTTTCCTTCTTTCTACTAATGTAATTAAATAGCTTCCCGGAAGTTTAGCTTACGCAAGGGAAAACAAATTGAATTAAATATATTTTGGTTGATAGGAATCCAAAATAAATAAATTTTTAAGAGGGGAAAATGAAAGAAAGTTTTCTTAAATGTATTTTATTTACTCTTTATCAAACCAGTTTGTTCTTTAAGCTGTATTACATCTTTATTTGAACACTTTAATTTTAGTGGAGCTGAAATATGAGATTTAAGAGCTAATCAAAAGATGATGAAAAACATATGTATGCGCTATTTGGTTATAAAGCATTAATTTTTATCTGGTAAGCAATTTTTTTACAAGACGTAACAACGTAATGTTACTTTGTAGGTTTATTGATTTAATGTAATAAAACCCTATTACCCCTGTGTATGTGTTATTCACTTACTTATGCAAAAAATATTAACTTAAACTAATATGATATCACAAAACACTCCCACATATTTATTTGCATATTCGTCATATTTAATTGAATTAATTATTCCTTTTATGACTCCTTTTCAATTTCCACTGTTACTATAATATCCAATAAATGCGCAGTTACAGATAATATTTTGGAAAGATTATGTGTCATTTGCTCACAAAGCTATATTTTGAATTACCTTTGCCTTTTTTTACCTAACATTGTTTTTTTTCAGTGAAAATCTACATGTCCTGTAACCATGTTAAGGATGCATTTCTTTGTCGTTATTTGGGTCATCTAATTTAAATTTTCAGTTTAAGTCTCGAAAATCTAAACTGTTTTCAAATTAAATTAAAAAAAATTAAAATAATTTACCAAAACTATTAATCAATATAACAAACAATTTTTCAAACATTTTCAAACCTCTCAGTCTATTTAAAATTACAAAAAAAAACAATATGACTAGTAGGTATTCTTTGAATTTGTATATTATGGAACCTTTATATAATAAATAAGACAATTATTTCGATAATTGTAAGATTTAAAATATATTAAAAGCTTAAAGGAAAGTACAAATGTATAAATTATGTTCTTGATAAATAAAATAAGTTAAAGATAATTAGGAGAGAACAATTCTATGATTTATACATTCATCGTAATAAATACGATTGTTAAAAAAAATACTGGATGTTGAGAATAGGCTTATGATGAGTAAATAAAAACCACACTAAAAAACATTAGAAAAAACTATGCTTATTTTTTTCTTCTTCGATTAGTAAAAATTATGGCTCTTTTCTCAGGTTTAAAGTCCTTTGTATACTGTAATTAATTAAACGTGTGAGTGAGTATTTTGCTCTTATCTGATTGGACCTCGACAGCTATTGGTTTCTCTTTGAAGGGTAGGGCCTCAGGAAAACGTCTCTCTTCCTTTCAAGTGGTTAGGTGTACATCAGAGATAAAAGCCTACGGAGTTTTCCTAGCGAAACCTTTTTGGTAGCTAGATACAATATCAAATAAGTATTAGTAATTCAGTTACAGTATTATACAATTATAACATTTTTACGATTATTTTGTACTTGTTTTCACACCCAAAATTGTATCATAATATTTAAATTATTGTATTGATTGATACGGTATATTTTAACATTAAAGTTAAACTAAAAAATTCTGTTCAAATTACTCACGAGTTTAGAGCCTTAATTCAACAACCAAAAGTTATCCAAGAACCTATCTGCTCTCACACATTTTTTTAAACCACGTAAGAAAAGATTACGAATCCTTCTATAATTCTTCCATAATATTTTAAAATATGAACCTAAATGGATAAAAGCTCCCGAAGGCTATAAACAGCTGGTCGACAGGAGGTTTGAGCGGGAAGTAAAAGACCTTCTCACTAAGAGGCCTTACTGTAAGGTCTCTGAGTTTGTGGAGGACAACCTGGAGTAGGGGGTACATGCTGCATGTCCGCCTACAAAGTTTGTGTTTTTTGTGAAGTTTGAACATGTAATTTTACGCAGTCTATTCCCTCAACAATGAGGGTCAATAAGGAAGAGTTAAAGATAAAGGTAAAGGTACTTGTGCTATGGAAATTCGCAGTTACGTACTAGATATTCCCAAAGAGTCAGTTGCAAGAAACTTCAAGGAGTGTCCACGTCGTAAAAGTGGCACTTAACTGGCACTAACTACCGCTAAGTGCGAGCTACTGGCCGAGAACTTGGCCAACTGTCGTTGTTTCTACAAACTTGTCTAACTGCCGAACATTAAGGCTAGTTACCTTGTAGCACTACACCACATATCACTTACCCTCCATTATTATTCTCTAACTCAGACTTCTACACTTTTGGAATTAAAAGACTTAATTATGGATTTGCAAATTATACCTATTATATAAAACATTATATTAAATATATACCTATAATACCTATCAGGATTTGAAAAATACCGTCACCAAGACTACCCGTGAGCCAGCGATTTTAGGGCTGAAATTATTATATGACCTATGACTGCTATGGAGTCCCAGTATGTTTTTATTTTGAATTTTTAATCATAAATGACAAAAAAGGGGTGCGAAAATGCCATTAAGCTCAGAATTTCAGATAGATGGATTTAATTTGACAAATTTGAGTATCATCGCCCTAAAGAATGCTTGGAAAGTTAACACTTATTTTAATACATAATTCAGTATGTTCAGCAGTATGTTCAGCATGTTATTTTTCAGTGAGTCTTGTGGTACTTTTTAAAACTATCTGTAAAAGCAATGAAATATAAAAAATGGATTAGGGAAAAACTATACATATTTTCTTTATCTACATACTAAAACACAATTTTCCATTTAAAACTGTTAATGTTGATTCCTACCGAGTCTCGTGCTCCGGGGCACAGCTTTACGCAACATGTTTGGACACGGCTACAGGTTGCTATAATACTGCAAGGGTTTGTTGTTTTAGCACATAAAATAACATCACTCCTGCTTTGGGCATGCTTTCCTACAATGCTTGCGTTTTAACCTACCAAACATTTAATATAGGTTTTGTTTTAGTGGCATTGAAGTAATCAGTTTTAATCAAGCAGGCAAAAAAATAATTTTAAAATATGGTTCCCTTTGGTACATAAGTTATATTATGGTTTGCTTATTACATCTTACTCTGGCGCTCATTAAATTGCATTTAGTTTAATAAGGAGAAATGTGAGGTTTTATCATTCTCGAGATTTCAGTCAATACGTTCTTTGGTGAAGACCCTCTGTAAACTATCATAATATGCGTTAGACAATACACCGCTTCGCATGGTAGATTAAGTCCAAGACTTAGGCGTAATTTTCAGTTCAAATCTCCATCGTGGTCAACACATTTATATAACACATCTGTTCTAAGTCAAACTCTGCACTTGATTTTTTTTAATCATATTTACCACGGGGCCATTCCCGATTAAAACTACGAAAACGTTATACAGGGGTGCTGAAAAGTCCCGGAACGGCTAAATATTTTTTGAACCGAATTGGTTTGAGGAATCATACTTTGCACATTCACTCCTATGTAAAAACACTACTTTCTGAGATGTTTACTGGCTCTTGGCCCCCAATGGGGGACGGCCCACAAGGAGTCGGTACAAAATCTTAAATGTAAGCATAGATTTTGCACATCATTTTAAAGGGCTAATCAAGTAGAGTTCAATGCCGCAAACCACATCTCAAAAGTTTCATTCATTACACAATGGCGGCTGATAAACAATCTAACAGTGTTCGCTTAAAGATTGTTTAAAAATTGCTTACAGACTATCTCTGAAGGATCTAAACTCCGGAATTGTATATCAGACCTGAAAACCTATCTTTTAGGGTGCCGTAGAAGATATTACCTCCAAAGGGGGACGGCCCACAAGGAGTCAGTATAAAATCTTCAATGTAAGCATAGGTCGATATGCACATCATAGTGTTACCCGTGGCTTCGCCCACGTTCAAAATAATAGTAAGATATTTTCACAATAAGATTGTATTTACATTCATAATATGTACATGAAAAATATTCTTAATATTTTTACTAAGAATTAATCTAGGTTTGTCGTAGTCAAATATCTGGTAGTTAACTCAACAAATAGATAAGTTGTTACAGCTGACTTACATAATATGACTTACAAACTCACAAACTTTCGAACTTAGTTTCGAATATTAGTGGGATGAATGTAAATCAAAAAATGTCTGGCTCTCTTCTTTTCACAAGTTTGGAATGGACCATTTCAAATGTTTAGTATTTGAGGCACATTATGGACGATTAAGGTGAATTCTATAAATTCATACTGTAGTCTTCTACTGCCTTTTAACGAATCCCCAGGGATGTCATTTTCAACAAAAGTTACTCGTGATGAAGAGTATCAAAGACTTAGTAAAAATTTAGTTGTATTGCAGTAGTTGTGTTTTCTTCGCTATTTGGTCAATACTAAATACAATACAAGAAATTATGGCAGTTTTTTAGTTTTAGTAAGTCCATGCTGTTAATAAGTAAAAACAGAAAGTAATATTTTTGAAAAACTTTGCAGAAGGTTAAAATTTGGGGAAATGGGACTATAAATAACCAATGCAGTTTTGTCTCTTTGTCTGAAGATGGAAACCGCGTTACAACGTACCAAAATTTAACTAAACAGCTTTACTCAAACAGGCAATAAAAATAAACGTATTGTATAATTTCCTTGGTTTTCATTATACTGTATAAACATTAACGATAATCGTACAGAAAATCTCCTGAAAAAAACAACTCGCTAAATTTTAAAAAGTAAGGCTGAGTACTTTCTGTCAGTTAACATCCATAATAGAAGAGATGAAATATCAAATAAATAAATCAATAAATGTAGTGTGTATTTTTTAAAGTGGAAATAATAATATGATATTATGATAAAATTTAATTTCGAAAATTCATTCAAAGTTAAAATGTCAAGGCTATTATAACGCTACAGTTCCTGGCAGTTTTGCATGTAGTTTCGGGATTCCGTACCATTGGAAAAATAGGGAATATTATCTAGGACAAACCGCTCAGTTAAAACTTAACGGTGTCACTAGATAAATCTCGTTAGCCACTAACTGAGCTTAAAACTACCCGCAACAGTTTGTTATTAGAACTCGAGTAGTTAAACATTAAACTACTCAGGATAGTGTCATTTGTTTAGTTTCTATAAAGGTTTAAAAAAAATATATTAGATCTTGCTCCTGAACGAAACCGATTTTTTTAAATCTGAGTATGTTTTTTAACTGGAAGTGGAGTACAGCTCATTAGTTAAAAATAGTTAATTTGGCCAAAATTCAGACTTTACCGTCCAAAAAGTTATTTTCCAATCACCATCATTACCTAATAAGAGAGCTCGTACACAATTGTATACATACTCATCCACCCATTTTACACTTGTATGTATAATTAAATCCTCATTTGCTGAATTTAAGGTAATATAATGAAGGAGATCTAGCCAACTGTGATACATAAAAACATGTACAATTATTAGTATTTCTGTTCATAACTTTATATCATACGATATAGGATTTTAGTTTGTGAGTATGATGAAGATTTTTTAACCAAACCAGCAGGTACCCGCGGCTTCGCCCACTGAAATGATGACAAATAATGTTTAGTTAAATTTTAATTTGATTGCAATTTGCAATTTTTAAAGTCACCAATCGGACTGATTGGTTTTGATCATATATTATATTTGTGTACTATAAATTTTTAAGTAGTGAAGCAAAATTCCCCTACATCCTTTTCAAACACATTTCAAGATCGGATCACTCGTGTCCTAGAGAGAAAATGCATGCCCGAAATAGTAGTTTTTTTTAACTTAAATCCCCTTTAGCCACTCAAATCCTACAAAAAAATGTTTATTTTGTAACCCCCATTTCTAATGAAAGCTACAAAGTACTTGTTGTTGTTTTATATATTCAACAGTGAATGTCCATGCAGAGTTTCAGGATTCTGGTTTAAGTATTTTAAGCGTTCCGTAAAACGCGAGTGGTCTATGATATTTCAAAAATATTAAATAGTTTGAAGTCATTATAGATTGTACAGTTATTTTTTTAGCTGATTGAGTTATGTATCTTTTTTGCCTTTTTAATATATATTCTTTAGATCTTCCATTCATATTTTTTATAACCATACGTTTTATGGTTAGGCAATTTTAAAAGAGAATGTTTATGCAGGTTTCACGGCAGGAGCCTTACAGATTTTGAGGAAATAAGCTTTTACAACTAAAAATGGTCACCCGCGATTTATTATGTAGTTTAGACAGAAGAAGAAAAATCCAAAATTACTTAATATGAGCTCGTATATTTACTTACTTTGGACTCAATAACAAAATCTACTTCTATATTATAAATAATATTGTATTTTATTTTTTTAACAAATGTCCTATATTTTTAAACAGTACGATTATGTACCCTCATGCAATGACGTAACTCGTTTTAGCTTTAGAATTCTTAAAATTAATCAGATAAACGTCACTCATCAAACCTGAACACGGTCGTGACCAGAAAGCAATTTTCTAATCAGCCGCAAGACGCGCGATGAGCTTCAGATGTTCGTCAGCTGACTGCTAGTTGACACAGCTGGTTATCGTGAAGTGCTCGAGTAGTCAGCTGATGCTGTAGTCACCTGCTAGGCGGAGTCGTTAGCGCTCTGCGCTCGTGTTAATCCTCTTAGATCCTTGCACCATGGAGGGTAAGGAACTGGAAGTTGTGAAGGAGACGGAGGTAGAAGAAGAGGGTTTGGAAATGATTCAGCAGCCAAAACCGGAAGTCTCTACGGAGTTTGTGGAAGTCGATGTGGTGAGTTGTGAAATTGTGAGGGGTTGATGAGAAAAACGATTGAAGTTAACTGTTGCTTCCTCAGAGTCTCAGGATCTAAGAAGACCCTGTATTTGTTATTTCAAAGGGTAATATTAATTTTCTGGATGGAGTAAAGGTTGCCAGTTTGACCCTGAAAGGTATGTAGCATAATGCAGCTTTTTGGTGGCTCGTTTCTAGGCCCAGCAAGCTTTTTTCATTAGGCTTTCATTCAGATAATGAACCGGGAAGCTGAATAAATTGATCTTTGGCAGTCAAAAAAACTCTAAAAGCCTTCTTATGCATTCTACCACTGATAGTCACCTTAAGGTAGCCACTGGGACTGTGGCGTGTCCTGTAATTCAGCTACTTGGAGGTCCCGAACTGTGGATAGTTATGAGCGATAGCTTGTGGACGCGGTGTTCTCTAGTGGAGATTAACGTCCGCACTATTGAATACTACGTTCGTAAGGCCGTTCTTATTAGTTAGATCAGTTCGTAAACTTTAAAACAGGGAAAATCGTGGTTCGGGTCCCACGTTAATATGTAGGTCCCGTCGCCATTGGGCTATTAATTAACCGTCCTGTCTAAAGAATGTCGGCCTTAGTCAGTAACAAACAAGACTACAAGATCGCGCCACAATCATACTTCATTCATATGTCATCCTTCATCCTTCATCCTTCATCCATCTGTCCTGCTTGAAATACCTACCTGGGTAAGTCGCCATTTCAAGCGATGCAATGTAATGTAAAGATACGCACTAGGATAGGTTGGTATCGGCTGAGATTATTACAGCTTTTTACTTCCGTTTGTCCTCATCTACTCATCTCAACACTCAACATCTAACTCAAATTACTGATAATTAACACATGATTTAAGGTTGCGTCTCAACATCGTCTGAGTACCTTTACCCTATCAAAAAAATAATTACCGCAAGACAGTTAGAACTGATTACAATTTCAAGAGAAATGAGATTCTGTTCACAAGAGACGAAGTCTGGATAAGACAATAGTACAGTTTTGCTCCAGTATATTTCCAATACAGGGTCACTCACACGTCAGTCGACCCTCAAACATCATCAAGAGTTTGTGTTTGTAAACAAACCCAGTATGCGCCTATTGTTTACAAACGCTCTATTGATGTTTAAAGGGCGGTAGAACGGTGCGTAAAGCTAAATAGGAAAACTATTAAAAGTTAAAACTAAACAGAAAGTTTCCGATTCATGGATAGCGTTATGTATTACTGTGCGCTGCACGAGAGGTATACTAGACTGTTTAAAAGGTTTATCGTTAATTTTACGGGAAACTTATGCGGTTTATTTATTGTAAACTCATGTCCTAGTTAATTGCCATATTCTGTTAAACTTATAACAGCAATTTTGACTAACCTAAATCATTTGTGGACCTAAAGTAGGCAAAAATTTCTACAATTTGACACCAAACTGAGTTCTTTAAGCTTAGTGGCTGTAAAGATATAGCTAGTCAAAGATAGGTAATGTTCATGCAAACTTTGCTTAAAAAACGAGTGCAATAATATATATAGATATGTTAAAAAAAGTCCAGGGGTGGTTTATTGTTTCCTTAACCAGCATGGACGCAGTGATATAACTTTACAACTAGGTATTTATCGATATTCATCACAAACCCCCCTCTTAAAGCAATTATTAATTTTCCGCTCCTCCAAGGGGACGGCCCTCAAGGCGTATGAGATAATCTTTAATGTAATCTTAGATTGAGATATAGATAAAAGGCCTTTATTTGCAGAATACAACGCCGCAGACCATGCCTCAAAAGGTTGATCACAAACGAAATGGCAGAGATTTAAAGTTTCTATATATCTAATAATATGAGGATTTTTTATCAATTTTCCTTAAGTTTATTTCAAATTCCTTTTTCTACTTTAGGAAAAATATTCGACTTAGAGGCTTTAAATTAGTCTCAAATTAAAGATAATTAATATTAAAATAAACATGTATTTTGAGGATTTTCTTTCTCCATAACAAACAGTTTAGAGACCCTTGCAAAATGGCCCTACCGATAAATCACGGTTGCATGAAAATTGCCCATTTTTGACTAGTTATATCTCCGGAACCACTAAACTTACAAAATTTAAATTGGTGTAAAAGTTTTGAATTTTTTGTCTACCTTAGCGCCACGAATGGTTTAGAATAAGTAAACTTTCTTCCCTAAGGGTGATTTTTCATAAAAATTTATACATAAATCTTGTATTTTTTTGATGATACAAAAGTAGCGCGGAATTGAATTCAAACAGCTAAAAAGGATGCTAACAAAATATTTTAAAAAAATCTTAATATGATGCGTGTTTGCGAGGTTCGCCTTATTTTCTGTTTAAATTGACTGCCCTATAAAACTGTAGACGATTTATAATGTCATTTTCTGTCTTATTATAATACAAAATGTTCAAACCAAAAGTAACTGATATCAATAAACTATTATGACTTGACAAACCTGAATCCCTTCACATCCAGTTTTAAATCAAAAAGTATTTACGTCGTTTATTAATATGAGAATAAGAAATAAAAATTAATAAAAATATATATGATTAAAATTAGAGTTTTGTCTGTACATTGCTTATAATTATTATATTATTGGTTATTTTTGCGTTTTGAAGGTCAGAGAATCCGAATCAAGCCTTATCTCAACTTCTGTTACTGCCTGTTGGTAACGCCACAGAGAAGAAATAAGACAGAGGTCGCATCTAATGTTGCGCTAAAATGGTGTCGAGCAGTGCCGTGAGTGGGCGCGGGGGGTAGGGGGGCGCCCGGAAGTCTATTGTCTCCCTATTGTTTTACTTCCTGGTGTTAGGCAGTTACCCGCAACACTACTGCCATATGAATGCGACCTCTGTTTATTTCTTCTCTGTGGTAACGCTCAATATCACACATTAGACCGCCTTTCACGCAAAAACTAGAGTACTGGTATGGCTGTAACTTATTTTCTGTACTGTATGCACATATGAGAAGGTTTTAGACGAATTAAAACTAGAGTAAGTCTTTTTTTAAATTAAACAGCAAGCTTCTAAAAAGCTTATTTTATTTTATTTCGACCCTATAAGGAAGCTAATGAAGTTGTCAAGGCAACCTAAACATGAAATCATTAATCCTTTTTCTGTTTGCCCACGGATGAAACCGTGTTGATCAGCTAGTATATTCTATTCATTCTACGAGTAAACCATGAGAGCGTTTCCTAGTTGTTTATTATTCATTCATGTCGACATCGGTGACGTCTGCCGCCAAGCCCGGCGATACGTGTTAACGGTGTGAAATATTTTATGTTGTAAGTGAAATGTGTTCATGTCGTTTATTTTTAACAATGACAAAATTGTATTGATTAAATTAACGTTCTTTTGTTTTGATAATAACTACGTGTTAGTCGAAACTAGTCACCAAAAGTTGCACTGAGGAATTGCAGACGTCAAGGTACTTAACCTGTTATAATTGTTTATTTTTGACCCTTAGGAAATTATTTTGTTAGCATCACAGTTCAGTCGTCATACGTCTGCCGTACACTGTCGCTGTCACCAGTTGTGTATTCAGCCGTTCATCTCCATCAAACCATTGTACAATAGGTACAGATTGGGTTGGTTGTGGTACAGGTTGAATTGTAACTTCGTGTCCTAGTTGACTACCATATTCTATTTGCTCCACCTTATTTTTATCAAATTTGTTTTTACACTTAACTCAATTTTTCCACACAATTCATTACAGTATACTTACAAATGAATTGATCAACCATAAATGTAATTTTATACCTATTTTAGTTCCTATTTTTCGAGAACGTTTAAGGTGTTTTGGGTGGGCTCATACATTTTAATGTTAAAACTTACTTACATATTTTTCTATCAAACTTCTATTGTAAGCTTATTCTTGAATTAGATATTCTCTGTACTTTAAATTATATATCTCATAAATCGTTCCCCATCTGTGTTATGACATATTTTATTTTATTTTATTAACCTATAAGGAAATGCGGAAATGGACATTTTAAGTTAAATCATAGTTTGCAAGAAGCATCAGCAACTTAGACAGTAGCTACATTGTTTATTTTAAATTCGAGAACAATCGATAGGATTGACCGATAAGAAACCCCTTCACCTTTGGCCGTGGAGAAAGTCGTCAGTCCACAGTAGACCACAAATACGTGCAGTACGCTTCCGCCTGTGCAGTTTTCCTTTACAACTAGTGCGGCCTTAAATCTAGTTCTTAAAATTACATATAATATGTTTCTCTTTTATAAATTTATTACAGTCTGATAAAAGCCAAATCCTTATAACACTGTGGTGCAAATACAAGCTTTTTATCTACGCTCAAACGCTCTTAATAAATTTCCTTTTGGATTAATTAAAAATGAATAAGGTAAGTTAAATGTATCGGGGCTTGTAATTTAAAAGTGAAATGATTATTTAACCGTGTTGAGCGTAGCATTAACACATACGTGCAGTTTATTTTCAGAATTGTATCACCAGACTGCTAATTAAGATAACAAGAATGCGTGTATGTCCTAAAAACAACATGTTAACAAACGAAACATTCATGTTTACCTGTGACCTGTTCGGTTGTGCAACGCTTAGATTCTTTTGTTTTGTTTACTTCTCATTCAACTGATTACTTACAATATTATGTACTCGTTTATTTACAAAAAGGTGTAAGAAATTACCCTTTTATATTGTAAGACGGTACTCCAACATTTGTTAGTGTTTGTCTTAAATAATTCATGATTTTTTCCAATGATTTCAAAACAAATTTATAAAATTGATCATGTCAATAAATTGTTTAGGGTGAAATATGGTATCCCAACCTGCCACTAATGGGTTTTTTTGTGTCATGTACAGGGTTTTGATACATAAGTACAAAATTTAAATTTTAAACTGCGGTTTAAGTTGTATTAAGTTATGTATTAAGCAGTTTAAGTTATGTATTAAGCCGTAAACAGCGTTAAAAGAAGGAAAATTTCATAGGATTTTTTTTAGTATAAGGGAATATATCTTAGCTTCACGTACACTTGAGTTTTCGGGATAAGTGTCATAGGCTGTTGAAGTTCAAATAAAATCTGGCAAAGATGGATCGCAATTTATTACAGTTATCATAGTCGTTCAATAACAGTTTTTGACGTTAAATTGTTGTCTCAGGCGTTCAAAAGGGCTGTTTTACCTTCTAATCTTTGAATGGCACGCCGAGTAATCCAAGATTCTGTGAAAGTAATAAGGATTTTTGTGCCGTTGCTAAATTAATCGTTCAATCTTGCAATATTTATTTCAGGGACAAAAGAACATACTCGTCAGTACATTTGCTTATTAAAGTCCAATTAAATGTTTTATTACAGGTTTTGAGATAGGAGGGAGTGAACCTCAACCATTTTTATCTTAATAACTGAAAAAGCCAATATAAAACTTGCATTTGAATGCGGTTTAACCTTATTCCAATATTAAAAAACCTACGCAATTTTAGGTAAAAATAAAACTTGCATTTGAATGCGGTTTTAACCTTATTCCAATATTAAAAAACCTACGCAATTTTAGGTAAAAAAATTAAGGTTTAAAATAATTGCCACAACACTGATTGACTTTTCAATAGAATCCCATTACAATTCTGTTATTTTGTACCTAATTACGTTTACCTAGTCCAAATACTCAGTGAGTTATTTCGAATCAAAATTATATACATATATATATATATATATCGAACAGGAACCCTGCATATATCGCCAACAGGAAAACTTTCCATTTCTTTATCGAAAAGCAATCATTTTTTCATAAAACTCACCAAACAACGATGAGGCGCTACTGAATCTTCCCTCAAATTTATTTCCCAGGAAATCCCAATACATTGTGCTTCACAATCTGTATCACCCGAACGTCGTTATCGCACAGAGATCTCGGTTGTCACTCGACAATAATGAGATACGAGCAGATTGTTAAAATGCAACATTCCTATCACAATAATGTTCGAGATTACAGCGCCGTTTACAACATCCTGTCACCTCTTTGCTTTTAATAGCCTTACAGTCTAATCTTATCTGCGAAGAGTGCTAGTTTTAGTTTAGTTTACAATTCGAGATACTGAGCTACTGTTGTTAATCTTGAGTTTAAGAGAGAAGTTGTTATGTCTAAAGTAGTGTAATTTTTTGTTAGTAAGTAAATACAACGAAGAGTAAATGGTGAGTATCTTATTATATTTTGTTAAGTTTATTTTACGTTAAAGTGTAAGTTAATTAAACGAGTTGTAATTAAATCGATATTTTAGAGTTTGTGGACATTATAGGCATTTTTTTACTTTTCTAATTAATTTAACTTCTAATTTCTACTGGACTGCAATAAAAATATTGTATATTAATAAAAAAATCCTATACTCTTATTTAAATAATGTTAGCTTGCGTACGTGCGTGCTTGCTTGCAAAATTAATTAAAATCTGCTTCGAAGATTTCCTTCAAAGTCAGGAAATGAGTAATTTATGACTCAATCTTGTACTATGCACTTTAATTGGCCAGAGAAAATCTTTCAACGAAATAAAATGAACTTTAAAGTTGTAAAATTTAATCATTGGTCTTATGAGTTGCCAATAAATAATAAAATAAATAAGAAATAAACAACAAATAAAATAGCAAAGGAAATTGTAAACAAATATAGTAATCAAAACATCTATTTGCGAACTACAGCCATGTAGGGAAAATATATCTTGTGGCATAAAGATTGCATGGAGTAATAAGAATAGTTTTCCCCACTGCTTTGTTTAGACGCTTATTACTCCTTGTAATAGCTGTGTTAAATAATAATTTGTCTCCCAATGGGTGTAAACTGATTACTTTGTCTCCTGGCGGGAGACGAAGTTAATCCATAAGAATAACATTGAAATCAACAATCCAAAAATTAGAGCGCCTTCAAATTTTCACGCACACGTGCAAATATGTTGCAGCTCAACGAATGAGGGTGCTAACAGCTGATTTAGTGACAGGAATAATAAAATAAGATTAACATTATCGTCAATCAGCTGTGAGAACGTCTAAGCATGTAAGAACTTTGCAACAATCGGCTGATCGCTGGTGCATGTATGGTTGCAGCTACCCGGATGCAGGCACTATTAGCAGATCGAGACAAATTGGATATTTTTGTTAATACTAAGTCAATAAAATACATTTTCATCATTCTGTCCCGAAAACAGCCGTTTTTAGTTCTCTAAATCGTACGCAAAATGATCGTTTTTGGATCACTTCGAATAGGAGTACTGAAAAAACATATGGTAAATTTTGCCGTACTCTAATGTCAAAATTTGTTTATGTTACGTTTGAAAGGTTGAACGATTTCTTAACTTGTGTTTATAAACAACTAATAGATGTGTAAATGACGATGACTATTTTGGATAACCTCAAAATTATGTAGTCTAATTTTTTAACGATTAAATGGTTATTTATACATAATGACGAAAATAGTTGTTCATCACACGGAGCAAAAGTGTCTCCTTGGTACTCGATAGCATTTCCAAGCTCGGCTGCGCCTCGCCTGTAAATCACGATCTCGTACCAAAAAGAGCCACTTTCGCTCCTAGTAATGAAAACTACTATTTTATGGTCAGGATAAGTATTATTGTAGGTGAGGGAAAAATGTTGTTTGTGTTTCAAGAGTAAAGCACATCGTCTCCCTCGTGAGACAATGTTGTCACTCAACAAACAAATAACTATTTTTTGCCAATTTTATGGCACTGAAATATTTTAAAGTAATTAGATGAACTGTTAAACATGAAATAATACCGAGGAAAGCTCGGTTCACCAGGTTCTTATTGTTATATGAAAATAACTGTTTGTGATCTATGTTTGCTAACATATTTGAATCCTTTATACTCTGATAAGAGCAATGATTGTATGCGAGCGTTCGTTCTTGTTGCTTGCACGATTATCTAAGAAAATAAAAAAAAAAAATAAAGAATTCAACGGATGTCCTTCATATATGATAGGGAAACTGTGTTTTTTTATGTGTTCTTTGTATGTTACCAGGCCAAACAAAATCTGAAACGTCAAAAATTAATTTTAAAGTAATAGGATTTAAAGTTTGGCCTTAAAGGTTGTTATGTAAGAAGCGAGAGAAACATCGAAAACGTCATTAAATTAAGTCATCATAATAGCTGTTTGCAAAAAACAACCATCCAATAGGAGAAAATGCCATTTCAACTTAAGGGACAAGATTGTTCGGAGTAAAAAATGTATTTCAATGCAACTTTTATGGAAACTGTGT
The DNA here is from genome assembly GCA_035578135.1 of Flexamia atlantica. NCBI lineage: Eukaryota > Metazoa > Arthropoda > Insecta > Hemiptera > Cicadellidae > Flexamia > Flexamia atlantica. The sequence continues at coordinate 47,935,774 of JAQJVK010000003.1, forward strand.
TGTTTGCTAAAAATTAAACATTACGGAGTAGGGCTTGGCTGAGAGGTACTTTTTGTTAACTCTCAAATCAAGTGAAAAAAACTTCAAACTAAGTTAGCTAGTTTGATTGTTTACAACAAAGAGGCATTTACCAGTTTAAAAGTATTATTATCACTAAAGTTAAGATTAAATCCAGTTTTGATTGTAAGATTTTTTTAATACGGCAACTACAAATTCTGAAAACAATTTTTAATTTCATGTGTCCCTTCGAGCAATTAAAAGGAAATAGCTTTGGGAGAACATGTTTCTTTTAGGTTTCCATCATATCATGATTCCATTTCATTGCTATTCAATTAAGTGTGCTTACCATTAACGAATTGTATTATGCGAGACAGCCCTCAAATGAGATAGCTAGAATGAAATGAAATAAAAGGTACCCAGTCCAAAACAAATTCTTAGAATACTATTGGAAAGTTTCGACAACATTTATACCATGGATGGTACAAGAGAGGGAACGTCATTCGCCGGAAGTGACCTAAATAAAACTGCTGTAACTTTAGCCCTTTTACTTGGAACCAATTTGCTCTCATGTAGCATTTGAGATTACACTTTATGTCATAAACATTTCTTTATTCCTCTTACTACATTTATTGAATTTCCAAACAGAAGTCTACATTAAAATGGCCTAAATTTACTGTGGTTTAGTAAAATAACTCTATTTTTTTATCATTCTTTCTTTGCGCCTCAACACCTTTGTTTGAATAATTCCATTGTACTAAAAACTACCAAGAAGGATTAAATTGATTAAATTGATCTATACTTATATAAAAATATACTCAATATATATTTATATTCGCGCTACCAAGTTCGCGAATTTGGTATCTTTTTATAATTTATACTTTCTCGGCAAATATTTTGGTCTAATAGCAATAAGGTCCAATAAAGTATTTTAAACATTTACATAATATGCATATAAAATAATACCATTCAATCTAATTATAAGCGTATTTTTATAATGAAGATTACATTGATAGTTTAACCAGAAAAGCGAAAATAATTTAAGTCAACTCAGTATAATTTCCACTAAATAAATAGATCAAAATTTTTTGTGCATTCTCCAAAAAACTGAATAATTTTCAACTTTATTATTTTATAAAATGTCTTGTGCTAAATTATTCTTGTTAATATTCTTGTTAAATCAAGTCAACAGAAATCAAAGAATTGTTTAATCTGACTCTTAAACACACTTGTTATGACGATCTGTTGATAGAAAACGGTGTCATAAAACTAACTCTTTTCATCTGGTAAAAACCCCCAGAGAAGAAATCTAAATTCAAAAACCAAATAAGATCACAGTAATCTATTTACTTTTAATAGACCGCAAAAAAATAGCCAAATGCTCTAAGGCTGGTTGTTTATCAAGATATTTTTCTTAGAAGTTGCTATATTAGGCCCCTATTCCATTCGTGATACATAAGTTGACAATTTATAAAGGAGCCTCAACCAGGTCGATTCACGATTGAAATGGAATAGAAATTTTACAAATCATTTATAAACGAGCATATGTAACAAAATTTTAGATTTCTGTGTAGTCCAGGAATTTTAGAGATTAATACGTGAATCCACTTTACAAATCCAGACCAAGTGTCCTTTTATCCTCCCCAGTCAAAAGTTCCTAAGAATCCCTGTTGTGCTTCATCCGCCATCTTGAAAAAACATCCCCGGCCCGTGTTTCTCAGTAAATTAACAACAGTTATTTGTTCAACACGAAAACCATTAGAGGTACGAACAAAGTGTAGTTGCGTTTTTTCAGAGGACACAATTTCAAATAAAATTAGAATAAATATAGGGACATAATTAACCCTATTTCCTAAGGAATACCCGTAAAAATGTATGTAAAATACGTTCCTTAGGGGCGAAGCCCTTAGCTCTTAATGAACAATACATATCGTGGAATTCTGATAAAAATTCAAGTTATTTTGACACCTGCTGGGCTCCATCGCTTTTCAAAGTTTTTAAATCGTCAGTGTTTTTTCTTTATCTTAATAATAAAAACAATATTAATTTTTTAAATCTTTTTTGTTTCCCATTTAATTAGTTTCCTCATAATTTTTCTTTTTTCAGCCAAGTTTTTTAAAGGTATAAAGAATTTTTGGTACAGCGGCTCGTGCCTACCGCACAGGTTTGCCAACCTATGTAGGCACTATTTCCAGTATAACTTATATTGTTTATGAGAGTTATTTTCTTTATATTGTATAATGTATAATGTAATAAATTGTGAACTTATTTTTGGAATAAAAGTATTTGAATTTTAATTTTAATCGTCAAATTGGTTAACAACAAAGGAGTGGGTAAATTTAAAGATTCAGATGTTTGAATTGTTTGAAGAAAAAACTTAAAGATATTAAGTATTTTTTAAGTCGGACATAATCATCGACCTGTAACCGTTTCCAGGCCGCTCGAGAGGAGGACTCCCCGTTCCAGTTCAGCCCGCTGACGGACGAGCTGTCGGTGGCTGTCCGAGGGGCGTGTACCCTGATGCCCCCGGCCGAGGTGACGGTGGCGCCCCCGGGCTGCGTGCTGCCCGAGAACTACTGCAACTTCGCCCGCAGGATCCGCGACCTGCAGGTGCGGGAGGACGACGTCTGGGTCGTGTCTTTTCCCAAGTGCGGTGAGTGGGTGGTTAAGAACTATTCTGGGTAAATAAAAGTAGATAACTTTTTGAAGGTTTGCTTTTTCCCCCGTTGAATGTGTTTATAAATATTCAAATTGTTTGGGTGTTTGGGTTACTTACTAACTTACTCCCCTATAACATGCGATCGATGGCTAGTCTGTGCCATATGCTGCTTGTACTTTAAGTCGGTTCTGGATAGTCGAGGCGCTCGATCCTCACGTTCTTTCCACACCTGGCCCGACGGTTCGACTATACTTCGCCATTTTAAAACGCTGGAAGAAGGAAATGCGAGGTCGATCGGCAACAAGACTTGACTCAAAGTGAGACCGGGAGTGGACCTTTAAACTGCACACTCGGTCGCGGAGGTGAGAGTGCAGTGGAAAAACTTATTTGGTGAGTACATGTAGTAATAAAATGCTCTTTATTTTCTGGACGGCCATTAGTTGAACCTTGACTCCCTAGTGTAAGGTCGAACTGCTGGGCCAGGTGTTGAAAGTACGTTAGGATCAAACGGCTTGACCAGCCGTAGCCCAGCTCAAATTGCAACCAAACGGACGAGCTGCTTGATCACAAAGTGTTGGCGAGTATGTTGGGAAGGAACCCAAACAACACTGAACAATTTTTGGAGCAACCAACAGTTCGACCAACTGTTTGATCATGGAACTGTTTGGCATTGAGTGGTTGAATATTTTTAGTAATAAAATTTGACAATGTTCTCTCTTTCTTATTAAGTACCTGGTGAACCGAGCCTTGCTCGGTGTTATTTCATGTTTGCCAGTTAATCCAGTTATTACCTATATTTGAATGTCATAAAATTGATAAATAGAAACCTTTTTTATTACTCCATGAACTCTTTATCCCACTCACTATATTTTTCCTTGACCGCTGTAGATTGCAAACAGCTGTTGTGATTACTTCGTTTGTTTGTTTACACTTTCCTTGTTTATTTTCGTTGCTATCGTGGCAACTCATAAGGCCAATGTTAAAATTTTACAACTTTAAAATTCGTTTCATCACGCTATTAGATTTTCTCTGGCCAAGTAAACTGCATAAAATACGTTTTTTAGTAATAAATTACTTATTTCCAGACTTTGAAGGAAATCCTCGGAGCCGTTTTAGAGATAATTGTGCAAGCAAGCATACAAGATAACACTGCTCATATAAAAGTATAGGATGGTATGGATATTTTTTAGAAAAGATAAATTATTGCAGATTGAATTTGTAAATACCTAACAAATCTCCTTACTTTTTCTACTCTGGTAAACATTTGGGGGTTACACATTTTGACCCTAGACCATTTTTCAGCATTCAATATTCTAATTCTTGTTTTAAGAATTGCGTCAGTTTATCATCAATTTAGTATTATTTCACAAACAACTTGCACAAAAAAGACGTTAAAAATACACAATAAAACACGTCTTGTACACGCTGATGGAAGCAATTTTGGAGCACATTGGTAATAACCAGCATAGATTATAACCATTCCGTGTTTTCATTCACAACAATTTACAAATTTAAAAAATACCATCATACTTAAGTCGTATCTTTTACTAAACCGAAAGTTTCAACTTGGCTAACAAAAAGATTATTATGTGTATATTTCCAAGTTTTCACTTCCACAGGTTCACGATTAACGCAGGAGATGATTTGGCTACTGAGTAACAAACTGGACTTTGAAGAAGCACAAAAGACTGTTCTCTACAAAAGATTCGTCTTCCTTGAGTGAGTTCATGGTAACCTAGCAATCATTACGCCTCTCAAACTTTTTTAAGAAGTGTAGCAACCATAAAATCATACGTTTTTATTATTACTGTAAGGTAGTAACTACTGGCACAGGCGACGAAGTTAAATTCTTCACATCTCGCATGACATCGTTAAAATGTTTATATATTATATAAAACTGAACTTGTTAAATGATGAACTCTTAACAAGCCTATCAAAGTAAATGCTTTAAAGCACACCAATCTAAACATCCATGTCACTCCATAAAAGTAAAAAAAATGTTTAATTAGTTGCAGAGCTTTGGCCGAGCAACTCGACTTAATTAGTCCGTCTTTCCGTAGCTACAATAATTAATTGAATGTTCCGTCTCGATTGTACAGATTCAAATTGCTACTGAGATTCTGTTTCCCTTTTGGAGTCTTTTCTTTATGCGTTTCCTTTACCTATCTCTGCATTTTTAACTTCAAACTTTTTAATCTTTTGATTACTTTGGTTCAGTCATCCTTTTTCGTAGGAAGTGAGTTTCATGTCCCTCGAATAGGATTTTCCAAGTACCTATTGTATTTGATATCGTTGCAGTCAAGTCAAAATGGATCCTTTATCTTCTTACTGCATTTCATTACATTTATAACATTTTAAAGGAGACGAGCACCCTGAGCCCCCCCCCCCCCCGAGGTATATGCCCTCACTACTACTTACTATTCTCTCATTGGTAACAAGTAAGCTTGGAAGACGAGGCTGTATCGACACCGGTACCCCTATACATATATATCATATATATATATATATATATATATATATATATATATATATACATATATATAAAGCCAAAATTACCCGGACCTTTGAGAAAACCATACGTAAGGCACCCACAACCCCTGAATTCGAATTAAAGGTCGCAGTGAGAAAATCCCAGGTAAATTAGTTTTTGTTTTTTAGTTCCTAGGTTATTTTAATTTTTTGATCAAATGTTCCGTAAGGGCACAAATAAAGAAAGGGGTTGAACAGCTGATTTGTTTGTTTTTATTTACAATTGTTTGTTTACTTTTTCCCAGCGAAACGGGACACCACCCTAATTACTTACATTACTTAACATTGCCATGTAAAACGCCGACCACCAGTACGGGGTATTTTAATACGAATATGAGTGTTGGATGATTATGTTGCGTTATTGTAGTCTTATGAAGATAGATGACTAAGGCTGACGTGTTCCTAAGACAGGACTATTAATTAATAGCCCAAAAACCAATGGCAACTCAGGGACCAACTGTTAGTTTAACGTGGGATCCTAACCACAATTTCACCAATTAACTATGAACTGGTCTAGTTATGAGGATGACCTAATGGGTCAACGTAGTATTCACCGGTGCGGACGGTAATCCCCACTATGAAATACCGCATCCACAAGCCATCACTTATAACTATCCACAATTCGTAACCTCCAAGTAGTTGGATTACAAACATCCCATCGTCCCAGGTATATGCCGGGTGTTCAAAAAGTCCCGGATTTGCTTAATAATCCCACTAGGAGTCAGAATAAAATCTTAAAATGTAAGCATAGCATGTAGCATGTGTGTGTTTGATATGTACATCAAATCAAAGCTGTTTTAGTAGAGTATAATGACGAAAATCGGATCACCTAACCCAAAATGGCGGCCATTTAAACTTTTCTCGACTGCAATTTTTAACCTCCTTAAGTATTCAATTTCAGACGTTCTAAGCGTTTATTTGAGATGCGGTTTGCTGCATTAAATTATCCTTTATTACCTCTTTAAAATGATATACATATCGACCTATGCACAGCCTATGGTATAAACCACTTCCGTGAGGGACGTACCTTAAAGGATGTCTTGCATGGATGATTACCAGAATAGATTGTGCTGTCCATAATTTTAAAGGGCATAAAATTCTAAAAAAAAATGCCGCAACCCGCATTACAAAAAGACGGTTAGAACGTTTGAAAACAAATTTTTAAGGATGTAAAAGATTTCATTTGAGAACAGTTTAAACGGCCGCCATTTTGGATTCGGTGGTCCGATTTAGATCGGATTTCCGGCATTGTATTCTTCTCAAAAAGAGCTTTAATTTTATGTACATAACAAAATATGTTTACGTATAAGATTTTCTTCTGACTCCTAGTGCGCCGTCCGGGTCACTGAATACGTGATAAAATAGTATTTTGTGTCCAAGAGAAATGTTATAAGTTTCGTAGGTCAAAATTTAATATTTAAATAATTACGAAGCCAATTCAGGGCTTTTTGAACACCCGGTAAAGAGATGTTTGCGTCTTAGATAACCTGGTCCAACACAAGCCTCTGTTGTAGGTACATCGCTCTGTGGCCAGAAGGGGCGGACCAGCCGGACACGGTGTCGTGGGTGGAGGAGATGCCATCCCCCAGGTTCATCAAGACACACCTGCCCGTGGAGCTGCTGCCCACCGACCTCTGGGTGAAGAAACCCAAAGTACGAAGTTGAGCGTTGATTTAACTTGCAACAGTCCGAGTAAAGGGCGGACACGGGTCGAGTTAGACGGTCGAGTGAATTCGGCGAGTTGACGGTCGAGTAGTTTTTTTTTTATTTGCGCACCCACATTTTAACCAGCGACATTTTAACCGAACCGATGACAAAACTAGAAAGACAAACAATAATTTTTGGGACGGTTGCAAACGAGTTTCTGTTTCTGAATCTGTGGAAATCACGCGTGCGCGTCAAAGTTGCCCGCTCTAATCTTTTAAATCTTCCTGACCCCTAATACTTTTCGACTCACCCAGACTGATTACAAGAGGCGAGTTACAACTCGTCCCTCTAACTCGCCCGCCGACGCGACCCTTGTAAATCCACCCAAAACATTGATTTTATGGCTGCAATAAATAACGTAAATTACTGTTGTAGATATTACAAAGTACCTCTCAACTCACAATTCACTCGTACCCTGAAAGCTCCAATGTTTATCCACTTTTTTAATTAAAATAAACTCAAATATTTAGTAGTTTATAATAACTTGTTTTGCTTGAAAAATGTATTTGAAAATTCAAACTCTTAATAAAATCTATTATTGTACTCTTGGCATCTTAAGGTAAGTTAAATACGCGAAACTCATTTCATAGGACCCAAAATTTAAGATAATACTGTACAAGTATGGCTATTTGATAAAAGCAACCAAAACAAAAAGTGTTAACTAATTGGTTCGAATACCCAATATATATAAATAACTCGTAACTGAAGTATACAGCTTTAAAAATGGTATTTTTCATTTCAGATATTATATGTAGGGCGAAATCCGAAAGACACAGCTTTGGCCTATTTTGGTCATTACAAGAGATTTTACAAGTACACAGGATCTCAAGAACTGTTCTTCGAAGCTTTCTACCGTGACAAAGGTAAAGGCTCTTTTAAAGGCCTACTCCACTTGTGTAGTAACAAACCGTCGAATACAGGGCTCGCACTTGTTCTCTTTCGAGTCTATCTTCCTTATGATAAGGATAAAGACCAAAAGTTCAAATTGTTACACGCAACCAATAAATAAATAAATAATAATTCAATTATATTTAGTTTCCGTATTCCAAATCCATAGCATTTTCTAATTTATCCTTAGGATTTAATTTTTTGCTAATACCCAAATTGAATCGGATCCTATAATATAGTAAATCGATTTGTAAACTAAAACTTTAAACCAGAGTACAGTTATTTCAGATAGGAGTGGGTTAGGATAAAAAATGTTTCAGGACTTGAACTACCATATATATTACATTATGTGTTTCTATTGAATTTTGAATGAGTGCAATCAATGATAACAATACAATATAAATAGTCTATAACAATGTCTCTCATTAATTAAATCGATACTGATTTCATTCTGTCGCTTTCGTTGATACTTTTATAATTTAAGGGTTATCTTGATCTGTTACGTCTACTTTGTTGATATTTTCAACTTTTATAACCACAATTACTTAGGAATATTCAAGTAAACCCGTAGTGTTAAAACTAGTTAGTGTCGAAATATATCAGTTCGTGTGTGAGTTATTGATTAATTATAATTTTTTTCAAGAGCTTGAACCGTTTGCTCATTAACTGTAGCTTATTGCTTATAAGCTTAACATTTCATGTTTGAACAGACAAGAAGCTGGTATAGCGAAGATTGTCATTGATAAAAGTCTGATCAACTAATTATTGCTAGTCACGTCCTTCTAACTGGAATACGTTATTTTTACAGTCAATGTAAAATAGCATAAGTGCAAGTTTATCGTTTAGTGGTCATTAAATGACCTTTAAGTGCTTAACTTACGCAATGTATTAATGTCAGCAGACTTTACTGTCAGGCCCAAGCCTTAGATCTTCAACTTGTGGCAAATTAATTTACATTTAAATTAAATTGTCTTACATTTACTACAAACTTAAGCTAATCTTCAAGCTAATATTTTCATTTAATGCTAGTTTTTTGTTTATTACATTGCCAATATACCTACTAATAAGTATTATTTTAGAACATCATAAAGTTTTATCTTAAGTGTGATTATAAATGTTTGCTACGGTTTCGTAAATATTATATTATAACTTAACATCAGGACATAATCACTGGTCTTACATTTTAGACAAAAGGCAGTTTTGAAAATTTGATAGAAATTTAAAATCCGCAATTTTAAATTTCAAATCTACATTAATTTTAAATCTACAACGTACATTTTATTTTATTTCATCAAGTTTAGAGAACTATAATAGAAAATAAGGTTTGCGCCTCAATCTTTGAGTTTTCTTATTTTTATAATTAATTGGAAATTATGATTTATTCATGAATTATAGGCAGTAAAACGATTTTTTCTGGATAAGCAAAAGGTTGTTGTTATCTTACGAAATCTTTTAGGGATAAGAAAAGTTGGAATTAGTTTTATGAAATTAAGTTACAGCCTAAAAACCGTAAGGCAATAGATTTCATTTTAATGCTCCATCAAATGATTTAAATGTAATGAAAATAGTTTATATTACGACAGTATTACAACTAATCAATTTTATTCGTCTTTTCATCACAGTTTTTCTTAGGTTCATAAAGTTTAAAACTCCTAACATTGTAAAACCCTTCATTAATTTCTAGTTTACATTTAATCGGCACTGTTTAATATTTCTAGGTTATTGCAAAATATTATTTCACATCATATTGAGCAGTCTATTTTCTAACCCTCGTTATGTTGCAGTTGTTTATAGTCCATTTTGGGAACATGTCCTGGCCTTCTGGGACAAAAGGAAGGAACCAAATATTTTTATGTGTACATTTGAAGAAATGACACAGGTAAATACACTCTTAAATCATGTATAGTGGAAACGCATGGATCAATTTAATTGATTTAAAGTAGTCAACCTTGAAACCTTTATTATTGTAATTTCCAATGCATATTTCCTTACTTTTAATCATACAGCTTCTTCTTTTGAACAATATTATATAAATGTATCAAAGAGACAGAGTGAAAAATACTAAGAACTATATTTAAGCTATACTTCGTAGAAGTTCCCTGTTTGTTTGTTATAGATGAGGAAAAGTCAAGGAAAATATATTTATTGGATAAGTATTTTTATTTGAGGACAAAACATTTACTTAATTTTATTTCGATGATGGATTTTTAAATGATTATAGGTGAGTTTAGCTTGGAAATTGAAATTTGAAACTTAAAAAAAAGTTCAGCTCAAAATCAGTTTGAATTAACTGAGTTGGATTTCAACATTTCCCTGTTAAAGCAGAAGTAAATGGTAGGTTACAATAAAAGGCTCGCGAAAGCTACAAGAACTTTTACTTAATCCACGAATATTGAGTTCCCACAAACCGATCCGAAATATGGCATATCTACTATTTTTCGCTACAAACTTGGAGAGATTTTCTCTGTTGGTATCCGTGCGGCACTGGATAAATCTTGAATAAGTCCTCACTGAAATCAGACTCACAGAAGTGTGTACAGACCGAATATTTCAGTGAGGATATTATACTAGATTTTTCGCTAGAGCTAGAAGCCAACTTATTTATTGATGCTGATACGTTTTATTCTCTTATAACTCACACCAATTATAAACAAGTTGGTTAGACTTTCCCATAATGCCATAAACTTTTTACAGAGCCTCCTCTCGGTCATCAAACGGACCGCTGCCTTCCTCAACGTCTCGATAGACTCGGCAGACGAGAACAGACTCGTGGACTACCTGCAGCACGACAAACTGCCTTCCAGAGACGACGACAGCCAGGCGGGAAACGACAAACTCAACCTCGCCTCCCTCGGTAAGAAAAAAACAAAATATATAAGTCCAAAAGATATAGTTATATGCCTATAATTAGCATAAATAGAGCAATGGAGTTGGAGCAGTAGTTCCCAACGTTTTAGCAATAACCTGAAACGGTGTCAGGGTCTTATATCTTACCAGTAAAGTGTTTAAAGTGTTTAGCCGTAACGTACCTCCTCGTGAGTCGATGTTAATGTTTATTTTATTTATGTGTCATTGCTGCAATATTCAATATGATATCAATTGAACAGTAGAAACTGTATCATTAGGTAGTGTCTAATGAAGTCGACATTGAATTCCAGAAAGCCTCTTTCAATTGTTACTGGAACAATCACTCTTCATAAACGTTTTTGAATTGAAATTAAGACGTTTTCGCATGAAACCTTTGTTTTTAAACAACTTAACGAGGTCTGATTAAATTAAATCCTAAGATAATTTAATTTAAAGTGGTTACATTTTTTAAATTACAAATATACCGTACGATTTTTTATTTCCTTTCCAATACTACTGATTTCAATGCAGTGTAGGAAAAGTATCGTCCTTGTTATATATCCTTCTTATATATAAAATGTATCCACTTTTTTAATTATTTATCACTGGTCACCTGATTTGAAAATTTATTACCACCCCACCAAGGTTTGAAGAAATATACGCCTTGGAATTTGTATATGGCCATAGAGAGAAAACTCAGTAATTAAAACCGCTTGGTGTCGTTTTAATTTACCATTTTTTATAAGACGTTCTTAATATTTTATTGTGTCTTGATTTGAATTATTCTCCCATTTTAAGTGTAATTGTTATAACAGTATTGATCATCTATATGTTACTTTCCAAATATAAAAACAATGTCGAGTGTTCATGCACATCGCTACAACTTAGGTAGTATTGAAACTTAACTATCGAATATTTAATCTCGATAGTCGAATCATTCGTAGGCAAGGTAGGGGACTAAATAGTACCTAATGTTCAGTATCGCTACAACTTAAGCAGTACTGAAATTTTAGAATAGAATATTTGATCTCGATAATCGAATCGTTCGTAGGCAAGGCGGGGGACTGGAGGACGGCGATGACGCCCGCGCTGGCCGAGAAGTTTGACAAGTGGACCAAAGAGAAGCTGGCGGGAACCGACTTCAGCAACGTGTTCATGATCATCTGAAGTACCTTTGGTGAAGTTCCTGGACTGACCTTCTGTGTCCACAGTACTGAAGACAGGCGACTGAAGAAGGCCTAGAGCAGTGGTTCCCAACGGTTTAGTAGTCACCTAAAACGTTGTCAGTGCCTTGATATATCTCATCAGAAAAAAGTTTTAAGTGCTTAGCCAAAACTTGTTCCTCATTTTGGATTGATGTAAATGTCTCAGTGGTATTTTTTAATTTGTTGTTTAATTAAAAACTTTATCATGTAAAAATGTGCTGTAACTTTTATAACCATAATAATGCAGTTGTTACGAAACTAACTTAACAAATTAAAGGGTATTGGTGATATTAGTCGTCTACAATCATTTGAACAGTGTAACCCTAGTGCTATAAGAAAAACCTACCGGATGTTATTTTTAAATCTGAAACCCAATAATTTTCTTTGTTTTTAAGAAATGCTCTTAAGCGGAAATATTGAGTTAACTTCTATCTTAAATTATCCTCTTCGTAGCATTTCGTTCAATCCTTTTTATTTTTTATAAATTAAAAAAACACACGCTCATAAGTACATTACCGCAAACTTGACAAATTTCTCCAGAGAAAATCAAATATTTCTCAATTTGACCTGCGAAAATAAACAATTTTTATTACTTGTAAATTGCTTATAATTATTTCCCACACAACCAATAGTTCTATTGAGTAAGCCTAGCATCTGAGTGCTCTTAAATAGCATGGCTGGGAACCGCTGCCCTCAAGAGTTTCATCGACGTCAGGGGATCGAGTAGAATTTTGGTTTTGTTACATCAAAATGGTTTCTTATCTGTTTTGGTTGTTAATAAATATTCGATTCAGCTTGTATTTGAGCAATCCCATAATTTTAGCGTACTCTTAATTAGGCAACTATAATATTTTTTTGTTTACAATCGTTTTTCTATTGAGGAGATCAACTGTCCTAGTGATCTGCATTGCTTTTAGCTCAAGTGCATGTTTTCCCACAAGTGATAATCTTAGAATGACACAATGATAAGTTATCGCTTTGCTACTGAGTGTCTACAAAGTAGCTAGAAAATAAGCCGTCTATATTAAAATCGTTATAAAAATTTATACTTTTGATTTATTTTGGGGGTTGCCGGAGATGGCACAAAAATGTTGTTACGTAAAATAAAAATTCATATTAAATGCAAAAAATGTACATAAAATGCTAAAAAATATACTTGTCTTTCGTACAAAATGTCATCATTTAATATGATCATATTGCTCTCTATTCATACTCCAACCCGCGTTCCAGGCCCATCAAATAGAATGGCTGTGACTGTTACATTTCTAGAGTTTCCATTACTATAATTGGATAACTTTAATCCCGATTTTGACGTAAATTTCCTTTCCAAGTCTGCCTCCACCATTAAATATAAACTTTCTTAATGCAAATTGGTTGGTTAAATCGCAAGCACGTTTTGCAACAAATAGACACAGTTTTGGTTATTTTATTCAATGCAGTTTTGATTATTGAAGTTCTAGGATTTGATTTGCTCCTGTGTCTGATTCAGCCCACTTGTTTACCCTAGCATGTTTAAAACTATGTTATGGGTCAAATACCAACCGGCCTGATTTTATTTGTAGGAATGATGTAGCCAATATGCGTGAGCTCATTTAAGAGAAAGGTATGTAGAAATTCTAGAGCAGGGGAAAAACATACACTATTTTTAAGTATCCCTCAACGCTTTGTTTATCACAATAGAGCTCATAAATCATCACCATTTGCTAATTATGGACACATCATATTTACTACTTACTATACGACGAGTCGGAACTTTTTTTAAATTCTCTTGATCAAAGCTTTACAGATTTTGAGGAAGTTCTTTTTAAGGATCGATAAACAATGGAAGCCATAAACAGTGTTTCAAGGACTGATGTCAATAGATTATGATTATCATTCACTGATAATTACTATAAATTTATCAATTACTTATTCACTAGTTTCTAAAAACTATCAATGCCAAAAAGATGTCTAGGTATAACGCAAATACAGTGTTTTACAAAGTGCAGTGCAGTCTAGACGATCACCGAATTAACGGAAATATTCAACACGTTTTATTTCCTTGCAAAAATCTATACTCAGATAGAAGTTATTTCAATATTTTTCAATTATCTAATAGGTTACTAAAAAATAACATAATTTTAACTACATTTAGTATACCAATTATAAGTTTACCTATTTTCTAGAGTTAAAATCACACTCACCCAAAAAGAAAGTAACTAACTTGCAAATATTTGTAAGCTAAAGGTTCTGTGTTGAACTCATAAAATTCCATATACCGTATATTTGGGCTAAAGCTGGATGAGTTTTCATTCCTTTTCCACGAGCCGAAGTATAAATCATCCGACTCGTGACAGAAGGGAGGAAAGTATCTGTAACGGCCAATTTCACGTTTCTCCTCAACTCTCATACCGTTAATTGGATAAGTTTAAACGCACCGACTTCCAACAACTTCTTACGTGAGATTGATAACATCCGATTCCCAACTTTGGAGTCGAACTGAGTTTACATTTCTCTGTGCTCCGTGACATCCCTTAAAACCCAGAGATTTTAAGGTTTTAGCGAATTTCCCCTATAGGGAAGAAGGTGGTACCGTAAGTCTCATGGTAAGACCTAATCCACAGACTGTGGAAACTTTCGTTTCGGGGCCCCCAGAATCCTAGAACTTAAAGGGAAATACAAAATTATACATATTTCTCATTTCTTAACATCTTGATAAAACTTTATACCTAGCTTCTTATAGTTCAGATCTACTGGATATTGATTTAAAATTACCTAATGTTATAATCTGTTGCAGCAGACATTCAAATTTATTTCCCTTAATTTTGTTTTGGAGATTCCAAAAACTTGTTTGTTATGTCGCATGGAATATGTCTTTATGCATTTGAAATTTGCTAAGTTTGCAGATTGTAACAGTACAACGTGATTTTTTTCCTTATTCTCGGAAATTAGGGAATCATTAATTTCTTATTTGGGATTTAACATATTTAATCTTTGAATATTAGCATTATTGATTCATTTATTTTTGTAGATAAGCTATTTATTGCTGTACATTTTGGCAAAAAATATTTGTTACAGTACACTAGTTCTTATTTTTTATAGGGTCATAAGAAATTTTCACCGGCTTTATAGTTTCGGGTTCCAAAATCAAAAATAGAAAAATTAACGTAAATATATATGTTTTTAAGTTTTAACACACTTTTAATTCAACAATTGGACAATAAATTAAAACTAAAGCTATGTAAAGTTTCAGACATGGTTATATGAAGGATTTTTAATTGGACCTGTTTGGTACTGTACTTAGTAAGTTTTCCATTCTACAAAATAAAATTGTGGACATGTAAATATGTCAAGTGAAGAAAAATCTTACAGAAGTTTTAGCGGTAACGATCAATGATACCGAGAAACTTCAAGATTTGTTTTGTAAAGAGTTTCGTAGAAGTCCCCGCTTTGTTGGATCACAAACTGAAAACTCACTAGTTTAGAGTTCGTTTGTGATATAAATCAATCTTTACAAGCTCTTCTTCTCGTTATTCTTTCAAATATTAAAAAAGCGCCCCTTTTTGCCTTTCATGTATATTTTTAAATATCAAACAATGATTTGAAATTCCAAGAAATGTCAATATATTGGTTATCCAGGTTTTATTAATCCAACTATTAAAGGTTTTTATTTTTGCTCAGTTGTTCAAAAAAATACTCCAAAACTGTTTTGATGCATCTTTGGCAAAAATTGCTTCTGCAGTATTCCAATCACAATGCATACCTAATAAGAACAACCTATAATGTAGTTGAATCTTTCTCAACGACTAGCGACTATTTATTCAAGCTGATGAAACATCGTCTAGATACGATAAATTTATCTTTGTTTTACAATTCAATGTATATTACCTATTAAATGTATGTTAGAGGTTCTGCACACCCCTGTAAATATTAGTACCAATAATAATAGAATATAGTCTCTACAACGTTTTTTTAAAGTGAATGCAGCATTTTATCCCGTAAATGACGCATTTTAAAAGAGATCCTAAAGACATTTTCACGGATAAAATTATAAATCATGATTTTAATGGGGGATTAGCTGAAAATTATTAAGACATAATTTAGAGGTGGCAGATTGGGATTATCATTAATAATCAAACTAAAATGGTTTCTTTAATTTTCGGTAAGAAAATCTCTCGGTCGTATTGCCGCGGTCGGTAATTTTCGTGGTTGTTTCGTCACGATCACCATCTCTTGGCCATTTCGTGGCCGCCAAATCTCTCTTCGTTTTTCATACCTCGACCGTTTCGCAGCCGAGAGTCTCGGTCGTATTGAGGCCGCTAAACAATCTCTATTGATCCCTTGGGCGTAAAGACGCTGGCAAATTTCTCGGTCATATCATGGCATTAATAACTCCTGGTTAGGTTGTACGGTGACTTTTGAATCCGTCGGATCTGTAGGGACCTTAAAAGTTTGGGTCGCATGGCATGTGGCACATCTCGATCGTACTTCAAGACAAACATCTCGATTGTTTGTAGCCAATAAATTTTACTTGTAAATCCGGTATAGATTAATCTCTCATACCGGGAAATTTATCGCGGACGTAAAATATCAGTCGTATCATGGTGAACGTTTATCGTGCAGTCGTCAAATTTCTTTACGGTATTGCGACCGTGTGATCTCTAAGCTCAAAATCACTGCAAGTAAATCTCTCTGACATTTAGCGACCGTCAAATCCCATATGGAAAAATTATATATTTAAAATATATTTAAAAATACCAAAATATATATAGAATATACTATCAAATATATATTATTTTAGTTTATATTGAAAATATATTTGAAGTATATACCATGATATATTTAAAATATATTTAATGGAATATATTTAAAATATATTTAATGAAATATATTTTAGGAATATGTTTTGAAATATTATATAATATATATATTTCAATTCAAGTAAGAGTATATATTATGAAGTACTGTTAGTGAAATATATTTGAAATACATTCTTGTATGTATTTCAAATATATTTAATATAATATATTTTTGAGATATATTTTGCAATACATTACAAATATATTGAAACTGAAGTAAGACGTATATATTATGAAATACTGTTAGTGATATATATTTTAAATATATTCTTGTATATATTTAAAATATATTTAATGAAATATATTTTTGAAATATATTCTGCAATACATTACAAATATATTAAAACTAAAGTAAGACAGATATATTTCGAAATACTGTTAGTGATATATATTTTAAATATATAAACATTAAATGTATAAACACCATATATATTTTATAACATATAATTATGAATATATTTCAAATATAACTTTAATTTTATATTTGAAATATATTATTAACAATATATTGCAAATATAAAAACAAATATATTTATAATAGATTAAACAAAATGACAAGCATAAAATCAAAATATGCGGAACATCTTATGCAGGGTATCTATAAAAGAACTCCGGGATTTTAAAAATTAATATCTTAATAACTGTAGAAGGTAGTGAAATGCATTTAATTTCTTTGAAACGAGTAGCTCATAAGGTTTAACTCATAACAGTTGGGAATGTTTTTGTCAAGAGGTGGCAGCGCTGCGGAACATTGGCCTTGAAACAACTTAGCGCGGCTGTCAAGTGCTGTCTGAATTCCTGCGTTAAAGGCAGCGCCGCAACAAAAGGCTCAATGCGTTATTTGGCTAGTATAAACTAAATCTGTCGTTACGGTACACAGAATCCTTCGAAAATTCGTTATGTTGACCACCTCAGGCAACGAATAATTAATTCTGTGGCAACCGCCCCCCCCCCCCCCAGAAATGTCAGCCAGGACATATAAGGAGGTGGAATATCGTTACAATGTGTTCTGTGCCGCCAAGGGAGCCCATTTTGAACTTTATGAAATTGCTAAAGAAAAATTCAAAATGCAACCTTTTAATCATGTATAAAACAGTTACATAAGCTTATTGCTTCATAACAATATTTTGCCTCAAAACCCTGAAGTTCTTTTATAGATACCCTTACATAATTACACCAAACACATAATACATGAAGTAAACATAATTACACCAATATAGATGAAAACTTAAAAGTACTGACCAGAATGTACTCATATAAAAATGACAAAGAAAAATTACATGTAAAATAATTGATATTTCTTAGTAAATTTTTATGCAATCCTATAATATATAGGATGTTTTATATTTAAGGAAACACTATTGAAATACATCTCAATATACTGTCACTCAACACATAATGTAATGCCCAATGCTAAATCAGATTATGTACGATTAACAAAGCAAATACTGTATGAGACTTTTAAAAATGTGGAAGTAAAAATAGCCTATGGAACTAAAAAGTAATAATAATTCATTTGATTTACAAGCGATCACAAGCAACGGCAGAAAAGAAAAAAGATCACTTGACGAAAGCAGGGGAGTGTATAAACTTAAATGTTGGAACTGCGATACGGTAACATCTATTTTGGACAAACTTTAGAATAAATTTTCAAATAAGATACAAAGAACATTTACAGTCTTCACCAACTCCTATGATAAACTTAAAGTACGCAACGTGTGTTAGATACAACAGCAACTATTTAATTACTGAATGCTGTCCATTGAAAATAGACTAGTGCTACAACGCAAAAGCATTGAAACTCCAACTCCAAAAGGAAACAGCGTTCCCAATCAGCTTTACATCCTAAGTTATGCCGTGTCACCCACGAGTCGAATCGGCCGAGTGGGTTAAGGCGTAGGTTAGGTTAGGATAGGATGTAGGCTTGGTTAAATAATAAATAAATAAATAAATAAAATTTTATTGTCATTCAGCCCATACAAAGCAATAGACAAAGTCAATGGTATCTTACATTATGTTTATAGCAATAATCCTAATATATACAAAATGTATTACTAAGTTACCGTACATCATGAATTACATACCTTTCAACAAAAAATTACATCACAGACTATAGAAAACAATGGTATTTCATATAAAACATAACAATAATCCTACTATATACAAAATGTTACACTAATGCAAGATGAATTAATTGTATCAATTAATTTCAACAATATTTACATCACATTTCATCATATCAGAGTGACAGCAGCCTAAATTACAATATCACAGCAAAAGTATTCATTTAAATCATAGAAAGGATTACAAGCTAGACAGTCATGTAACTTTGTTTTAAATATGTTTATTGGAAGATTTTTAAAAGATACTGGTAGCTTATTGTATAGCTTTTGTCCTACAATTTCGTAACTATCCAGAGATTTAGATAATCGGTGGTAAGGAATATAAATGTTGCTACTGTTTCTTGTAATGTGTGAGTGGATACTATTTATCTGTTGTAGCTCTGGCAACTTCTTTTTTGTGTAAATTAAGACAGTATAAATATATAAATTGATTACAGTCAATACTTTCTCTTGTGAAAACAAAGGTTTACAGTGAGCTCTATGAGAAGATCCAGTGATAACCCTGATAGCCTTTTTTTGCAGTAACAAAATATTTTGTACATGACAAGAATTGCCCCATAATATGATTCCATACATAATAATGCTTTGAAAAAAGGCAAAATATGAGGAACGGACATAAGTATCTGGTACACTTTTTTTTAGATTTCTTAACAAATAAATTACCCTGGAGAGCTTAGTACTAATATATGTTACATGTTTTTCCCATGTCAACTTAGAATCAATGAAAACACCAAGAAACTTAACACAAGTTGAACCATTTGAATACAGAGGATCCCTATCCCTAAGGCTGAAATGTAAATCTACGGTTTTACTTTCGTTAAGTAGAAAACCATTTGCCCTAAACCAATTAGATGCTTCTGCAAGTGTATTATCGGTAACAGTTTTAAGGCTGTCCAAGTCCTTACTGATATTTATAAAAGTTGTGTCATCAGCATAGAGCACAACTTGTGTTCCTACAACTCCTGGTAAGTCATTGATCATGACAAGAAATAAAAAGGGCCCGAGGACAGAACCTTGTGGAACACCAGTTTTAATTTGAGCAGTTCTGGATTTTAATTTATTAACAGTGACTATCTTCTGGCGATTTGATAGATATGACCTCATGAGATTCAAGTTATTACTTCTTATACCATAAAAATCTAATTTACTTAACAGCACTTCATGGTCAACACAGTCAAATGCTTTACTCAGATCACAAAAAGTGGCCTGAGCAAAGCCCCTATCTTCAAATACTTTATGAATGATTCTAATTAAATCATCAATGGCATCAACAGTGGATCTGTTCTTCCTAAATCCATATTGTGAGGTACATAGCATGTTGTGGTTTTCAAAATACATGTACAATTGGGAATATATGACAGCTTCAAAAATCTTTGCAAAAACAGGGATGATGGAGATTGGCCTATACCCAGATGGGGATTCTTTTTCTCCTTTTTTATATACAGGGACTACCCTAGATATTTTAAGCTCAGGAGGAAAAAAACCTTCAAGTAAACATTTATTTATACAAAAAGTCAAAGGGTATGCTATACTATTAATAATTTCCTTTACTAAGTTACAAGATATGTCATATACATCAACACAGTCTGATACCTTAAACTTTTTTACAATATTTATGACTTGGGCTTGTGTAACTTCAGTAAACATGAAATTTTGATGAATGTGTATGGCAGGTGCAGTGCGGACATTAAGTAAATCACATGCCTTGACTGGAGGCCTGACTATAGAGTTATTAATTTCATTCACTGAACTTATAAAATAATCATTAAAATCATCAGGATGAAGAGAAATGTTGTTATTCTTACTGGTTCTGGCAATTGTATTAATCATTTCCCAGGCAGTTTTGCATTTATTATTTGATTTTTCAATAGTTATGGAATTATGTGATTTTTTTGCTTCTGAAACTGCTGTTTTATATGTATTTCTACATTTAACATAGGCTGTCTTAGAGATGTGTGTCTTAAGTCTTTTGTGTATATCTAGCATTGATAAAACATTATTTTTCATATCAGCGAGCTGAGGAGTATACCAATGGTTTTTTGTATTCCTACCGCCCCTTTTAAATTTGGAATTATTGACTTTACATTTTCTCATTGGAATTCAATACTCAAAAGTTTTCAAGAATACTTGAAAACTACCTCTACCTACCCCCTTTGGTTAGGGTAGGTAGAGCGTAGGTCCGGGGTTCAAATCCCAGCGGGGTCACCCTTTTTTTGTTCATGAAAATCAAATGTAAGGCTAATATTATATATTTATATATCAATTTATTAATTTTTTTGTAGAGTTTTGACATTTAAATTGAAAAAAATCATATTTTGAAAAATATTTTGAAATATAAATTAAATATATTTATAATATATTTTTATTCCAAACAACAATATATTTACCTAAATATATTACGAATATAAAATAATATATTATTAACAACAAACAATAATATAATTTAAATATATTTTAGAAATAAATTATATATATAATTATATATTTAGAAAAAATATATAATTATATCTTTCTGGGTCCCACAATTTGTATATTTAAATATATTTCAATATATATTTCAAATATATGACATTTTATTCTAAAATATATTATTATATATTTAAAAAAATATATTTTAAATATAAATTTTTCCATATGGGATCGCAAAGCTACCTATTTCAACAAATCCCATCGTCTCTTATAAAAATTAGGCTACAGCTGATCTTACTTCTGCTCTTTGAACAATCAAATTTTAGTATTCACAGCTGTTTACAATTCAGTATTTAAATGTTTACATCCTTATAAAATGTAAACATTGAAGCTAAGGACGTTCATGGGGCATCAAACGTGTATTTTACATGGGGGGCTGGTCATATAGGGTGGGTGCAGGTCTAAAAATCTTGCTCCCCTTCAACCGAGGCGCTGAAATCATGTCCATGTAAAAAAAAATTGTATAAGGATTTTATAAAATGTACGTGAGGTACTTGATTCAAATACAAAAACTTACAAGAATAATCAAAAGATAATTGGGTCAAACTAATTTATAACTTATAACCCAACTAACTTATAATGACTTTGAGGAACCAAAACTTTTGTCTTAAAACAAAGTGGTTTTTTAACATCAAAACATGATTTTGTTTGCTTGACCAATGAATTGGAACAAAGCAAGCCATTAGTTAAAGAGTTTTACAAAGAACACTTTGCTGCCTTGCCTTGAGTAAACTTCAGCTTAGGAGTTTAATTAGCCCTGACTGATTGAAACCAAAAAATTCTCCAACAATCTAAGTAAAATTTGGTTGCAACATTAAAGAGGAGCATACAACGCTCCCTGCTTTTTCTATAACATCCCATCATAAAAAGCTAAAATAGTAAAATGAGGGATTGGGTGGGTATGTTAGATTTTTACCTGCTATCTTACTAAACTTGGTAATATATTTTGCGTCTGGTCTGGTCTGGCTATTGACTATATGGGATCGGTTTGGGTATGCTGGCCTTTTGAAAAAATCCATTCCGATTTATAAATTTAAATCTCTAACATTAATTTACATTTCTTAAGTTAATAACTTTAAGTTGTGCATGGATTTTGTTTAATATCTTCCTAGAATAGTAATGCAAAGGCAATACAAATTTAGCGTAGAAACACATTTTTGGTTTTAGATATTACTTTAGTTTCTAACATCCAAACCAAGAAACTACTTGCATACTTGGTGCATAAACCAAGTGTATTGCAGTAAATGCGCTGTGACTCAGGATAGATCACTTTGGTGTAAGTGGTTTGATATTTTTATCCACTTGGCAGGTTCACTTCCGTTGATGAAACTACAAGTACAGCTGCTTTAGCCAACAGTTTCTCTTCAAATTGCCCATCTCTTACATTTAAGCATATTAAATGTTCTAACCTTACATCTATATTCTCCTTGCTAAAAAGAATAATTTAGTCTTTTCCTCATCGTAAGCATGGCTTTAAGAATACAGTTATTTTAGTTATACCTACAAACTCAATTGTTTTGGGATTAAAATTTACTGTGTGGTATTCGTCTTGGTAGTGTTTTGTAAAAAGGCATAGTAAGTAAAATGGTATAATCTAAAATTAACAGGTAACAGGTGTAAAAAGAACTTCAATTCTATATATGTGTTGTTTAAAGAAATAGGTATATAGTGACATAAGCAACACTTACCATACAATCACAACATTCATCTATCATAATTTTACAAATTTAAACACATTTATGATAATTTGTACAGTAAAGATAGGATTAAGAAATAATTAAAACTTCTGTATAAATTATTCAATAAACTCACATCTAAAAAGGGGTATGAATAAACATCCATGGGTAAAACAAATGTTAGAAAAAAAATAATTTGTTATTTCTTTTTATTAGGTCTCCATTTTAGATCCCTATATAAATTTTACAGGAAACCTAATATTCATGTATATTTTGCTGGAATTTTTTCTAATTACGATTGATTATCTTTTTTAAAGCAATGCTGAAGTATAAATTATTTTACATCGTTAACAAAATCAAAACTAGAATACTAAATTTTTAAATTTTACAATAGCAGAGATTTGTTTTTATTTTGACTTTTCCTTCCGCTTTTAAAGTTTAGCAGGTGAAGGAAGATATTAGCCTTTAGTGGACAGAAGAGCATGAAAGGGGCACACTGTATATGACGAAGATGATCATAAAAATTATTTTACATAAAAATAAAACAAATGCAACAACATTCTTCTGCATGAATTACACTACAAACTTTCCAAGATTTCAATAATCTTTCCCACATAAAAATAGCTTTTCGTTTAACAATAAAACAAAAAATCTAATCCTCCAGTTACACTAATCCTTTCCAAACTAATCTACAGCAATGTACCAACTCGAGTACTGCCCCGTTACAATCGTAGTTATGCGAGGAGCGTAACCTTATCACCCGCAGTCAAAAGCCATTCCACCCATACTCTCGCTCTGCTGCTGACACTGGTATTGTGTCGCCCCAACCCTCGCATGCGATCTGCTGATACCAGCATTTATCTGTAATTATCTCCGAATTAAACTGGTTCTGTTAACAGTTACTGAAATAACTGCAATTTCGGTTTGGGTTCATTACCTCTCATATGCTCAGTGTGAAGGTTAATTCTGGTTTTTACACTCAATATTTTATGGATATCCCAAAGGGTGCTTGCTAAGTATCTTAATAACAGTTTAATAAACTGTTCCACAATGCGGTACTAACAGTAACCACTAGTGGTATCATTAGTTAACTAGGACTATTAGTACGCTTTTTATCGCGTAATTGAATGAAACTCACGAACAAAAAAGCCGAATGTATTGCCATTAAATTAGCATTGGAGAAAGATTGGGTTTATTAAACCACTGAAAACAAGTTAAGATCATTTCGAATCAAAAGAAACTAGCAATTAAATATACGACAGACATATTTGCTGAAAAAAAGTACATCACATCATGTTTTGGTTAACGATTCTTCAACTATTTTGAAAAGGATTTAATGATTATAACTAGTGGAATGCCCTAAATGTTCACGCGAAAAATCCAAAGGAAACGTTCTCCTAAAGTCTTTTTCTAAATAGTACACAAAAACCCGCCAGGGAGCAGCAGCAGCTGATCCTTATCTCTGTTCTCTGGACTCTGGAGGATTTCTTGGGTACGATGTAGTAAAAGACATTGGGGAACGTTTCCTATGAATTTTTCACGTGCACATTTTGGGTTTTCCTTTAGTAATCATCATGAAACTTATCTCAAAGTAATTGAAGAATCATTTACCAAACAGCACCTTTTTTGAAAAATATATTTGTCATGTATTTAATCGGTAGTTCCTTTTATATTTGAAATTAATTATCTTCATTTTAATCCTATTGTCAATTTTCCGCCAATGCTAATTCAATGGCAATGTTTCCAATTTTTAAAATAAAATTGATATAAAAAGGTTCTGAGGATCTATTTTAAAATTTAATGGCATCTTTTCGGTGACCCAACGTTTGTGCCAAATTTAAAAATGATCCTTGTGGGACCTTTTTTTGGGTTTTTGAGTTGACTTGTTACATACACTCACTCACTCCTACATACAGAGTGATAGAATACGAATCTTTGATTCCGCTAGGATTTACTTCACTTCGTTCGTTCATCAAACATTAATAAAATTATAACTAATTTTATTTTGTATATAATATAAAATATTTACTAGAATATTTAATTAGACGGATCAATGAAAATTTTAATTGAAGAATAAAAATATAAATTATTAAAATTGAAACAACAATCCTGTTTTAATTTTTAAAATTGTTCATTTAAGATTAAAATTAACTACATTAAGCTAGGTTGTACATCTTTAATCATAATGTGATGTTTTATTAATTATTATGTGATGTATTAATGTTTTATGAAATCAATAATTTTCTAATCAATGGACAATTTAACACCTTAACACATTAGTAAAAAATACTTTATGCTCGTAGTTTATTAAATTCTAAACTGTGTCACGTTAAACATTTAATTATTTTGATTTTGTGACATCTTACTGTACCCAAAAATATTCTTAGGTTTTATTCATGAAACTTTCCAGACTTCAATTCTTGAAATTATAGTTTACCAAACTTATAGTTTTTAAATACCTTATTACTGTAAAAGAAATGATAATTTTTTATTGCTCCCTGTAATAGTAAAATACAACTAACATTAAATAAATGAATAAATACGGTACTTGGAAAAAGAAAATAAATGGGAATGATTCCCAACAAAAGCCGATTTGAGGCAATCTTAAGTAATTGGCCCCATTATCCTAATTTTCATTAGTCTTTCCAAAGTCTTGATCATCATTGTAATGAAGTAACATTAGAAGTTCAATCAATTTAATCCGAGCTTCTTTGCCTACCATTTTTGTAAGAAAGTAAGTATTTTAAAAGAATTTGTTTTAGCCTATGCTTCTATTTATAATTTAAAAATTTGATGGGAATCATGTTAATTGCTTGTTAAAGAACAATTGGCTGTTTTATTGGTATGAATGCACTAAATATTTTGTGACTTTAGAATTTACAAAGTTATAAGTTTAAAATGAAACACTTAAGTTTCAAATAAAAGTAGTAGCAGACAGTGTTCCTCGATTAGTTTCTCACAATACAAAAAATAATTAATTCTAAAAACCATGTAAATGCATCTTTCCTAATAGTTTGCAAAAATGCTTTACTATTGTTCCCACTCTAGATGATTTTGCACTGCTCCTTTGTTAAACATTATACATAGTTATTTATTGAGCTTATATTTGATTTTGTGCAGATACATTTTGTTTTTTATAAAAACCATTTAGGAATAATAATTTCAAGAGTAATAAATTATATTTATCATCAAGTTTTCAATGTTTTCAAATTTACAGAGCTATTCACATAAAGAAAATTACCACTAAAGATAAAAAATCCCTCTTAGTTTTAAAATTCACCTTATGACATGACAAAAACATCTGTGAAAATTACCACCCACAGTAGGTTTTCTTAACAAAACTCACTCGTTAATTAAATAACGCTATTGAGTTGTACAAATTAACAAACTATGCCTGCAGTTCATTACTCATAGTGCTTAGTATAGCACAAACTCTCAGGCAGAGGAACTAATTTAATTAGTTGTTCCTTTAGCGAGAGTTTAATAATGTTATGGCTTTGGAGTGTTCTACACTTCAAAGTACTGTGGTTGACAAAATTTACAAATAAAAATTTGTGATTTGTTGAATGGTATTAGGAAGGCAGAACTTTTTTTAACAATTGTACATCAATGTCATAATAAAGGAAAAATGTCTGCCGACACAAATAAATACATACTTAAATGTAAATTAAATACTTTAGTTAAAACAGTATAATTAATTACTAAAATTGAATCTTATTTACAATTAATTTTCCCCCTAAAAATAAATGGTGCTCAATTTTACTTTATTTTAATTTCCAATTACGAAATTTTTTTAATCAGGCCATCAGTTCATTTTTTCAAACTAAAACTTTTGATTGATGTTTAATTCACAACAAGTAAAAACATATACATATATACAAACAAATAAAAATATAGAATATAATATGGAAATATAGAAACTTAATGTTGATACTGTAGTTAGACAAGGTGATGGACTCCTCCCCACATTTTTCAATGCCCCTTGAAGGATCCCTGCAAAGAGTAAAAAACTCAAGCATCGGTATCAAAATCAGGTAAATTTTGAATATTTTTCTTTTACACTGATGATTTACAGTCAATGACAAAAAAAATTAATAAACCTCGCAAAAGTACTAGAATCATACACCAAAATGTAGGGCCTAAAATTATGACTAAACAAAATTTACGATAGTAGGCAGGGATTATGAGAACCTTGAAAAGAGGATTATCTGGAAATCGGAAATCACAACTTTAAAATGGTGAATAACTTTACATTTTTTTACTTTATTTTATTTCCTTGCTTTAAAGCAGGTTACAAAACCCAATTACTTTAAAGCAGTTAAAACTAATACAAACGTTTTTTTCATGTAGGTTGAGTGTGGCAAAGAGTCCTCACTGGGTGAGGACTCTTTGCCACACTCACTACACATAATGTTAAATGTTAAAGACATCTGGAGACAATAGACTAACTTACAATACTAAACAACATTTATGATTAACAAATAAAAAATACTAAATTGAAATGAAAAATTTTGAAACACATATCTTGGCGCAATAATGACCGAACAAAACAGAGAGAATTAGAGATGCAAAATAGGATGAATTTCTAAAATACAAGTCAGTACACCTGCAACGAACTATATGAGCTCAAAAATATCATTTCATCATGTAAAATAAACATTTTCATTATAAAATAAACGGTGTCAGGAAACTGACACATACTTTCTCCCTTCAAGTCATTTAAAACCAGAAAACATATTTAGTGAAATAAAACAAATTAACAATTAATCTTCACACAAATATATACAAAATGTTATCAAAATTGGTTAGTAAATAACAGAGATATCGGTTTTTAAATATTTGCCATAAGAATAACATTGGACAACGTTCTGCGTTTACCGCCGAACTAAAATATCAATTATCTCCGCAACCAGTTGACTCAAAATATGATTCAAAATACTGGATCATTTAGTTTTTCAAGTCAAATTTAATGGTTGCAAGAATATTTTCTTTAGAAGTTACAGATTTTGTGAACTTAGAAATATATGAATTTTTTAAAACTTAAACCCCCATAACTTCTGAACCTCATTTTTTACAGACATGCAGGTGGTGTCATTTTGTTTTGTCATCTTAAGCACTAAAAACTGTGAAATTTTAATGAAAATCATTAGTCCCGTTTTTGAGGAATTTGGTTTTTATATTTTTTACGGGTTTTTATGGGGTAAACACCCTTGAAAATCAAATATTTTCAAGATGGAAAAAACAGCCTGGAGATACTATGGCTTTATACCTACATGCCAAGTTTCATACCAAGTTTCATGAAAATCGGACCACTGGTATCGTCTCTAGCTTTGTTTGCATCCACAACACACGCTCGCACGTACGCACACACAAACACACGAACAGATAGACACCACTCCGAAAATCACTTTTTTGGGTTCAGGGAGCACTAAAACGAATATATCCACTCACATCTCAAATTTGAAAATTTTGACGAAAACAATACTTTCTCCACATTATACTATGTATAAGGGGGAGAAAGTAAATTCCCCCTAGAAAATAGAGGAGGAGAAAGACAATTACCTACTAGTGGTAAATGTGCACAGTTGTTTGAAGCCATTCTTGCCCTTTGCATTAATTCCTTAGTTTACCCTCAGTTGGTATGTATGAGTAATTATTTATCTTTCATGGGCGTTCACATCATTAGCAAAATTATTATTTCCATTTTCCTAGGATCAGAATATATATACGCGATTGCTTTTTACGCCTTTGCAATGTAATTCTCCTGTTATTTATTTATTTTTATAACCAATTTCAATTGAAGGGCAATTAAATTGAGCATAGTATGTAGACACGTCATTACTGAACTCAAATATGTTTCCACAAGTCTCGTCAATACAATACAGTACAGTCCATTTCCTGCCGATCACTTGCAGTTAAAACGATGTTTAAAAAAATTGTCAGTTTGAAAGATATTAATATATAAAGATACTAATATTGCTTATGCCGATATTAGTTAGGTTGAAATGTGTACGAATAAGAGGGAGTCTAGTGTTGTACCTTATGTTAGTTTGTCTCTTTTTCTCCCTGGCCAAAAAAGGTAAGCTTAATTTCAATAGGAAAATTTTTTAATGTTTAGGCTTGAATTTTTTTTACATCAAAGGCTTGAGGTTGTTATTCTGATGTGAGGTACATTCCTCGGATTCCCTCCCTCCCTTTATTTATGCTTCAACTCCAGAAAATTTGACCATGAGCGTCTCTGATTGAGACACACAGACCTAGACTAATTGCAACTTTTACTAAATTTCATGTTTGTATAATTCAAATATTTTTAGACCATAAGTACATCCACTTGATGTAGAAGTTACCATATTAGAACTTGCTCATCAGTTTCTACCTATGCGAAAACCAGAATGAAGGAAAATTAGGAGTAATTGAGAGGAAGAACCAGTTTGAGCATCAGTTGTTTGACATTGAGCACTGACCTGGGATTTTCTCCCACCTTCACAAAACCCATCAAGGTCAGCATAAAGTAAGCCAATGCCATGAGGAAACTTATTGCTTATTCAAATGTAGTTGGTACCTATCCCGGGTGAGTTCAATGGGACTGGCAGGATAAGATTTAAGGTAAGTGTAATCTAATTTAATAATATAGAACATAACTAACTTCAATTTCTCAAATTTTTATAACCGAGACTCATTCTCATGCAAGGAATACTAGAATAGGTACATGAGAGTATAAATTATTTCTTAAATACCAACAGCGGGAGCATAAGCATTTAGTAATAATTAATTAGTTTTTATTGATTAAAAATTATTCTTCTGCTTAAAGAATATGTTTATAACTATTTTTTTTGAATGCTCCTTTGTTAACTTTGTGTTTGGTTCAAATTCAGAAATAAAGTTGTTTTTATCTGATTTGATCCAACAGCTTATTTCCCTGAGCTAATTTATATTGAAAAATGTCTTTGATCAGTATAAGTGGTTGTTAAACAGAAAATGCACTTCAAAATTAGTATTAATCTGGTTTTACTGTAACTTTTTGACAATCGTTCATCCTAAAGGTATTACATTTATGTCATTTATTCTCTTATTACCAGAGTAAAAATGAATTCCAATTTTGAGGACTTGAAATTTTTAAGTTGACATATTATTTACCTAAAAAATTAAGCTGCAAATCTAAAGAATAAACTTTTTACACAATTGTTTTTGTTTTACAGTGTGTTTTTATTAATCAAGTTTGTAAAAATGAGTGCAAGTTTTAAAGCTTTTAAACAATAAATATTTTAAGAAAAAATATTTTAAAAAGCAATAGGATTCTTTTTATAAAAACAACCACTTTTTTCTCCTCCTGGAAAGTTATCCAGTAACTTATTTTTTTATTGTTCAATTCTTGTCCAATCCATATTTTTTATGGCTCTATGATTTCACCTTCTCTCCGAACAGGAGAAAATTTTAACGATTTTATTTTTATCTAAATTCTACTAGCAATGGAACTCAAGTTTGAGCCCCTGACGGACGCTGTGAGCCGCAAGATGCGAGAGGAGTGTCGAGGGCTGATGCCTGCGGGAGAGGTGAAGGTCTCTCCCCCGGGAGCTGTGCTGCCAAACAACTTCAGGAACTACGCCCAGAGAATACTCGACTTGGAAGTGAGGGAAGACGATGTGTGGCTCATCTCGTTCCCAAAGTGTGGTAAAACATTTATTCATTTTTACCCTTTTATACTCCATTTCAACAGCCGTGGCACTAACTGACGGGTTAGTGAACCCTCTATCTCGCAAGTGCAGTCTCCTAATCCTTTAGTGCTATGGCTGTTGAAATGAATTATTGGAGGAATGTCAATAAAATTTACAACAAAGAGAGAGGAACTTGAATTGGAGGATGTTTTAGGTAATAGCAAAAGCAAAAGGGAAAAGGGTTATTAGGTTAGGTTTTTAGGTTAAACAAGCAAAAGGGTTATTGAAGCGTTGTAATCCTGCCGCAGTATTTTCATGTACATGTCATAAAAAAGTATTTTATAATAATAAAATACCATATATAATAGTTTAAGCTGATAATATTCTTTAAACGAAATATACAACTTCTCAAAAAGTATTTTGAAACATTGAATACCAACTATTTTTCTGATTCTCTACGTCAAATAACTTTAAATTGAGCAAATCTTAAATTTTATAAAAGTCAAGGCTCATTTAATTGCAGTTCAAACAAGTAAGCCTCGTGAAAAGTCTATTTGAAAAATATCTTAAGAATTTAGTTTCACAAGATACAAAAATTTAATTCAAAATATTTGTATAAGTGTTTTTATTTTTTTAGGAAGCACGTGGACCCAAGAAATGGTATGGCTTCTAAAGAATAACATCGACTTTGAAAGAGCTAAGAAAGAATACTTGCATATGAGATTTATATTTTTGGAGTAAGTTTATATGTTTGGAGTCATATGTTTGGAGTTAATTTTGGAGTGTGCATTTTATCAATGCATAGTTAAAACATTTGTATAATGCATCTGAAAATGACCATGTATTTAGTCCTCATACTCACATTTTTAAAACAAGAGGTGCCCTGGTTCTGCCTGGTTTCAACTGAGTCGCTAGTTTTACTTTTTTCTACTATAAGATATAAGTACCTACGGTATGTTGAATTTCTGAATTCCGTTTGCATGTACAGAACTCAGCACTCGGACCTCCTGGTTTTTGATAGGGATTAATAAATTGATCGTTATATTAATAATTTATATGTGTGTTATATCAAGAGTGGATTTCCATAGTGGAAATCCTACAAGCAAGCAGCACAATTGATTGAATCCATTATCAGACCTCAAAATCCTAAACCAATACTGTTATCTTATCATTAATAATTCTTTAAGTCTTCGGATTTTTCCTTTTCAAATAAAAAGCAACTTCATTATGGAAGATGTTTCAGTTGGCTGCCTCACATTTTTAATGATTAGATTTTGGTATTTCAATTTACTTCCCCATTATTCTTTTTATTCCATTTTTTTTTCTTTTGGAAAGTTGACTTGTCTTAATTACAGTATTGTTTTTTAAGGTACAAAGCTTTGTGTAGCGAGGGAAATACAGAGCCAGACACAATCACAGTCATTGAGAATTTAAAATCACCAAGATTTATTAAAACTCATTTGCCTTTAGAACTGCTTCCAAAACAGATTTGGACAAAAAGACCAAGAGTAAGTATGGTACCTATTACTATAAAGAGCATTAAGATATGCTTCAGTTATTGACATCACATTCTTTTAGTTGAAACCATAACGACATTATGAAACTAGATATCAATATTTTTTTATTTAGCTAGCCTATTTTAAGTTTCATAGTGGTAAATTTTGATTAGCTACCAATAGCAAAATCTTTTGTAAGAAATCTGCTTAGCAATCAAAACCATAGACTGTGCTAAATCGTTTATGGACATATTTTGCATATTATTATTGCACTATTCATTGTGTGATCCTTGCTTGGGAATTGGGATTTATATTTTTAAAAAAGACCTTGATATTGTTTAAAAAAAGACTATATCATTATCGACTAGTAGCAGTTGGATAAGGTAAATAGATTGCTGTAATACTGGATAAGGCATACACTCTATGCAAGGCCGTAGCCAATGGGGGGGGTTAGGGGGTCAGAACCCCCCCCCCCAAAACAGTATAAATAGCATTGAAAACATAGCAAATGGAGGCGAAAACCCCCCCTCGAAATAGTGGAAACCCCCCCAAAAACCCCGGAGCAAACGTAGAGGGACCCAGAAACAGTTCAAAAGGGTCCATAATTACGATCGATAAAGGCGGCGGAAAGCACACACGGGAGTAAAAACCCGCCGGCCCTGCTCAAACCCCCCCCCCGAAAAAATTTCCTGGCTACGGCTTTGACTCTTATGTATCAATTATGAGCCAACTTATTATGATTTGTTAGGTATCATCATCGTCATCGTTTTCATCATCATCAAATTAATCAAATTGAAACTGATGTTACATTAATGTTAATTGATAAACTTCTATGTCCCCAGATAATTTATGTTTCAAGGAATCCTAACGATGTTGCGATTTCCTACTTTCACCACTTCAGGTTGTGGAATAACTACACTGGATCCCAAGACCTGTTTTTACAAGCATTTGTTGAGGACAAAGGTAAGTAATATAAATCATGTAAATTAATTTACCCAGAGCAACCTAAGAAACTCTGGGTGCATCAGAGAAAACCATAGGAAAAATATTGTTGCCTTTAAATAATTTATGGGATACTGTAACTTAAGAACATTTTGCATTTTAATTCCATAAGCTTAGTGAGATCCTAAATGCCATGATACTAGATACAGTAATATCAATGGAAGTTGCAATGACATGTGTTGTAAAGCTGTTTTCAGTGAACAACTCCAGTTCCCCATCAGGGAAGATCATTGGGCTTGACAGCAGGAAAGGCAGGACCATTGCAACTAACATTGTACAGGTGTAGGTAAATTCTATGCCATCAAGGTTAAGCTTGGCTGAACATATTCCATCTACTTAATCTATTTTAAATTTCCTACTTCTATAATCTGTCAAGGGACATTACAGCCTAAGAATACAGGTTACCTAACGGTATGTGGAGCCAGAGCCGATGATTTCAATGAAAGATTCTTTTCAGATTTCATCTCAGCCACTATAAGTCTGCAGGGTAAAAAAACAGCCTCAATCGGAGGAGTCAGTTTTACATACCCTCTACATGGCCAAGATACTTCTGTGTCCCAACTGGAGGTTACAAACAAGCTGCATCCTTCTGGTCTGTCTATGATGAAACAATTTATTTTATTTTTGTGTGAGGTGACCTGTAAAAATCTATTATCCTCTGGGCCTTGGTGTCAGCCCAGTGATTAGATAATAAAAGGGAAGTCTTCCATGGGGTTGGATAACACATGCTTCCCAATTCATTCTAAAAAATATACCACCATTATTTATTTGTTTTACCGTTACAGTTGTCTTCAGTCCTTTCTGGAACCATGTGCTATCTTACTGGAAAATACGTAAAGAGGAAAATATGATTTTCATTAGTTTTGAAGACATGAAAAAGGTAAATTTGTAGCTATTTGTAATTGTGTAGGTGACAGACTAAGATAACAATAAATGTATAGTTAGACTGGTCATGACTATTAATCCTGATTAGCGCTGGTCAGTATGAGGATGCAGTTTTCATTTTTTTTCTTCGGCAACCTTAAGTTATAAGCGACATTAAAAAAAACATAGTAAAAAAAGGAAAACCCAAACCAGTAATAAAATGAAGATTCACAAGGTTTAAAAAAATTCACGTCTAATTATTAATAATATGGTAGTACATATTTTAAGCCAAAGCTTTAAATTGTTTTTTATCATTTGCTATTATCATTCATACCAAAAAAAATCTTCCCCGACCTGCTATGTTTAGACGCTTTTTACTCCTTGTAATGAGTGAGTAAATATTTTCCCCCCACATGCTATGTTTAGACGCTTTTAACTCCTTGTACTATAATGGATGAGTTGAAAAAAGACCTGCCTCCCAGCAGGAGATAAGAGATTACTTTGTCTGCCGACGGGAGACAAGATAAACCCTTAAGAATAACATTGAAATCAATAACTCAAAAATTAGTGTACCGTACCTTGAAATTTCCACGCACACATGCAAATATGTAGCAGATGAACAAATGCAGACACTTACAGCTGATTTATTGCCATTGGCGGAATAATCAATTAAGAATAAAATTAACAACAATCAGCTGTGAGAACGTCTAAGAATTAATCATGTAAATTACATGAATGTTGCAGCTATCAACCTATCGCTGGTGCATGTGTAATTGCAGCTACCCAGATGCAGGCGCCAATAGTAGAAAAAAACAAAATTGATGTTTTCATTATTTACTGTGTTGATAAAATAAATGTTTATGTATTTTCAATTATATTTTATGGGCATCACTCACCTAATTGGTTGAAGAGTATATAGCGAGGTCTTGTCTAAAAGTTTCTTACACGAACATGAAAAACACACAACACAAATCCACCCGTTCTATGTACAGTCTTTTAAACCGACATTTCACCGCACCTAGGTGTTAACGTGCAGCATTATCAAGGTTTACCCTTAGTAACCGTAGGCGGTCCAATCTTCTAACCACGACTGACTCTCGTGAGACTGACTGAGAGTCAGTCGTGGTTAGAAGATCGGACCGCTTATGTTTACTGCGGGTAAACCTTGATAACGCTGCACGTTAAAACCTAGGTGCGGCGAAACTTCGGTTTAAAAGTCTGTATATAGAACGGGTCGATTTGTGTTGTGTATTTTTCGTGTTCGTGTGTGAGCTTTTACACAAGACCTCGCTGTGTACTCTTCAACCAATTAGGTGAGTGATGCCCACAAAACATAATTGAAAATATTAAAGATACCAAAAAAACAAACCATTTCATTCAGAAATAAATGTTTATGGTCAAGATATTTATTACTGCAGGTGTGGGTATTTCAAGAGTAAAGTACATTGTCTCCCCTGTGAAAATTGTCCCTTTTTCACTTGTGACACAATGTTGTACTTTACTCACTCAATACACAAAGAACTATTAATTATTATTTCATGTTGTCAAGCTTTTATTTAGCCCAGACAGTCAATCAATCTCAACAGAATAGTGCGTTTAATGACTAGATTATTGCCAATACTTTTATGACCAATACTAATTTATTGGTCATAAAAGTTAGAAAAAGTCATTTGTGTATTAATGGAGCAAATCACAAGGCAGTTTACAGAGGAAAATGGGTTTTGCCCTCAGCAAGCCTCGACCAACAGTTTTCCTGATGATATGATTCACTTCACTCCCATAGAACAGTACACGCCCGGTTATCTGAGGTTGTCGGGACCAAGGCTGCCTCGGATACCGAGAATGTCGGATAATACGGATAATGTTCATATATTGGTTTGAGAGTTACAAGACCAAAATAGGAAGTTGATTGCTGGTAAAATACTTGTTTTAGAGTATCTAGGCCAGAAAAACAGAATTTACAGTAAAAAAATATTTGAATACTATACCAATATTTAAAAACAACAATGAGTAACCAATTATACTTCGTCAAGGAAAATAGTCATTTGTCATACTAACGTCTGTATTCGTACGCACATTTGTTCATAGTGGGAGAACACTACTGGAAAGCTCACTCTCGCAAGGTGAATCTAGGCAAATACAAATGTGGTTACTGAACTGGTATAATATACTCATTTATTGTCAATCTCATAAGGCCTTCATGTGGTAAATAGTTAGCCCAATATTTGGGCAAGTCAAACTCAACATTGTCCGACAATAGTGAACTCCCGCCTTGCATCCAGCAGAAGACGACGGTCAGTTCCTCCTAATGAGTTTCATTCAAAGTACAAATTTAGGTTATTGGTAGTATTTGTATCATAAAATAATAGGCCCTACTTCGAATGTTTATTTAAATTATAAACTTGAATGAACGAATAAACTAATAAAATTACATATAATTTATATTTACTTTACCAAAAACTGGCCAAAAAACCAATGACAATCACATTATTATTATGTTTTGACCGAACCTAAAAATACTATATTCTTTAGCTTAGAATGACCTCGGATAATCAGGAGTCTCGAATAACTGGGGCTCGGATAATCAGGAGTGTAATGTATACACAATATTTTCCTCAACCTTTACAAATACACAATGTAAAGATAGTTATTGTATGGACATAAAAAACACACCTGAACAAAAAAGTTGAGTTGTACTGATTATTTCAAAACCTAAATCGTCACAAAGCATCAGCATTTGGGGCCTGTAACTCATTGAGCTGCAACGTATTTGCAAGCAAACCTGCACTGAAATTTGAAGACATTCTAATTGTGTTTCAATCGGTTTTCAATTGTTGATTTCAATATTATTCCCATGGATTTACAATACATGTCTCCTCATGGAGACAAAGTGATCTCTTTACAAGGAGTAAAAAGCGACTAAATAAAGAAGGTGGGGAAAAAATCTTGATGATATTGCTAAATTGCTTTTAAGATATAAATAAACAAATAAACACATTGATAAAACACCAAGATTTAATGAGGAGTTTGTCTATTAAGGACCTAGCAACAGTTATGAGACAAGTTGCTGACTTCTTAAACGCAACATACACAACGGAGCAAGAAGCTGCACTTCTGGACCACCTGAGTTTTGCCAGCATGAAGAACAACAAAGCAGTCAATTTTGAAGATGATTTGAGACAACTACAGCCACAATTCCAAGGAAGTTTCATCAGAGAAGGACAAGTTGGCATTTGGAAAAAAGTGCTTTCGCCTGAGTTCACAAAACTATTTGAAGCGTGGACTGCAAAATATCTAAGTGGGACAGACTATCAACAGAAACTTGTAGACAAAGTGTTTTAATAAATTCTATGAAATTTGATTTTGCTTTGTTACCAGCATGATAAAAGGATATTTACGTTATTAATAATTTTCAACTAGGCCTATTTGGTATTTTTATCCTCAAGAATTTGTTGGAATAAAGTTCAGTAAGTGGTTTAAGAGGCTAATAGGAAAACTATTGGTAGTTTAATTTACAAGTGAGAAAAAGTATCTCATAACAATAAAGCAAAAAACGTTTTTCTCGTCTAATCAAAACGATGTCATTATTACATTTTTTTTCTTGGCTGAACTCATTTAATTAGGTACACTTTACTCAATAGTGTAATTCCAATGAGAATAGACTAAAACTGGGAAAAAATTAAGCATGTCCAAAGTAAAATAAATAAATGAGCTAGTAAATTAAGCTCCCAGAAGAAATTAAGAGGGCAAGCTCCTTGACAAAATTAATAATTTTACTGTTTTAGAGTAATGCTTAGTTACGGTACCAATAAAACACAAAATAAGATTTATTAGTTTTAATAAAATATTTATTTTATTAACTATGTACACAGGGAACACAATAGATTATTTTACAATAAAACAGATATTCCTCATTTACAAGAATTACACACAACACTTTTAACCTTGTTGAACCAATTGATTTTGAGTAAAGGAAACTGTGTTGAGTAATAATATTTTATTCCACATAAACACATTAGTAAAGGCACCAAAAATAAATACAAAAATAATATATAAATAGATTATTTTAGATAAAAACATAGATTTCACAGAGAACTCCCTATTACTGAAACAACTACTCACTTATCAGAAAATGTTACATGGATTAGGCCTATACTTTTATATCTTGATAAGTCCTCTTCATTATAAAAATTCAATTTTTACTAAACAATTCTTTGTGAGGGAAAGGAATATGCCTCTTCCATAGTAAGAAGCATGGGATTTACACTTGTAGCAAATTCAAACTACACTGAAAAGCTTAATTTTCAGATCAAATTTACACAAATCTAGGATTTAATAACAAGATAAAGGAACTTTCAACTCAAGATACGCTAAAATTCACAAAACACACCAGAAAACCTGTTACTTTCAGTCCATAACTTCTTGTTCATATACAACACTCCTTGTAATAAATATAATGGTCTTATTACCCACTACTGTAAATTAATTATTTGTACAATTTAAAACCATCAATTAAAAATTGTGATGATTTTCAAATGATAAATTATATTCATTAATTTGTTCATTTGTGCTTTAAAGCAATAAAATACATCAGACTTTTATTTGGCATCACATTTAACAGAAAAAAATTGTTTTTCAAATAAGAGATGGAATGGAAAATGAGTTATTTTTTTTTATTTAAAAAATTTGAAAAATCTGACCAAACAAAGGATGTTTTTTTGTTTTAATTAGTTTTGAACACATAAAATGCATAGAAATATTTAATGCATTGAAAACTTAAAAATCAAACCATTTAAGGGTGGTTGTTCAATTTTCTAAATTTACTGGAAAATAATATTATTGATTTTTTAAGTACCATTTAAGCTCAAATTATATGTTAAAGCATCTTTAACGTGGATTAAGAAACCACCTTTCCTAAAACATAAATTTTAGTTGCCAAAAACAGGATGGTATTCAGTATCATAAGATAAATGCATCAAGAAATCAGTTCAACGTATTTTATACAACAAATTTTCAAGAGTGGCAGTCGTATAATAGAAAAGTTTTAAGGAAATTGCCTTTTAAAATTATTTTTTGCCATCACTACTAAGCTGGATTACTATAACACATATTGGATAAAACCCATACACATCCAATGTGTTATTAAATTGCAATCAATTAGTTTAAAGCTTAAAACACACCAGCTAGATCTGCATATTAGTAGTAAATACGAGCTGAAACATTCTCCCCCTGCAATAATACAAGCTATTTGGAATTTAGAAGAAAAACACTAGAGTCACAATGAAAAAAAATAATTAACATGAATAGAAAAAAACTTTTGTGAAAATGAATGTGGCAAAGGTTACTTATGTTTCCCATCTAAATGGCTGCCATCAAAATACTGCCTTTTATTTTAAGATGTTAAGAGTTTGTTTAATTTCATTTATTTTCTATTCTAAGACAGTCTCCTAGGTCCTAGTCTGCTATGGATCCCCGAATTCATATTTCTTCCCCCTCGGTTGGATCGCATCGATGGAATCAACTTCCGATCAACTCCGCCGAATGATACCTTCTTTGATCCGAACGACTCGTCACGAGATGAGAAGTAACTGTCCTCCCCAAACTGGCGTTTTACACCTACTGGCCTTGACAATCTCTGTAAGTTCAATGAGAAATTTTAAATTTCAATAATAATTTACAGTAATTTTCTTTAATACATCACTATTAGCCACTTTCTCCCGACAAAAGTACTTTTTATCCAACTACTAAACAATTTTTTAATGGATTATAATGTTCCTATACATAATATTTTTATTACAATCACATGTTAACATAATTTATCACAGTTTCTAAAAGATAATTACACACAATAATTAGTACTGCACCTATTTTTTTAAATTAAACTTTTAGAGATAATATGAACTTTTTCATTTTCATCTGTGACCAATTGAGTTAGTTGCTCAGTGCACTTCCAGGGCATCACTTACTAGTATTGAACACTGATTGATATTGATGCATAGATTAATCTAACATCGACCAGTAGTTTTTTTTTTAAGTTGCTTATGAGTAAAGTAAGGGGGAAGAGGGAATTTTACATCTAACATCTACAGCACAATACTAGCACACTAACCAAAAGCCAACAGTACAGTATTTTCTCAAAACTTAATTAAAATAAAAATTTAGTGCAAATATTATAATTCATTGTAGGTCTACTGAAGTCTAGATTCCATTAGTTATCTAATCTTTTGAACAGCTTTAATACCCCCGTTGCAACAGACCTGCATACTCAGCGAATTTCAAATGCAAAAGAACATATATCAATCCACCATATCGAGATTTAACATGGTTTTGTAATCTCCATAAAAATAACATGGGGAAAGAGTATGCAGGTTTGCTGCAACAGGTATGTAAAAACTGGTTAGTTTTAATTCATTATTTAGTATATCTTAACTAGAAGAAGCCATATACCAAGTTTTATTATGGTATGTTCAAAAATAAGGCAGATATTGAATTTTTTAATTTCCCATAAGGATAACATGGGGAATGATTATGCAGGTTTGCTGCCACAAAAATGGAAATTTTGGGGATTTTAGACTAAAATACATTAGATCTCATCTAGATGAAGCCACAAACTAAGTTTAATTAAGATATGTTGAGAAATAAGCGAGATATGGAATTTTACTTATTTCCCATAAGGTTAACATTGGGACAACGTACTGTGTTTACCACTTTCAATATCTCGGTAACCAATGGACATAGAGCAATGATTCAAAATACTAAATTGTTTGTTTTTTTTAGGCGAATTCAATGGTGCAAACAAAAATTTGATTAATTTTATTTTTCTATGTAAAAACCCCAAAAAACCCATTTTTGGGGGGTTTATCCCCCTTTATCCCCCCTTCCGATGGTCCGATCGGGCTGGTTTACGAACTTGTCCAAACAATCACCACTTTACATGTCTATACCAAATTTCATTAAGATCGGACCATATTTACGGCCGCTATCGTGCTCACAGACATATATATATATATATATATATATATATATATATATAAATTCGAACGAATGGTGTTTTTTGCTTCTGGTGGCCCCAAAACGAAAAGTTATCATGGTCTCGGGCTTAGGTCTTACCATGAGACCTACGGTAATAGCTTCTTCCCTATAGGGGAAATTCGCTAAAATTTTGAACAACTTGATATGGTTTTTTAATTCGGAAATAAAATGATTAACAAACATTATTTTTGGGTCAGGAAGCCCAAGTAGGCTATGTCACACATTTCCTCCATAATCCCTACCTATGTAAAGAAGAATTTTGCAATAGCTAAAAACACTGGTCAAAGACAGTTTTGGGAAAATAAAAACTGTTAAGAAAAGTCAAGAGGGTGATTCACATTTTTAAGTTCACCCTAAATACAGAAAGCCTAAAAGTCTGAATAGTATTTGTTCAAAATAAAAAATTACAAGAATATTTTATTCAAATAACTTCATATTGGTATCTTCTGCACAAAATGTTAAGTGGGAGAGGTAAAAACAAAATTCTTTAAACAAAACAAACCTGAGTCAGAGGTCTGGTAGACATAATCTTTCCTGAATTGGTTTGAAGTCCCAATCTCGCTTTGGCACTTTTTAATGTGTTTTGTTTATTTTGGAGACCTAATCTTTCTTTTGCACTCAGCTGCAAAGCATTCTTTGGATTGGCTGCAAAATGTAAAATAAGTTCCATTAACTCAATGCTGATATTATTATAAGGTATTAAACAGTGCTTAGGATTGTGACACGGCACTGAATTCAACCTGAGATTTCAAGTTTAAACAGGAACTAAAGATCTAGATGAGATCTATAAAAACACTTTTGAATCCACAAGTAGGATCATTTGTTACACTTCATTGACATTCATTACAAATGCTGAACAGAAAACAGAAAATTCATGAATTACATCATCAAGAGAATGAAGAGTACATTCAGTATCCTATCTTCGAGCAGATTCAATATCACTAGATAGAAGATACTAGTTTCCTGATCATAATTTGTACAATGCACATTTATGTTCAAAAACCTTATACGTCAAAAACCTTCAGATTATCCCAATTTTTGGATACGGATCAGTACTCTGATTAGTTTCGCTAAACCAAATTGTGCAGGCGTAAGTAGTTTTAATTAGCTTTAAAAAATGTGTCACATCTTGCACTCCTGATTTCAAGCTTACCAAAGATTCCTTCACTGGCAAGATTTGTGAACTTCCCATTGGTAAGATGTGCTCTTGTTAACTTTGGTTTTGGCTTTGCCTTGAAAGATGTTTCTCCGACCCTTAATTTGATATTTTTATGAGTCGCAGGTTTTGTTGCGGCTCGAAGTTTTACAGGTACCTCAGGCTCATCCGCTCGCATAGTCACAATTTCTGTAAAATAAAGGCAAATTTAGGAACAGCAATTGCTGCACTTTAGGCTCAACACTAAAAATGTTTTGATTGCCTCATGAAATTCAACAAATTAATAATCTAGAAAATTTTATTTTATGTTGGCATCATGAAATTATTTTAATAAAAGTGAATCAGTTTTACAAAAAGGTATCTAATTTGTTGATAAACATTATTGTTAAGAATATTAAATGGCAAATTCCAGACACTCAAATGCTATATGTATCACATGTATTGCTTACAGTATTATTTTGAAAATGTTACTTGTATTTGTAACTGAGGAAAATAAATCATTTATCATTTATCATATATAAACGATATTTTACTTCACAGGGTCTAATACAACAATCTAACTGTTTAATCTAAAGCAAACCAACAGTGTAACAAAGAAAAAATTAACTGGAAAGATTTAAGAGCTCAGTAAATCTAGGCTGATGAATTTCCAAACTGAAATTAAATAATAAACTTTTATGTTAGTTATAAAGATTCACTTACAATTAACTGATAAAGAACATTTTTAGCA
Source organism: Flexamia atlantica (assembly GCA_035578135.1). Classification (NCBI taxonomy): domain Eukaryota; kingdom Metazoa; phylum Arthropoda; class Insecta; order Hemiptera; family Cicadellidae; genus Flexamia; species Flexamia atlantica. The sequence continues at coordinate 47,978,647 of JAQJVK010000003.1, forward strand.
ATAAATTATAAACTAGAACTTATGCTGTACTGGCAAAATAAAAGGTTACCACAAAATAAGTAAGCGAGACACTTACTCTTTGTGATATTTAACGGAGATCTGTTGATCGTCGGCGGAGTCTTCAACACGCCGGCATAAGGCAGGGCAGACAGCGGCTCTGGGGTCACGTCTCCGAGTCGATTGAACACAGAGCTCGACTGCAAAAAAGTCAATTACATTACCATTGATTATCCTCTTAATAGATGTAAAATCTAAAGGTGATTCCGGTAAGCAAAGACGCTAGAGCTACCAGGCGAGAGATGCTAGGAAACAGAGGTGGGTAAACAGTATTGTGCAGCTGGTTGCCACCACGCAATGGTTGAATCAGTCAGAATAAATTATACCGTTATCGCAAAAAATAATATGCTCGACTCATCCCAATTATTTGTACTCATAAACAGAAGGTGGGTATGCAAATTATTTTTCAAAAAACGTGGTATAAACTTAGATATAGTACAATTAAATTTTAGGTTTTCGGTAAATATCTTTTTTATATTTTAACTACACCCTGGCTAAATACATGTGTATACTGGTAGTGCTATCTACTGAGCACTGTCAGAACTATGTAAAAACTTTCTGTTTATTCTTGTCCATTGGGCTAGCAGTCTACTACAGGTATATTGTAAATGACATTACCTTTATGAATTAGGAACTTTTTTCAAAAGTGTAAAATTGTAGCTCGATGCAAGAATTTATTTGGACAAACCACCAATTCAAAGTCAAGAGAACATTTTTTCTTTGCTACATGTTAAGCTCCAAGGTACAAGGCTTATCATTTGGTTAGTGAATCCTTTAAGTTCATAAACTGAATTCTTCCTGCCTATTAAAATCAAATTTTCATTAATGAAATAGAACAAAGGAAGAGTATGGAAAACTTGAATAACAACAAGGTTGAGATTTATAACAAATTCAGACTAATATGCTAAATGGTAAGGTAGGCAAATTATCATAATGGTCATGCTTTTTTAACTTATTAAAATTCACAAACTGGTAACAACATCATTCAACAATCAGTCTCTTCTGCAAGTATTAACATCCAATAATCATCATTGCAAAAATCAAAACAACTATTTCTTCAACCGAACTGAAACTAATTGAAACTAAAATTCTTTACCCTCTAGAACTACACACAAAAATAGCATGGACATAGTCAAGTAAATTACAAATTTAAAAAAAAATCTCTTTAAAATCTCTCTGACTTCAAAAAAAATTTCAAAAATTTCAAATCTCAACAAAAAAATCCTCATTAAAACAGTACGAGTCAAATGACGTGCCCCAGGCTGTCTGGCTGTCCAAAGCTAAACAGCAGGCCATGTGATTTGACTCGACCTGTACATGATAATTCTTAAAACAGGAAAGGTTACCTTAGGCGGAGGAATGTCAATGTTGGCAACAATTTTCACAGGCTCCATAGACATATTTACATTTCCGATTGTTCTCGTAAACTTGGTCTCTATTTCCGGTTTGGCTGCCTCGGTCGTGCTGGAGACTTGAGGCGAGCTCGTCTCGGCTCCCAGACGATCAAACACAGTCTTCTTGGGAGGGGGCAATTTTGGTCCTGAAATGAATTATATAATTAGAAAACTAGTAGGTTGATGTAAAGTAGAGGGTATTGATTTAACCCTCAACTTCTGCACCATCAAACTAGTCTAACTACTATGCCTTGCCTTGTCTATCAGATCTCAAGTTTTTTGGTTGGGTAGAAGGGGGTAGCCAAAAGAATTGTTAAATTTAGTTTATAGATACACGGGTATGTTACTTAATAAAGATGCAATTATGTTATTCTTAAGCAAACTGAAGTAATTCCAACCCTTCCAAAAAAATAAAATAAGCATTTATTTTTACATTTCCGATTGTTCTCGTAAACTTGGTCTCTATTTCCGGTTTGGCTGCCTCGGTCGTGCTGGACCGAGGCAGCCAAAAAAGTCTAAAGTTTTTTTGTAACGAGCAAAAATAAAGAAAAAACGTTTCAACGAGTTTCAAAAATTATATTCGACGAAACCATTATTTCCTTTTATAAACATATAATAACATGTTTAAAATATATTGAAACAAAGCTGCAAGTTTATAACTAATTAATATTTAAATTCAAAATCATTTAATATTACAGTTATTTAGCTATGTCTGTTCATGAAGAAACACAATCACTATGCCCTGTCTGTGGGACATTCTCAATAATGTTTATTATAAAGTTACATAATTACTAAAATCCATCTCTTGGCCATCAACATTATAAAAGAAAAATAGTACAATCACTACGCAATGTTCAGAAAGCGTTAATCCTAAAATTTCACCTTATCTTTAAGTCTGACCATGACACGATGTTCAGCACTCAAAGTTCATCATTTAACCCCAAAAGGTACTAGACAGGGCAGGTGTAGAGACAGGGCTGACTAGCCACTACGCTAACTAGGCTGCAGCCTAGGGTACTAGCCAGCCGGGGGACACCACAGGGCACAAAATACTAGGCAGGCAGGGCCGAATTTAGGATGTCTGCCGCCCCTGTGCAAATGAAACTTCGGCACCCCCTCCCCTTCCACTGCTACTGCCAGCACTATTTTTCTTTTAGTTTCTTTGTTTTATTAGTCCTACTTGCAACTCTATTCAACTAGCTATATGCCTATTCAAAAAATAATTGACCTTAATGGGTTAATTAATTAAATAATATTAACAATGCAAGGGGTATCTTTGTTGCAAAAATCAGAGTAGGCTACCATAGCACTAGGTGTTCCATTTATTACTTTGTTTTGAAGATGTATAAGTCCTATTTCAAGTGTTTGTTATTAAGTTTATTAGGTGTGTATCACTGTTTTAGCGAATTTCCCCTATAGGGAAGAAGCTATTACCGTAGGTCTCATGGTAAGACCTAAGCCTGAGACCATGATAACTTTTCGTTTTGGGGCCACCAGAAGCAAAAAACACCATTCGTTTGAATTTTTATATATATATATATATATATCTATATATGTGTCTGTTAGCACGATAGCGGCCGTAAAAAAGGTCCAATCTAAACGAAAATTGGTACAGACGTGTTAAGTGGTAATCACTCGGACGAGTTCGTGAACCAGCCCGATCGGATCACCGGAAGGGGGGGTAGAGGGGGTTAAACCCCCCCAAAAATGGGTTTTTTGAGTTTTTTACATAGAAAAATAAAATTTAACGAATTTTTGTTAGCACCATTGAATTCAGCTCAAAAAAACAAACAATTTAGTATTTTGAATCACTGCTCTATGTCCATTGGTTACCAAGATATTGAAAGTGGTAAACACAGTACGTTGTCCCAATGTTAATCTTATGGGAAATAAGTAAAATTCTGTATCTCCGTCTTTTTTCAACATATCTTCATAACACTTTGTAAATAGCTTCTTCTAGTTCAGATCTACTAAATATTGAGTTAAAACCACCCAGTTTTTATATACCTGTAGCAGCAAACCTGCATACTCATTCCCCATGTTATTCTTATGGAGCTTACCAAAACATGTCAAATCTCGCTATGTTGGATTGAAATATGTTGTTTTGCATTTGAAATTCGCTGAGTATGCAGGTCTGCTGCAACGGGGGTATTTTTAAATGCCGGTATATGTAATTATTTTTGAATCTTTGCGACAGGCATGTACCTTTTATACAAAGAAAACCATGGGGCATGCCCCATGGCACTTAGGGCATGCATGGTCTCGGGCTTAGGTCTTACTATGAGACCTACGGTAATACCTTCTTCCCTATAGGGGAAATTCGCTTAAAATACTAACTTATATGCAATTGACAAAATAGCAAATATTAAAAACACATAAAAAATAGTAATACAATGAAATTGTTAATTATAAATAAAATACTAATATATATAGTAATGGTAAATAGAATGTATTGTTTATTTATTATTTTTCATTAAATTTGATTTTTTATTCTTTCTAATTTGAATTCATTGAAAAATAGAAATATCATAAAAAATAAATAAATGCATTTTTTACATTTGATAGAAACACAATAGTTTTTAAGTTTCTTAATTTGTTTTATTGTTTGGTTTCTAAAAGGTCAAAAGTAAAATACTAGAGTGGTTATTGCATGTTGACAATATACTGCCATGTATAATCAGTAAACATGTTATTGTATTTTTGTAAACTTTGGGTTTTGGAGTTCTTGTTTTAGGAAATGACTCTATGACTCATAATTTTTCCAGCACTTTAAACTATGGTAAAAAAATTAAAAATAAATTTAGTTTCAAGATGAAAACCATAACAATAGTTTTTCCAAGCTTAAAATTATAAATTTGAAGTTTACAACTCCCAAACTTAATATTTCTTAAGTTACATAAAATATTAATTACCTATGTAGGCCTATTAGAAATTTCTTAAAAGTCTCAAAGTCTTTACTTTTGCCAATTTTTTTACTTATTTATGAAAAATAATCATACTTTCGGCTGGGATTCAAAGACATCTGAATTAGTTTAGAAAATTGAATCAATGGGCAAAACCACAATTTGTAGCAGACCAATGTGGCCGACAAAATGAACAATCTTCACTGTCACGCCTTATAGCAAGTTGTTTCCGTTGATTAACCGCTGTCAGTGAATAACTAAGATTGCTTTTCACACCCAATTGCGAGTAAGCAATCCTACATCTGCTGTTTATCAACGATCGGCAAATACGCGCGATCGTTTTCCACGGCCGATCATGATTTCCGTAAAGCTACATCGGCCGTTAATCCGCAATCGGAAAAAACGCGGCCATTTGTAAATTCCGCAAAGCTAGATTTGCCGTCTTTTCCTGATCGGCAAATACGCGCGATCGTTTTCCACAGCCGATCGCGAGTTTCGTAAAGCAACATCGGCCGTTAATCCGCAATCAAAAAAGACGCGGCCGTTCGTAAATTCTGCAAAGCTAGATTTGCCGTCTTTTCCTGATCGGTAAATACACGCGATCGTTTTTCACGGCCGATCACGAGTTCCGTAAAGCTACATCGGCCGTTAATCTGCGATCGACAGATAAGCGCTAGCGTATTTTGCGGCCGTTCGCAAACAGCGCTAATCTATTTTTGCCGTTCATCCGTATCTGGCAAATACGCACGATGGTTTTCGTGGCCGATCAAGAGATTTGCAAAGCCGCATTTGCCGTTAGTTTACAATCGGCAAATACGCGCGATAGTTTTTAACGGACGATCGCGAGTTTTGCAAAGCTGGATTTGCCGTTCATTCGCAATCGGAAAATACGCGAGATCGTTTTCCAAGGCCGATCGCGAGTTTTGCGAAGCTACACCCGCTGTTTATTTGCGATCGCTAAAACGATCCCGTCCTGAAAAATTTCCCGACGTAGGCCTAAATAAAATCCCGCCCGAAAATTTCCCGAAATTTTATTGACCCAACCATCCCTACATTATATACAATATCAATACATTTTAACACTGGTATTACAATAGTTGAGCACTCTTTTATTTTGATGTATGCAATAAATAACCCATATTTAAAGTTGGGAGGAGGCAAATCAACTCAAGCCTTGGGACGCTACATATCTTAATCAGGCCCTGTTTAGAGATAAGAGTGAAAGTGCCACAGAGAGGAAAAATTGGTGATGTCCAGGAGACTCTGGAATGGTAGTTAAAGGAAAGAAAACTTCTAAAATATGTTTAGAATCTTGAAAATCCGACAAATTTGTACGGTTATGAAATGGATTCAAGATTCAAGACTCAAGATTGTCAAGGGCACCACTATAACAATCCTAAGAATCCTGAACTGTCAGAAGTGTAAACTTACTTAATTTGGAAATAATATAAATTAAATCCAAAGCTAGTTAATAAACTATTTTCAATAAAAAATATTACCAACTAGGCCTAAGTAGTGCAATTTTAAAATTTAAAACTGTAGAGGTGCCATTGTTTCAAATGACAAATATTAGCTATTTGTTTTCAGATTTATTACCAAAGATTTCAGATTAGCCAAATTTGGACTATCAAGATTATACTGAAAAAAACTTAACATTTCTTATTAAATAATCATGAAAACAGATCAACAGGCAAAACGACAAATTGACAGTGTCTTTTCTCCCATGCTGTTATAATTGTAATAAAACTATATTATACTATCATACTGAGAACGAATTCATAAAAAAATATACTTTTTCCATAGATAATCCAAATAGAAGATTTGAAACACTAAAATCCTACTTAAGTTTATATTATTTTTTAAACAAACTGCACTTGCCTGATTGGATATGGAAAATTCACTAACCTATAACCAGACTATCCGTTGAGACAATCTTTTTAACTGATGGCCTGTTCTCCTGTACTCTGTGAAGAATACTTCTGCCAGTATTTGTACTTGTATTTGTTGACGTCTTGACCACTGCTTTCTTGATGGGAAGGTCAAGTTCCATGGCTTGTTCATTTTCATAGTGTTTCCTCTTCAGTGATTGATTCACTACCTTTACTTCTGAGCCTTTAATAACAAAAATGAAAATTGACCAGTTATTCAATGAACAATTATTTTAAAACCATACAATCATGATAGATTTGTTTTACAAAATTGCTCTAGTGATGTTTAATGTTAAAATCAGTCTCTAAAATGATTTAGCAATAAAAAGCAAAAGTTTTCTTTGACAGCAAAAAGAGTGATTAAGTTCTGTCTACTTGTCATGATGGCTTGCAAGGTGGGAACTAAACTGATTTTGGCTCATTTTTTAGCTATTTTCCTTGAATTGCAGCCAAACAGCTCAAAACTAACCAACCCTAAGGCTATGGTTTCCTAGCGTGCATTATATGCGCTGCGTAACGCATTTAATACGCAGACCATTTATCTTATGGAATTCCGTGCAAATGGTTTCCTAGCTGTATGTATAGTACATGCACATCTAATATACTGCACATCAATATCTGCGTATTTGGCTGACTGCTTTCAGATAATAGTATTGTCTATCAAAATGTTTACTTATTATTATTAACCTTGGGTCTGGTAAAAAAATTTGTACCATAGCCATCTAGAGACGGTCATGCTTGTCCGACCATGGAGTATTGGGTTTTATATGGGTGATTTTGTTTCTACTGTAAGAATGTTAATAATTATTTTATCAAATCACCTTCCTCAAAGTATTTGCCGATTTCATTTAAGGAGAAATCAGAGAGTTCACCCGGTTTGTTGGTTCCATAGTAGTCTTTCCTTATTAGGTCAGCAAAACAGGAAAATTCTTATTTAGTAAATCTAAAGTTCTTGTGAAACTTCATGTTGCTATGTAAAAATTTTAGGTACATTGTATTATTAATTATTATTTATTATATGATAATTAACTATGTAGACATATAGTAACTGTTACCTTCCGCTGTTTGTTACTGTTAGTTCTTTGTTAGTAACTGTTACTGTTCCTTGTTAGTACTTGAAGAGTACTTCAAAATACCCTACTCGAAAAAAGCTCAAAACTTGCAAGTTTTTTTTTGTCTATTGGACTTCTAAAAACACTACTCGCACACTATTATTATCTAAATTATCATATAAGATTAGAGCACCAGCAAGTAATCTCTAATGTGAACTCATGTTGCGCACGGCTGTGTATATTCTACGCAGTCTAGGAAACCACCTGCCGGTGGCGCGTATTTGACCTTGTTAAAAGCCGCAGCACATCTAAGCCGCAGCACATCTATTTCACGTCTAGGAAACCTTAGCCTAAACTCTATACCCAGTTCACCTTTCAATACAGACCTTACGAGACATTGCTATTCTATTACCTACACTGGGTACATTTGTCTACTAAAAGCCATAACGTCATACCAAAATATTTTACTAACCTGAGTTTGACTTGTTCGAGCTAGCTGGTGCATTATTTATGACTTTACTTCTGATTTGCCTCCTGGATTCTTCTGAATGTGTCAAGGATTCCTTCTTTACTTTAGAGTCATGTGCTTTGGATGCTAACAAACAAAAATACAGACAGAGATTTTTAGCCGAATGAGTATAAAACCTATATCAAACAAATGCAGGGATTATTTTGCCATAGTTTTGCCCAGCAGGATATAACCCAAGGGGTTGCAAAAGTTAAGGTAAGTTTTGATATTGGGGGGGGGGGGGGGGTGTTGAAGTTACTTTAGAGTTTAGTTAATTTGTGCATGCAAATGCGAACATTATTTCAGTAACATTCACACACTAGACGGGCAGTGCAGCAGTGTCGTTGTGCTACCGTACACCTCTTTTTAGCAACAGGCTTAGGCCTGGTTTCACCAAACTTTAAACCACCGTCAAGGCTCGGTTGGTTTAATTTCATCAGCTGTTTAATACTATTTTCCTATCTTTAAAGAACGATTTATTAACTGACCCTTAACTGATTGGTGAAATCAGGCCTTACTAAGCTCACTCACTCTGCTACTGCTCTGTTAAGCCTGTGTGGCTGTTGTTCGTTTATTAATGTATTTGTAATCTATTTCTTACTTTAAACCGTCCCATATTTAAATTAGAACCGTTCCAACAAAAAATGATTTTAATTATGACAACACTAGACCTATAGTGCTAGGGCCATAGTGCTAGAATATGCTATCTTTTAATGGTGCTGTTATCTATCTGAGTCTTAAATAACTACGTCTAGACACACTGGAACGAAATAAAGTGTCAAATAGTGCCATTAGTCAGGACGGAATTAAAACGACTGACCACGGACAGTGGATTGGTTCCAAGATAACCGTGGTGCCTTATCGTGGTGTTCGCTGCGGGGTTGGGAACATATTTATATAAACATTTTCTTTTTTAAATTTTCCTAGATGTATTGTTTTTTTTTTGTGGGCCAAAGCACCATCTTGCACCCCAGTGTCGGCGCCCATGCATGGTGTCACTAGCACTTTTTAAAAAGTAAAGTTTCTTTTTTTTAAAAAAAAGCTCTAGATATCCCAACCTCAAAACCAAGGGCTAGATGTTTAGGTTCTAGATGAGTTGGATTGTATTTCCTAGTAAAAACAGTGGCTGTCCCTAAACCACAATGAAAAACTTCAGAGCAGGTTACGGTTTTGGGTTTTCTTTAGAAAGTAGGTTTACTTGGTTTTTTATAGATTATAGTAGCTAAATTAAACCAGGCAAGCATGATTTTTGAAATCCTTTTTTCTCAGCCTGTGTGCAATGGAGTAAATGTAAGCACACCTTTAGAAATGTTTTATCCTGCGGTTGTGCACAATCCCATTATAATTTACTAGTTTTTCAAAATTGGAAAAAAGTAACTTGGAATTAATTTATGAAATGAAAAAAAAATAATTAACATGGGCCTTATGAGTTGCTATGTTGGTTACGCACTGAACAACAAGTAAAAAAAATTAGCCACATGTTTTATTGGAGCAATGGAGTAAAAACTAAAACCCAAATGTTACCTGCCAAGAGAAAAGGAACCTTATCTTCCCAGGCAAAATTTTACAGGACAGCAAGTTTTAGAGATTAGGGTCAAAACACACATTTTCTGATTTGTATTGTTCCTTATTGTACGGTATATATGTTTCCAAACAACATTTGGTCAATCTTACAATTAAATTAACTTATGACATGATTAAAATAATTTTTTTCTAAACCCTTACAATCTGGAGAAAGGGGACCTTGACTTCCCCAATGTTATGTTAATGCTTTGAAGTTAAGAAAATCTTAGAGTAATGTGAAGAATAAATGCAGGACTTGCTAAGCCCTGATCCATGAATCAGAATATGAAAATGTACAGGATCTTCTAGAGAAAGTAGTTGACAATGTAGCTCCTGGTCCGAGTGAAGTTAAAGAAAATATATATATACTAGCTAATCAACACGGTTTCACCCGTGGAAAAACAGAAAAACTTCCTTGGATTGATGATTTCATGTTAAGGTTGCCATGACAACTATATGAGCTTCCCTATACTTTAAAATTGAAACTTTGATGTATCATAGGGCGTAGCCCTGAGGGAATTTTTAAAAAAACCGTTCTTAGTGGATGCCTAAACCCTGAGAGGAACGTTCATGCAAAGTTTCAAGGTTCTAGGTCAAGTAGTTTGGGCTGTGCGATGATAGGTGAGTGGTATTTGACAAATATATAGTAGACTAGATTCTCTTGGACGAGTTCGTAAACCAGCCAGATCGACATATCCAAAGTGGGGAAAGGCCCCCCATTTTACCCCCCAAAAATGGGTTTTTTTGAGTTTTTCAAATTGAAAAATTATATTTATCCAATTATTGTTTGCACCATTGGATTTAACCTCGAAAAAACAAATATTTTGGTATTTTAAATCATTTCTCTAAGTCCATTGGTCTCTCGAGATATTTTAAAAAATCTATGCTCTTATACATTTTTGTACTCATTTTATTGGAAATTTTACCTTCTACAAAAACTTAACTTACAATTTTTTTCGTTATCTCTCAAAGAAAAGGGAAACTGGGTTTTCAATTTGGTGGCTGGAACATAGCAGGGATTTCCAGGAATTTTGACATTTTATAATCAGAAAGAATTACATCTGTGCGATGTGCCAAGCTGGTCAGAATTCGTCCGGTCGATTTTCCTAAAACTACTGGACTACACGGCCTGATTTCATTTGTCACCTAAGTCATTTAAAACGCATATGAGCCTTGTGAAGTTAAGTTTGAATCATTGAATGAAACGCTAAGGATGAAAAGGGTGAGTTCAAGTTAGAAGTTTTTTCATTTACCTGGCATGTTTGCTCCTTAGGAAAATTTATAAATTTAGCAACATGAAAATACCTCATTTCATGTTACTAATTACATTTTCATGAAGATTATGACGAAAACTTCATCTACTCTTTTTAAATAAAACTCAACTCAAAAAGTTTGAAAGAGTTATTTTTCGATTCAACGTCAAAAATCTCCACGGGTACTCCCATACTATGGATACATACTCGAAAGAAAGTAAAACATACTTCTTACCATTTAATAGAACAGGAATTATTTACAATTAGAATCAAAAGCTAAAAAACGTTGAATCGCTCAATAAATAAATAATGTTCAAGTGGATTGTCTTTGAAATTAAAACTTTGCTGGTTTATGCTTGAAGGCAAATACTGAATACTGTGCTACTCTAGATTTCTTTGAAGCTGTAAATTATATTTCAGACAAATAAACATCAAACAAACTAAATTCTTATATATAACTTAATCAATTTGAAATTGTTCCATCTATAGTCGGACTATTTTTATCAATATTAAAATACTAGCTGATCAATACGGTTTCACCCGTGGAAAAACATAAAAACTTCCTGTCTTTTTTTAGGATTTAACTAGCAGTTGCCCGTGGCTTCGCTCACGATAACAATTTTAACACCCGCTGCCTAAATGAAGATGGTGCCACATACTGAGTTTATGATAAGGTACAAAAACTATTGGTGACTTTAATATAGTACATATCACCCAAAAGAAAAAACAACCATAAAACCATGATAAAAGGAACCAAACTATAAATCAGCTGTAAAAACCAATCAGCTCTGAAAGACACAGCCCAGCCCAGCCCAGCACCCCCCACAAACCAGCCAGGCCTGGCCCGATAAAAAACACCCCTGGCCCCTGGCCTGGCCTGTTTTTTTTTTTTTTGGGGGGGGGGGGGCAGCTCAGGCTGTTTATGTTCAGCTTTGGTCTTTCAGCTGTCGGAAAGATTTTAGACCGTTGAGCCCACCGAAAAGCCCTGAAAACTTTGAATTTTGAAAACCCCGTTCTCAGCGGATGCTCACGCCCTATAGGAACGTCCATGAAAAGTTTCAAGATTCTAAGTCAAGTTCAAGTAGTTCGGGCTGTGCGATGATAGGTCAGTGGTATTTGACAATATAAAGTAGATATACTTTAATCAGTCAGAAATATGTTTTAGGAATCCGCTAAGAACGCAGGTCTGCTGCGACGGGAGTACTTAGAAATATTGCTGCCCCCCCGCACGAGGCATTTTTAGTTGGCCTCTCTATACTACACTTGCCAGCACATTCCAGCGCCCCCGCCGACAAACCCCTAAGGGTGTCGCTGCCTGGGAAGGCTTATACTCAGTAGGCCTATCGTTGAATCTGTGCTATAGTACAGAGTGACCCTGAGGCAGGAAATACCCAAGGGAAATACCCTCTTCGCAGACCGTGCTTACTTAGTGAATCTTAAAGCAGTTTCCTGTTTCATGAAAGTTAATGTACATAGAGTAGAAAATGCCTTGATTAAATGCCACCAAAGTAGGGTCTATTTTGAAACAACAAAATAACATAGCCCTAAATGTTTTAGGGTCTATTTTGAACAACAACAAAATAACATAGCCGTCCCGCAATTTTTAAAAAATTGTTTACATTATCTCTTTCATTAACCGTTGTTATAAGGAAGGAAAGACTTTTTATTTTATTTTTTACAGACAGCTGGTTTTACATTCTATGAAATGTCTTGCTTTTAACATCTGTTTGAATATAAACATTTCATCACTTATAATTCTGGCATTGGATATTAATATGTGATCTTTGAGAGGGCCTTGGTCTGTGGTGGAGTCCGAGGGTCAGATCAGGATGAAAATCCTGATAAATGTATAATGAATGGGAAAATATTAACTTTATATAGTACATGTCAATTGAAAAGAAATATTATAAACCAAAACATAAAACTGAATGAAATCATAAAACATCTGTAACGACGAATCCATCAGTGAAGGTAATACCATCTGCTTGGAACACTAAAAATGTAATCAAAACGTCATCCCCTTGAATTATGGGGAAATTCAAAACAAACTTGGTCGAAATCGAATAAAACTCGGTTTTTAGAAGCTTACTATTTGATTTCAAAAAGACGTACGCTCGTTTTAAGTCGTCTAAAACCTTCTCATATGTGCATACAACACAGGAGAAAAGTTTCCGTCAAAATGGTAATCTAGTTTTTGCGTGAAAAGCGGTCTAAAGTGTGATGTTGAGCGTTACCAACACACATCGTGACATAAATTGAGATAAGGCTTGATTCGGATTCTCTGACCTTCAAAACGCAAAAATAACCAAAAATTTCATAATTCTAAGCAATGTACAGACAAAACTCTAATTTTATTTATATAGATTTGTCATACTTATTAAGGTTGCCATGACAACCTTCCCTATAATTTAACATTACAACTTTGAAGTACCATAGGGCGAAACCCTTTGGGAATTTTTGTAAAACCGTTTCTTAGTGTGCATCTAAGACCCAAGGGGAGCACATGTGCTAAACTTCAACTCTTTAGGTCACATAGTTTTGGAGATTTGCTGTCCGATAGAAAACCCCTTCTCCTTTATATATATAGATACTAGCTGATCAAAACGGTTTTACCCAAGGAAAACCAGAAAAACTTTCTTGGACTCATGATTTAATGTTAAGGATGTCATGACAACTACATGAGCTTCCCTATACTTTAACATTGAAACTTTGATGTATCATAGGGCGTAGCCCTGAGGGAATTTTTAAAAATCCGTTCTTAGTGGATGCCTCTACCCTGAGAGGAACGTTCATGAAAAGTTTCAAGGTTCTAGGTCAAGTAGTTTGGGCTGCGCGATGATAGGTGAGTGGTATTTGACAAATATATAGTAGATATGCTAGAAGGTTAGCAACTAAAAAAGAAAAAAATAATACAGACATCTACTATAATGTCATATTTTGCAAGTATTAATTTGTAATAAATTCTTATTTAAGAATTAAATTTAAATTAACTTTAATTTTAACAATGTAACAAGACATTTTGTCTTTAAAATGTTGGGTTCTTTTATTATTCCCATCTATTTCAGCAATGTTTGACAAGAAATGCTAACAATTGATACAAATTCAATGGTGGATTCAAATTCAGCTTTAAATTTCCGACAAAAATGATATCTGAAACCTAGCCAATAATATGGCATAACAAAAAAATAGAAGTAAGAAACTTCCCAAAACTATAGACAGTGATTTCCTAAAATTGCTGTTTTTAATATTTTAAACTCAAAAATTTATAGCTCCGTCATGTTTGCAGATATCTTGAGAATTCCCTCACCAGTTTGTTCCGTTGTTAAATTAAGGATATACTAAAACCACAATTTTGAAAAAATTGATGCTAAGGTCGCTTTTCCCTTTGCGGGTCACAAATATGTTCTAATTGAATTTTGACCAGAAGGAGATCTCTAGTATTTTTTAATATTTACTGCAGTTCCTGTCTAGTGCTTCTAGATATCTAAAATAAAAATTATTATAAAGAAAGCAAAAAAATGGCATAAGTTTTTATCACCATAAACTTACAGATCGGTTTTTTTGTGACTGGTTTAGTTATCTCCACCATTTCCACGTCTCGGTCAGAATCACTGGAACTGCTGCTGCTACTGCTGCTGCGAGAACTGCTGCTACTGGACGAAGACGACTCCGGTGGGTCATCTTTGCTTTTCAGAATGACTACTTTCCTCAAGCTCTAAACGTATTAAAATCATAAAACTATATTACATTCAATTTAGGTTAATAGACTTTTAACATGATTTTTTATGTAGTTAGTATCTGTTATGACCAATAGCTTAACTTACTTTGGCCAGCATACAAAATATTGCTCTTGAAACAAAGAAAAAGGGGGTTTTTATCAGGTTTTCACATAACATAAGGTCAACAACATAAGGAATAACACTTACAGATAATTCTTGTAACAATTACCAAAAATTTACTACCATAACTGAACTGCTTGTAAGCTAACCAAAGATAAAAATCGACAAGAGGGCTAAATACCACATACCAAAAATTATTTCATTTAGACAATGTTATTAATTGTTTCAAATTATTAATGCGCCTTTTGGATAAGTTGACAAAAAAAAATAGTCTATCAACTCTTTTAGACACTACCAATTGCCAAATAGAGGTGGGCATTTTGGTAACCACATAAATAACAATAAAAACGACAAATAATCAGGCAAGAAACACAACAACTCACATCTTGGTGAACAGACTTTGCGTGACGAAGAATTGCGATGATATCACCAATCAAAGTTATTCCCATCAGGCGGAGATGGTCCACAGTGAGGTCGGAGAGCATATCTTTATGTATTCTGTTTTCCACAAATATATGGGCATATGAAGCTCCCGTTTTTGTTGGAATGCCAGCATCTTTGAAAAATTTCAACCATGTACCTAGAAAATTGTTTCCATCTTTAGTTGAAAGTCCCACCACCTTAGCATTTACAAATTTTCATATAGCATGGGCATATGGGTTGAGATTAATCAATTTTTTTTCCTTTTTAAGAAATAAATACATAAATCTGTGAAAACAAAACATTGCCAAAGTCTACAGCAAAAGTTCTGTTTTTTTAGCGAATTTCCCCTATAGGGAAGAAGCTATTACCGTAGGTCTAATGGTAAGGCCTAAGCCCGAGACCATGATAACTTTTCGTTTTGGGGCCACCAGAAGCAAAAAACACCATTCGTTCGAATTTTTAGATATATATATATATATATATATATATATATATATATATATATATATATATATATGTATGTGTCTGTTAGCACGATAGCGTCCGTAAAAATGGTCCAATCTTAATGAAAATTGGTACAGACATGTAAAGTGGTAATTACTCGGACGAGTTCATGAACCAGCCCGATCGGACCACCAGAAGGAGAGGGGGTAAAGGGAGAAAAACACCCCCAAAAATGGGTTTTTTGAATTTTTTACATAGAAACATAAAATTTATCGAATATTTGTTGGCAAAATTGGATTCAGCTCAAAAAAAACAAACAATTTAGTATTTTGAATCACTGCTCTATGTCCATTGGCTACCGAGATTTTGAACGTGGTAAACACAGTACGTTGTCCCAATGTTAACCTTATGCGAAATAAGTAAAATTCTATATCTTGCTTATTACTCAACATATCTTGATAAAAATTGGTAAATGGATGGCTTCTTCTAGTTCAGATCTACTAAATATTGAACTAAAACTACCCAGTTTTTATATACCTGTAGCAGCAAACCTGCATTCTCATTCCCCATGTTATTCTTATGGAGCTTACCAAAACATGTCAAATCTCGCTATGTTGGATTGAAATATATTGTTTTGCATTTGAAATTCGCTGAGTATGCAGGTCTGCTGCAACGGGGGTATTTTTAACTTTTGAGCGATTCTTTATGTGTCATTTCTCTAATCCAATTTTACAAAATGAGGTAGGAATGAAATCACCCAATCCCATACTATAGAAAATGTGGTGTATAAAACAGCAGGCACTCTGGTACTCTGGTGGTGTACAGAGAATGTGCAGGCACAAAAGTTTACCCGTGTTGACAAATAAAACTGAAAGATCAAAACACCTGTTAGTCCAGGAATTTAAGCATAAGTCAATAGAACTAACAAATCCTGACCAAGTATCATACGGATGTTAAGTAAACCTCCCTAATTAAAGTGCCATAAGTCCCCAGATATCCCTCCTGTGCTCCAGCCGCCATCTTGAAAAAAATCATTTCCAGTCCATGTTTCTCAATACATTTTTGTGGAAGAAAAAATTACTGATAAAATTAGTATAATCATGTACAATAATTTACAAAAAATCCTTCTTTTTTAATGTAATTTTTATTTATTTACACTCTGTTCACAAATCAGAACATTTAGCAAATCTAATATCTATTTACAAGGCATTTGTTAAACTCAATCCATCGATAGATTTAACTTAAAGAATATGCAAACACAAACTGAAAAAGAATAACATTCACTTAAACAAAACGTGTGTTCAGTTCCAAAACGTGAGCTCAGACATGAGTTCGTTTCAATCCGTACGTAGCAGTACTATTATCAGTGAGGCTTAGAGCCAGGTGATTGGCATGATTTAGAAGCTTGGATTGATACTTAACATTGAATCTTGTTAGTTTGTCTTGAACTGTTGGAATGTCCCTGTCCTTATGAAGTATGTTATGTTGTTGTTAACATACCAAAAAAACTTTCGATTGAAATCTTTGGATTATGTTTATGATAGAGATACCTGATGTCCCCCACAGTTGGATACATTATGTCCAAATAGGTTTAAGGATTACTTTGTACCTCTACAATGATAATTTATTTCCAGTTGTTAATTTTTATTTATTGTTCAGAAGCCATGAGAGCTTTCTTAATTTTAAAGTTAGATACATTCTTTTATTCCATATGTGATAAACCTACTGATATTATTAATATTGTAAAATTTTGCAATTCCAATATCCCTAACATAAGGATTAGGTGTAAAATTTGATAGTAAAAATAAACAAGAAGAACATGAATAAAATTTGAAACAATATATTTTAACAAGGATGTATCTTAGGGTTTTTAAGTTAAATAAATAGCTAAAAATTATGGGGAACAAAAAATTAATGTACAGTTTTATCCGATTTGATATTTTGTCTTGAGAATCCATTTTCAATATTCTTCAAGGGAGATTGAGAAAGTATAGCACATAGATTTACGAGATGAGCTCCTATGTGGTGATTTTCCAGGGAATATTTGTCTGCTGGTTGGTCACATTATGTAATCACATGACTGAAAAGGAGAAAGTAAGTATGCAGGCCATTAAAAATACCCCCGTTGCAGCAGACCTGCATACTCAGCGAATTTCAAATGCAAAAAAACGTATTTCAATCCAACATAGCGAGATTTGACATGTTTTGGTAAGCTCCATAAGAATAACATGGGGAATGAGCATGCAGGTCTGCTGCTACAGGTATATTAAAACTGGATGGTTTTAATTCAATATTTAGTAGATCTGAACTAAAAGAAGCTATTTACCAAGTTTTATCAA
Source organism: Flexamia atlantica (assembly GCA_035578135.1). Taxonomy (NCBI): domain Eukaryota; kingdom Metazoa; phylum Arthropoda; class Insecta; order Hemiptera; family Cicadellidae; genus Flexamia; species Flexamia atlantica. The sequence continues at coordinate 47,996,350 of JAQJVK010000003.1, forward strand.
GTTATGTTGAGAAATAACCGAGATATAGAATTTTACTTATTTCCCATAAGGTTAACATTGGGACAACGTACTGTGTTTACCACTTTCAATATCTCGGTAACCAATGAACATAGAGCAGTGATTCAAGATGCTAAATTGTTTGTTTTTTTGAGCTGAATTCAATGGTGCCAACAAAAATTATATAAATTTTATTTTTCTATGTAAAAAACTCAAAAAACCCATTTTTTGGGGGGTTTATCCAAGGCCACACTACACTACAGGCCGGAGTCTCCCCCCCTCCTCCCTGATGCCACGTCACAACACCGGCCGAACTCCTAGCGCTGTGTTGGAAATAGCAACTAAAATCATATGAAAAATCGTAAACATTTACCAAAATATTATGACATTAGAACATCAAAATGAAAACAATTAGAAGCAAAACTGTCAAATTTCCAGTAAATCACCTGATGAAAAGTAAACAAATTACTTGCCTGTAATGTTTACCGGTTTTTACGTTTATGAAATAAGGTCTTGTTTTCTTTAAAATTATTTTCGACCGTATTTAGTTATTCATTGATTAATGCAGATTCGAAAAAATAATGGTTTCTAAACGAAAACTTAAACGAATTACTTCGGGCACGATAGTTTTAAGAGTGCGACAGTGAATCGCCATAAGGGTACATTATAAAATCGTCTGCGATTCCGTCTGATAATGTGACGTCACCACAAAAGGACTCCGGCCTGTAGTGTAGTGTGGCCTTGGTTTATCCCCCTTTACCCTCCCTTCCGGTGGTTCGATCGGGCTGGTTCACGAACTCGTCCGAATACTTACTACTTTACACGCCTGTGCCAAATTTCATTCCGATCGGACCATTTTTGCGAGCGCTATCGTGCTTACAGACACACATAAAGATATATATATATATATATATATCTAGAAATTTGAACGAATGTTTTTTTTTTGTTTCTGGGGGCTCCAAAACGAAAAGTTATCATGGTCTCGGGCTTAGGTCTTACCATGAGACCTACGGTAATAGCTTCTTCCCTATAGGGGAAATTCGCTAAAAATAAACAAGAAAGGTAGAGAGGATGAGACAATGTAGTGCTATGGCCTAAAATTCTACAGCCTAATCATAGGCCTGCAGTCAATCAGCTCTAGAGGGCAAAATACCAATAATGTAACACACAACAACAATTTAATTGGCTGAATGTGATGTTATTTTAAGGTGCACTGAATGAGTTATTTGTACAATTCAAACAGAAATATCCTCAGTACATTATTGGTCGCTCGTCATTTTGTGCCCTAAGACCTAAAAATGGTGTGTGTTACCAGGAGCTTCTGGTACACACAGTGTGTGTGGATGTCGATACCACCAGAATGTTAAACTTATGACTGAAGGTTTGAAAATAAACGTAAACTACAAAGATTTACTCAAGTTTATGGTATATAATGCAGAAAATAAAGATTGTATGTTTGATAAATGTACATCATGTCCTGGACCAGACTTATTGAGAGAAATTCTCCAAAATGAAATAGAAGAACTTGAACAGATGAAATTACATTCAAACAATGGGTTAGTACTGACAGAGCTAACTCAATAGTAGATTTATGATTTGTAGCACGGATTGGTTTTGTCAATATCTTAAATTATTTGACTTACGTCCAACAATCCTGATTTTTAAATCCAGAATAAAAATCAGGATTGTTGGACGTAAGTCAAATAATTTAAGATCAATAGTAGAAGTTTTGCCTTTAGAAGAATTTCTAGAAGTTTTAGTGGAGAAGCTAATGTCTCTAAAGAAACATCACTACATATCCAAAGTGCAATCAAAGCACTTAAAAGACCTGAAAGAATCATTGAAGATATCTGCATAGTACTTGGTGATTTTGCAGAAACTTTCACCTTTGTCATCCAGGACGAAATCCAGATCTATCACTGGAATAACCCCCAAGTAACGTTGCACCCTTTTGTTTATTATTATCTGAATGATGGTGAAATTTGTCACCGAAGCCTTTGTATTATAAGTGACTGCCTGGACCATAGTACTGTGTCAGTGCACTGTTTCCAAAAACATTTGACTGAGGATATTAAAAAAACTGTCCCATCAGTCAAAAAAGTTATTTATTTTAGTGATGGAGCGAGCAGTCAGTATAAAAATTTAAAAAAACTTTTTGAATGTTTGCCATCACGCCAAAGACTTTGGTCTCTCAGCAGAATGGCATTTTTTTGCCACGTCCCACGGCAAGAATGCCTGTGACGGTATTGGGGGTTGTATGAAAAGGGCTGTTTCTAAGGCAAGTTTGCGAAGACCATATTCAGATCAGCTAACTTCGGCAGAGGAAATATTTAAATTTTGTTCTGAAAAAATTAAAGGGATTTCCTACATATTAGTGCAAAAAGAAGAAATAGACCTGAATGAAGTAAATCTGATTCAAAGATTTGAGACCTGTGAAAAAGTCCCAAAAACAAGATCATACCACAAGTTCGTTCCACAAAATCCTAGCACTATACAATGCTATATTCACTCAAAAAGTGACACTTGCAGTGACCACAGAGTTTCTGTTTTGCCATATTTTGAAACAACATCTTTCAAAGAAAATGACATTGTAGTGTGTGTTTATGATCATAACTGGTGGATTGGTGAAGTCAAAGATGTCAGTTTTGAGAATGCTGACTTGTTGATTCACTTCTTCTATCCCCATGGTTCTCATACTTATTTTAAGATTTCTAAAGCTGATAGAATTTGGGTACCAGTCACAAAGATTTTGAGAAAGTTATTACCTATGGAATTTACAACCATGACAGGATGAGGCTACAACATATCCAGCAAGTTAGCTGAAGAAATATCACAAATTACACAATACAGCGGTGTCTTTTGGACAGATGCAGCAAAGTTAGGTCTGCCAAAACTCCCAAGATATTGCTATTCCCATCGACCAAAACTAGGCTATTTTAGGCAAGTAGCTTTTGCATGTAATATGAAAATCAGGGAAAATATACAAAAGTGTAAGTAACACAGATTAAGTTTTCAACACAGCTTTTTCTATATTGTTTTGGTACGTAATTCTCACTGTTGGAATTTTAAAATGTTTAAAGACAGTTTATTTAAATTAGTTAGAGTACAATTATATGTTAATACTTTAATAACAGTAAATATGGTTTGAACATGAAAATTTCTTCTGCCCTACCCTTGTTCAGGTAGGCTAATTAATGTGGCAATTCAGAAACCCATATTTATGTCTATGACATTTTGAAAATGTTTTGTAAAATAAAAAATAAATAAAAATACTTCTGCTCAAAACACAAAGATGAAATTTTATAGGTTAATTACTTACTATTAAAAGGTTTTTTTTAGAAAATTTCATATTTTTTCATTCAGCCCTTTTTAAGATACAGCACTCCGAAAAACAGCTACTTTGCTTGATTATCGATATTTGAAGGCTCATAAAACTTAGAGGATAAGGGTAGATCTCACAAAATGTATTAATTCAAAGTAAAAAAACAAAAAAATAAAAAATATGTAAATATATTTTTTATGACCAAATTAAACTTTTTATACTGTAGTAGATTAATTTTTACACCAGCAGAGCTAAATGTTTTCATTTACTATTTTTTTCCTTTTTTTTAAATGGAGCAGATACAATCTGGTAATGCTTTTAAAATGAACAAAAACAATAAAATATGTAAATAATCAAATGTTTAATATAAAGAAGACAATGAACACAAGACAATGATATTAATCATTAATTAAATGAAGGGATCCTCCGTAAAACGTTCTAAGCGACAAAATTTCAAAATCGAAGATATTCAGTGAAAAAGGTTCTCTAGGTCAAATGAGCTAAACCGTGGTATATTTGGTTTTGAAGATATTTGAGTTGAAGGCCCTGATTTCGTCTGTCAAAGTTGGCGTGCTTCGCGGGACTGCACGGACTTTCTGGAGAATAACATTCTATTCACCGAAAGACAAACTCCCTGCCGCTCGTCGCGTTGTCACCCAGCGACCAAAATCGCGTCAACAAAATTAAAATAGGTGAAGTAAATATTAAAAAATGGAAGGATAAAACCAGGAAGGAATATAGAAAAGCTGGATTACCCTAGATTTTAAAAACTAAGTAGCCAAGGCCTGGAAAATTATTACAAAAGAGGTGAGTAGAATAACGTTTTAGGTGCCACGTTTGGATAACTTTTAGTAAAATTACGTATTACGTTATGTAACAACGTTACGTTTTTGTACTTTTAGACCAATAAAATTGTTTTATATTCAGTTTTATTTTCGTTTATGTTGGTATTCCTACACTCCCTGATGTTTTCTGCCAAAGCAGAAGGGGCAGTCCGTCAGAAAACGTTTCAAACGCCAGTCATTTAGAACGTTATAACCCCCAAAACAACACGTAAAATGATTTAAAATGCTTAATTTCTAGTAAAAATTTAATATAAGGCTACATTACGATGTTTTAAATAAGGTATTAAAATATTATTCTTGATTATAAGTTCTAACCTTGAAAAAAACACCAATTTTATAATTCAACTTTCAACGCTTGATTTCTCAAAACTAGGTTTTTGTCGCTTAGAACGTTTTACGGGGGACCCCTTCAAATATAGTGAAATAACAAATTTATAGTGATAATAATATAATAGCCTAACAATATTACCATCCAGTAACGCTCATTTCAGTAACGTTACTGAAGAGGTAAAGGTGTTACCATTTTGTTGAAAACTGAAGTAAAATAGGTCTATCGAGATTTATGAGTTAAATTTTTTAAATTGTTTTGATGAATATTATTATTTATTGCCATTACTATTACTGTTATTACTTTACCTCTCCTGTAACGTTACTGAAATGATCGTTACAGGATGGTAATATCCAGATGTTATAGCCTAAGTTATATCATCGGAACACGGCATAATGAGAACTTGGGAAATTGAGGTTAAGTTTGTGTAACAACAAACTTGAGTCAAACTAAGTTTTAAACAATGTCACTCTTATAATTTCGTTAAAAATTGCGTTACCTGAATGTTAAACAATTAAGGTACTAAATGTTTCTGAGCACAAAATATTTATTTTAAAATAAAAATCGATGTATATTGATGAAAATTGCTGTCACCCAATCTATACTGCACTATCTAAAACTTGACTGCCACTGTTTCGCTCCCGCTAAAAGTCTATGAGTTGGGTTTCGGCGGCATTTTATTTTTAGTTGCCTATTCATTGGGCAGGCTGGGGACCATTAGAAAAGCCGATATTACTCCCGAAACGAGTTCTATATCGTTTGTAGGTCTTTGGTTTTGCTGAGTTGCTGTCTCGAGCTGTTATATCGATGAAGTTATTAAACTTTTTATTTGATATTGTGAGTTCTGTTTTGAAGTGAACTAGCAGACGATGGTACAGTGACACGTTACCGAATTGTATTTTCTTGAAGTAAACTTGATTAATTAAATTAATTAAACACCTTATAGCCTTAAATAGTTATGGGATGAATGAAAAGGGTTGAGGTGAATGGATTAACATAGTTTTATTGAAAATCATTTATTTTATATTCACTTAAAATTGGCTGGGACTTAAGTTATTACATTTTGTGAGGTTCACCCATAAATGTGACAGATCTCAAATTTTTTCAGAACGTAAGCACCTGTTACATGTTTGTGGAGAAAAAGTATTAAAGCTGTGTTTTTATCCTTTCCATAGAAAAAAATTTATAGAGTCGGCAATTTATTCTAACTGAAACCCGATTTTTAAATCAAATTTTAGGTAATTTCCTTGAAAGATACGAAATTGTTGGTAATAACATCAATTAAAGATGCTTTAGTTTAGAATAAGATGGTTTTCATTCCAAGTTGATATCTTAAAAAATAAAGAAGTTATTAAACTTATCGCTAACCCTTGCAAACACGTTAAATTCACTGTCTTGTTACTCAAAATGGCCGCTTGCAGCCAAAGCGTTGATGATAAAATTTTATAAAAAATGGTTTTGGGCTCTGAGATATATATAGTAACAGAAAATAAGCAAATAAAAATAAAATAAAATATGTCAGCAACACCCATTGGTTGATTTCATTTGGATTGACCCGTAATTTAAATTTAAATGACACATCATATTTATTAGCCTACATGGGAATGCCAGGTTTAATGTCTATAGTAAGATTTTTTTAAGTTTTGCAAATTTGGCTAGGATCAAACCAATACAGTAGGCCTACTTGATAAACGAATATGATCAAACTGCAAGGCCTAGTGATGAGCAGTGGGAAATGTACCTTTCGAAACGTTTTGATTGTTTTAACCATTCAAAGTGTTTTTTAAATAGGCCTGGTTATTCTGCATCGAAATGTGCATTGAAACGGCCAGAGACATTAAGTATTTAATTTTGTATACGTCGTAGAGAGAAACCAACAAAAGTAATGCATATTTCTTCAATTTACAAACATTTAGGCCTACTTCACAAATAAAATAAACTATGTTCAGAGTTTACAAATAAAAATATTGCCGTTAAATATTGTGATGGAAGAAAATAAACATATTTTATCAACTTAAAGCAGCGTTCAAAAACGAATGGATTATTTCGAATGAATTCATTTGTATGCATCATCAGAAGCACTCAAAACAAACTTATCGAAAATGAAATTCATCTGAAACCAAACCATACGAAGTCCTGAACATCTCGCAATAGTGCATCACAAGCAAGGCCTAAGCTCTAGGTCTCTTGTCCAGTGACTTGTATTGTCATTCCCAATCTGAGCCCTGAAAAGTTGTGTGTGTGTGTGTTAAACACTGGGCACCCAGTTGTACTTTTCGACTGGTTCTTAAAAATTCCTCTATGCCAAACAAAGTTCAGAATTTTGTCTGATGGGCATAAAAGGTTCTGTTACACCAAAGGAAAAGTTACTAAACTAAGGTCTAAAGGCTATGACACACTGCTAATTTACTAACAGCTAATGAAGAAGCGGCTACTAAGAAGCCAATGTGACGATGGCAGTAGGCTACTAGCAAGTGAAATTTTATTAGCATGAGAGTTGAACATGTCCAACTTTCCTTGCTACCAGGCAGCTGCTATTAAGTAGCCAAGTGTGACACAGCCTTAAAAATTGTAAGTCGACTGTTTCAATGGAGCAATGTATAAATCATATTTTACTTACCTGAGTCTTTTGATTTGTCCATTACAGTAAAAAGGAAAATATTACGATTTTAGAAAGCCCACAACTAACCTACAAGTCAGAAATTAGAAGTTTGTGTACATTGTGTACATTTTTCCAGGCTATTTCGGTTTTTCTTTTCACCAAAACAGACAGATTAGACACCGAGACATCAGACAGATGCGACGCTGTCAAATCAGAAAATCCGTCATGGAAAAAAAGATTGTATATAATATTATACAAATTGAATATCTCATCACAACTACAAAACCATAGATTAAAACATTATTTATGATTAAGGAGCTCTAATCTTGTAGGAGAACCAGATGTCGAATTTTCAGGTTCGTCGTTTTAAAGTTCAAAATTATAACGAAATAAAAGTTGTTGTTTGTAAAACTCCAAATTTCAGAACGTCCAGATTCGTCATTTTTAAATGAATAAAAATAGTTTTTTTATTTAATTTAAAAAGTCCACTTGTTACTCTTTGTCCACATTAAGGTTTTAATATTATACTATCAATATCGACAGTGATAGTGATTTTTGATCGTTGAATTTTCTCGCTACGTCCAATTTTTTTTTAAGTTTCAAAGGGGCCGTCTGCATGAATTACGTAATCTGAAAATAGGAGGAAGGGGAGGGTCTGCGGAGGAGGGGGGGTGTTAAAAATGACTGTACATAATGATAATGTGCATTAGAAGGGAGGGTTATCGTTGTTTACACCTGGCATAAAATACCCTACCTGGCAGGACAGACTGCCACTTCAAGTAAAAGTAGTAAAGTAGTAGATTACGTCATTTTGTTTAAATTATATGTTTTAAAACTAGTTTCGATTGAAAAGTATTCTAAAATTTTATGTAAATATACAGTTCCAATCAAATAATAAGGCCGACGCCCGAAGCCGTCCATGAGGCAATGATAAAATTAAAATTAGTCTTACTAGGGACAATACAAGGTTCTCTCTCCCTAGTCTAAGGTCTTACGGAAGGACTGGACCTGGTTATTTGAATCGGCGTACAATTAGTTTCAGCTCTTCAGTTTAGAAAATTCAGAACATCTGCGTTATTTTTTTTTATAATCTGTTTTGATGGTAATATAAGCTTCTGCTTCAGGTCTAAGTAAACCTACAGTAAAGCCCCCTACACACGGGGACAATAGTGGCCGTCAGTAGAATGGATGGGAATACAGGGAGATATTTTTGTTAACAGCTGCAATAAATAAAGTAGGTAGCCTACTACAAAATTAGAAAAGAAATAAAAGTTTGATTAACTTTGTTTTGAACAAAAACAGTTTTTGTTTGAATCGATGATAAATAACAAATTACCTCAAACATGCGTTTAAATGTATCATCTCCCTACGAAGTTTCTCAAACAGCAGGCACAAGGCAAAATGTACTATTATTTAACGGTAGTTTATACTCACCGACGACATTTATTCAAGTGGTGGGGGTCAGGCCAACACCTCCAGGCAGATAATAATGATAGGATGATTGGGGAGGGGGGGGGGTTAAAAGAGATCAAAAGGTGACGATGTAATTTCAAGAACGGTCCCAATCTTTTGCAACACAGTGTATGTTAATATTCACAGAGAGCAGAGTAGTAAGCCCCACATCCAGCAAGTCTCATACCGGACCATGGGACAAACTGAAACTGGCATACGTACATTGCCTGGCCATGCCTGACTATTCAATGAAAGATCACCTTCATGTAAACATGTCATTATGTCATTAGCTTTTACAGGCCCGGCGACAGGATTTTCGGGCCCCTGTGCAATCTACAACCCCGGGCCCTGAGACCTGGCGACCTTCTTTTACCTGTTTTGTATGCTTTTGGGCCCTTTTTAGCCGTTTCAGGCCCATTTAGCGAATTTCCTTAGAAGCTATTACCGTCGTCTTTACAGAATGGACAAAAAATATCCGTTCTGAGTAACCTCAGCAATCATATTTATTTTTATATCAATTGATAGCTTTTTATGTCTACTTGCTGGATATCAAGTGAGTTTATCGTGGAAAAGAATTTTACCTCCAAAAATCACAATTTGTTTCAAAATTTAACATGGGCTTACATGGGGAATAGAATTTTCATTTTTTGAGTGTCTGTTAGCACGATAACTCTCTTAAAAATCGTCCGATTGTGACAGAATTTTGTACACACATGTAAAACTAGGTTCTCTTGGATGAGTTCGTAAACCGGCTAGATCGACATATCCAAAGTGGGGTAAATGCTACTTTTACTCCCCAAAAACGGTTTTGTTTAGCTTGTTTCAAATTGAAAAATTAAAGTAATCAAATTGTGGTTGTCACCATTGGTTTTAGCTTGAAAAAACCAATAATTTGGTATCATGAGTCGTTATTTTATGTCCATTGGTCTCCAAGATTTCCTTTGCCATCTTTTTTAGTATCAGGGCAGCAGAATGTTGTCCAACGAAACCTGCGGAGTTTTTCACGAGTTTATCAAAAGTACTTTTAATAGGATTTTGTATTTTTATGAAAAAAAACAATGTTGCCTATTTATTCAAAAGAAATATATTTTTTTAATTAAACTTATTTATCGACATTTTTGACAATGACTATGCAAAACAAACTACTGGATTTTATTTTAATTCATGAATTCATCACTTTTTATATGTTTTTTTCTGATAATTGATTAATTATTGATGTTTTACTGGAAATTCACTGAGTACGCAGGTTTGCTGTGGCGGGAGTATTTGGTGTTACCGGGCCCCCTGCGAGCCCGGGCCCCTATGCATTTGCCCTCCTTGCCCCCCTTGTCGCCGGCCCTGAGCTTTTATGTACAAAATCAATATTTTGCATAAGGTTAATGTGTGAACCATTTTGTGGCCTCTGGGGAGGAATACAATTGAAGTATGTTGAAATGGATGGCTTAAAAACTTTTTACATGCTAAACGGTCCAACGGTGTCAGAGTTAACTATTTTTCAAAAATATATTATATACATCCAAACCAACATCCTCACAGATTTACAGGTAAAGGAATTTAAAAGCCTCCACAGCACTGTTGGCTAGCCTGTTATATTTTGGTAGTCTCAGTTGTCTGTACTGATCACGTGATCAAGAGACGCGACGTCACAACAGACGGGACGTTGGAACGGTGAATTTCTGTGAAGTTAAGTGCTCGAAAGGACGCCCTCAGGAGGGGTTTGCGGTGCGAGTGGAGGTGTTCAGTCCCGCCTCGATTTTCTGCCGTGTAAAGGACATTAATTTTCTTCTATTATTTAGTGGTAATGAACGACCACATGATGAATAACGTAGATCAGTACGGTGACGGTTACATGGAGCCCGAAGAAGAATGGGAGAGGGAAGGATTACTCGACCCGGCTTGGGAAAAGCAACAAAAAAAGGTAAAATAATTTGAATCATTTTTTAAATCAATTATTATCAGTCAACGCATTTATTTTTGAAGCAATGGATCAATAATTTTAATTTTTTAATTTCTTATACCTAGGGTTGAAGCTCCAAATAAATCATTCCAATCTTGACGTGTACCGGCAGTCTGGCGGGTAACGTTAACGTTTAAAGTTTATTCTTAAAAACTATTGTCTATGAATTGTGTCAAAGCCCTGATTTGCATGAAATATTAAGCAGTATAATTTTAACCTTGCAATCCATCAAATAACAATACCTAAGTTTTAACATCCTTCACTCATATTCAGGGTAACGTCCTCCATGAGGTACCTGTCTCAAAAAGAATGATTAAGAAATTATTAAGAAACAATAGTTACTAAGACAAGAATGTATACAGAAATGTAGGCCCTAATTAACAACAACACAACGCTAGAATTATTTTATAAATCATGGTTTTACAAGTTTAGTGCTGAAAGCTATCTAAATGTATTCATTTTTGCCTCCAGGATTGATAATCGACAATTTATGAGTAGGTTACGAACCTTCTGTTGTCAATCCTTAATAATCATATGATTACTGCGCAGTTTCGAGACTCAAGGTCTCAAGTCAAATCTTTAAAATGATATCTCTGTGATCTTCATTGTCTCCTTATGATAAATGATAGGCCTGGCCTATTAACTACGCGTTTTTGGCATTAACTCGATTTGGCCTAGGTCTAAGTTAAGGGAGAGGGGGGTAGGCCTACCTGTAAACAATTTTCTTTATATTTTTTCTGTAATGTGTTATTTAGGCCTACTGGTAATATTATGTTTTCTAGATAACTTAGGCTAGACAATTGCCAATCAAATTAACTGTATTTCAACTCTCCAAAGCATCTGCCTAGTTAGTGAGCTGTTTTTAGGGATTTTCCCTCTTAGGGAAGAAGCTGCTACCCCAGGTCTCATGGTTAGACTTAAGCCCGAGTCCATCATGTAACTTTTTTGCTTTGAAGTCCCCAGATGCCGAAAACACAATTTTGTTCATTTTCATGTAGGCCTATAAATTTGTAGAGGTTCTACATCAATGTGTCTTTAATCTCAATAACTCTCGTTAAAAAGGTCCGATAAGAATGAAATTTGGCACAGACATGTAAAGTAGGAATTATTCGGACGAGTTTGTGCTTTACTTCAAATGTTTAAAACTTTATTTAGAAGGTTTATCAAAATTAGAAATAGGATAAAAATTTCTCAGACAACCTTTAGCAATTTCCCCTTAGGCTAAAGGAAAATAGCCTGGCTATCGTGGTAGAATCAAGCCCGGGACGATGTTATTGTTTTCATTTTGAGGTCCCTAGACCTGAAAAACACAGTTAGTTCATTTTAATATATATTTTTATTTACTTTCATAGGCCTATCCATAGTTCCAGCAATACTTTGAAAACCAGCAAGATCAGTCAATTAATCCTAAGAGATGGTTTTTTGGCAGGATAAAATTTATTTTCAAGACAACATTTTTCCATTAATTATATGCAAATTTAATGGTCAAAACTGATATAAGCTCGAAAAAATAACCAATAGGCCTATAGCATTTTGAATCATTATTCTAGGCTACATCAATCGGTTAGTAGTCTACGGTACTGAGATATTGGGTGTGTTAAATGCAGTAACTTACATTGGTAGTGAATTTCCCTTAAAAGGAATAATAAAGCTATTACCGTAGGTCTCATGATAATACCTAGCTAAATCTCCTCAACCACTAAACTTAAAGAACTCAAATTGGTATCAAATTGTTGCAATTTTTTTCTACTTTAACTTAATAAATGGTTAAGGTTAGGCTAAGTTAAACTACTTTCTGAGGAGTTTTTTTAAGAACAAAAAAGTTATTTTATTTTACAAATTTTTTTGTACTCCAAGTGTCAGCTTTAAAAATTATATAGGCCTACACATACATAATATCCCCTCAAAAAAATTTTTTTATAGCCTATTGAACTTATTTCTGGAATGATGCACGAACAAAACTGAAGTTAGCACATTGCATAATTTGATTGAACAACCCGCATTCAACAAAAGAATGCCACCAGAGTACGTATAAAATTTCCCTTAACGTTTAAAGTTATGGTCAAAATTGAGATAAGCTCGAAAAAATAAACAATAGGCTATAGCATTTTGAATCATTATTCTAGTCTACGGTACTGAGATATTGGGTGTGTTAAATGCAGTAGCTTACATTGATAGTGAATTTCCCTTAAAAGGAATAATAAGCTATTACCGTATGGATAGCTTAGCTCCTCCCGCTCACTGTCATGTTTTTTGGTACTACAGTAGAGCGCCGATTATCCGAATTAATTGGGGACAAGGGGTGTTCGGAAAACTGAATAGGCCTATTCGGATAATCGAACATGAAAAGACAAAATTTAAAAATTATACATGTAACGTAATTCTTGCTAGGTAGTAAAAAGGCTAAAAAAATTATTATCAAAAAATATTATTCACGTTATTTTATTATGAAATTGATCAGAATACATGTGTATTAATGTTTAAAGAACAATTTATCATACATAGTTACTGTACATTGTATACTTTTTGTTTAGAGATAAAGTCAAAAATTTGTTTTTGCTTTAGTCCTGACACTTTTTTTGGCGCGCGAATTTGAATTGCTTGAGAATCATGTTCAAATTATGAATTATTACGGCGTTCGGTTATCCGACGATTCGGATGACCGACGTTCGGATAATCGGCGCTCTACTGTAGCAAATCCCAATCTCATGCACCTAAAAAGAGTTCAGAAAAATAAGAAGAGAAAAATCATAAGATTGTCCTGCCTCCTGGTGGAGTAGTTTGTCCCTATCAGCGCCTGCACAATAAGAATCCAAAATTGCCATAAGGCCTGAATTTAAAAGTACCCAAATAACAGGTCAGTACCACGTAAATAAATAACACATAAAAACAAACAAAAATTTTTAAAAGCAGTTCTTAAACCATTCCTGGTTGGAACTGTTTTTGTACCTCCAACCCAAACCATAGAATAATAATTTTGGGATGATTATTGCCAGGAGTTTTTTTTTTTTTTTTGGTCGGAACTCGTGCACAAAATATCTTTAAACTAGGCCTATAAGATTAGTTAAATGTTATTAAACTGGCCAAGGACCTTTGGGACACACGGTATTACCAGAGGTTGAACAAAACATCAAGACATGTATGTGTAATCTATACATTTAAATCCAAAAACATTCAGTACAACATTGAAAATAAACTCTGTTATTTTATTTTAATAAATAACAATAGATATTTCATTTATTCTTAACATGCTGTAGTGTATAATAATGTGGTTAGACTTGAGACCTGCAAACTTGACAGAGTGTGCCATATTAATTTCATATTTCCAAGTTTGATATTACTAGTACTGGAAATACTGGAATTTTTTTATACTGGAAATACCGGAATTCCAAATTTGATAGCCTTCTGAAATTTTGTTGAAAACAAGTGATAAAATAAAACCTCAATTAAACCACTTGTAGGCCTAATTCAGTTAAGTAACTGAACATCAGAATTAAATTTTATATGTAGTTTTTTTTAGATTGAAGATGTTCTCAACATTTCCTACACATTCATATATTCACAGTTTTATATTATTTTTCATAAAACAAATTATGTGATGTAAAAGTGAGAGGCTGTTGAAAGACAGTCATAGTAAATTAGAACTTTAGTTTTCTTAAATTAAAGCTGCAAATAAAAAACTCGTACTTTCTATGAGTGTAACATCTTTATTTCATTCTTTCATTATTCTAGCTAGCCTAATTTTGTATTGAATCCAAAGTAATGATGGTGGTAATTTTTATTCGCATCGCCCTTTTGCCATAAACAGCCCACTGTCCCTTTCTGAGTCATGGTGGTACTAAGAGTCATGTTTAGAGGATTTTACTTCATTCTGACGTCTAGTGCTATAACTATTTATGAAAGACGTAGATACGGTAACTGGTCAGTGTGGATAATGCAACAACCAAGAGAGAGAGAATAATTTTGGAAAAATTATGATTTGGTCTACGTAAATTACAACAATCACTTGGCAAATCTTTTGTGCAACGTTGGCTTATAATTCTGATTTGCTATCAAATTAATAAACTTGTTTGTTAATTTGACCTTAGAGGTGAGTTTTTTTCATCTTTTTTCCTCATTCCATATCACATGGCACAGCAAAATTAAATCATTCAGCCATTCCTTACTTTTCACTTCACAAGACCTCACTAATTTTAATTTTTGCCTATAAATAGGTATATCAGGTAATTGTATCTAAAAAAAATCTCAACTCACTCACAAAATTATGGTCTTAAATGTGCAGGAACATCACCTTTGATCAGGAAATGCAAGCAATAACAGTCATTATAATGTTTTTTAAAAATATATTAATAAAATTTGTGTTTATATATTGAAAATGGTTGGATCAAAACAAGCATTACATACCTTTCATACAGGAAATTTTTTATAGGGTTACTTTGACTTTCCAATTTAATATGGAACACTGCAAGTTGATAGTTTTCAAGATATTTTGGAAAAATCATAAAAATGGTACCTTCAGACCCCCCTCCCTCCCTCCCACCGCTCATTGGCTATGAACCGGGGCTCTTGATGTGTTCACCTCCTAAATAGTCCAAAACAAAAAAAATGTGTTCCAAAACTTTCCCCCCGTACCTTTTAGTTTGCCTGGACTACAAAACATGTAAGGCCCTATCGTTTTTAAAACCTTTTCCAGGAAAGTTTAAAAGATAAAAGACTCTGTCAACTTGATTGCAAATTTTCTCGTCGGTGTTTTTTTCGCCATCGGTTCTACAGGGAATATAGGGGGTATACCCGATACCCCGGTCTATAATAACTCAGTGGATCATTTTTCCCAGCCAGGCCGCACTATTTTTGGCTCGCGCTCCGTGACGTGGCGGCGCCCCTCCCGAATCCCCCGCGAATGCAGTGGCCAACTTTCGTAACTTCTTACTCTGTGGCGGCGATTATCGTCTTAATGAGTCACTGTGGAACTTAGGAAACGGCGCGGGGGCGTTGACCAGATGACGCGGCACCTAGCATGTTCATTTTTGACGCGCGAAAGCTCCAGATTGAATTTTACTGTTTCCGTTCCGGGTTCTCCTCTGGGGGGGGGGGGGGATAATTTTTGATGTCTGCGCACTGCTACGAGTTGAAGGAAACCTTATCAATTATTTTTTTAGGGTAATCAATTGTTCCGATTTCTAAATGTAGATTGTGAAGATATGAGTAAAATTCAAAGTCGTCAGAATGGTGCTTCGTAGTTGTGATCGATACTGTTTTGAAGGAACAAAAACCGCACACCTCGGACAAACCTTGATTATGTTCAGTTATTCGAATAATTTTATAACACCGAACACCGCTCAACGACACAGTGTTTCGAAAGGATAGGATAGCAAAAAGTCAAATATGATAACTCCCTAGTTATCATATTTGACTTTTTGCATAGGCCTACAATAATCCCAATCTGTTTTAACACATCATTAACAGAAGGTCTAGATACTTTACTTTGAAAAAGGTATTTCAAGCAAAACTTAATCAGCAACTAAACTAAAAGACATAACAAACGTTATTTAATTTATGGATCAGACCAGTAAAATGAAATAGTAGAGAATGATATTTAGAAACAAGATTTTTTGTGCTAAATAATTAAATACCCTACTTCCTTTCACACAGTGTTCAACGTACAAAGTCAACAGTGATTAAACTCCCGGATCAAATGACCGCTCCCGCAGTCCCGGCGATCCTGTGATGTTACAGAACGGATGCTCTGTATCATTTTGTGTAGCAATTAACATTATTTCTGGGCCTCAAGATTTAATTAAGGCCTAACGTCCAGCCTTGGTCGATGGCCAAGCAGCGCTCCTGGTCTTCAGAAGCCTAAATATAACGTCTATTAATCAGTGACCGTGTTTATATCGGCACAATCGCAGAGGCGGTGGCAGTCGCAGCCAGCTGATAGTGTCCTTTGTTCCTTCCCTTCCACCGTTCCTGCCGTTCCGCATGTCTATTAATGAACCATTGTTCCAGGACGCTTGTTCATTGGTTCGCCGACGGCGCCGGCGTACAAATCGAGTCGTTGACGCCGGCTCGGTTTTGACATGACGAATCGCGGGTCAGGTTGTCTCGAGTTCAAAATCTTTGCAGATTTAATATGAAAATCCGCCCAGTCATTATTGAGGTTTGATTGTGAAAAGAAAACCGCTTGCGTATTAATATATAAAGAATTCATATGTCATTGAAAATGTAGGCTTAGTTAAAAACTCGCTGAACCAATTTAACTTGCACAGAATTGAAGCGTGTTACCTAAATTTTCGGGATGATTCCATTTTTCAGAATGAACTATCCCTAGGGAATCGAATCCTCTCTTCGAAAAAGTATACAGATGAGGAAGAATTAGGCTGATAATATTTTGTGAGTCCAATAAGGCATTTATAACCAATACCAATCTACACCATGGCTAGTTAATACCAATCTACACCATGTTTACCGCTAACAAAATATTTGGCCAGCATGAAGAGACATTCAATCTACTTCATCCTTTCAGTTAATTGGTCTTATTTTATGGCCATTTCCTCGAAGAACATATCTGCATTCCCTCATCTATTGTGATACAGTTATCTTAAACGAGGGCTTTACTTTCCCAGTGACTGATAATGGCCATTATATGTTTTTTTCCTGATGACGGGTGACTGACCTAAGATCTTCAGTCCCTTGACCTTTACGACTAATATTTTCTTTTAATTGATCGAAAAAAATTTGTCATACACAAATCATGAATACGACATGTATATCAGTTGCAAAACGAATCTACATAAGTTTTGTTGTCTTGAAGTTAAATCGAAGTAAACGAGATTTTTGTAGTGGTGATGTTGAGTAGTTTTTACACGTCTTGAGAAATTTGGAGAGCGGGAGGAGAGATTGTAGATTGTAGCGTGATATTTTTGCTTTCGAAACCTCTCAGTACTGTCAGTATCGAAAGTCACAAAACATATTTTGACCGGCCAATTTTGTGTCGCAATTCTTAATTTAGGCTCTAATTTTATAGTAAGTGTATTGCCACAACACGTTTCGGATTCATAACGTCATCTTCCCTTCACGATGAACTTTGAGAAATGACTAATTTGACGGTACAGTTGGTGGGTTAATTTGGCTTTAGGCCTAAATAGTTCGATCAAACAAAATTCTATGTAAGCACACCCTGCAATGAAATTCGTTCAAATTTTCCTCGTTCGAAAAAAATTTGCTGTGTGTGCAACGGGCCTTAGCACTGTGAATACGCCATCTGAGCGTACTGAGTTACGCTTCCGTCCTCAGTTGTATGACCTTACTCGTTCAATAGCTAAGAAATATTGTATAAAGAGGTCCACTTGGATAAGCTTTCTCTTTAAATTTGTCCTTAGTATCTTTTGCAAATTAAGCTGGGCGGTTTGCTCATTTAAGGGCGAAGTGCCGCGTCCTGTTACGTAGACCGAAGTAGGGTTTGGCTTGTACAGTGGGAGATGGAGCTTCACGAAGCTGGGAGATTTGCTCATCTGAGGGTAGAGCGGAGGGCCGTGTCCTGCTACGTCGGCCGAAGTAGGGTTTGGCTTGTACAGTGGGAGATGGAGCTTCACGAAGCTGGGAGGTTTGCTCATCTGAGGGTAGGGCGGAGGGCCGTGTCCTGCTACGTCGGCCGAAGTAGGGTTTGGCTTGTGCAGTGGGAGATGGAGCTTCACGAAGCTGGGAGGTTTGCTCATCTGAGGGAAGGGCGGAGGGCCGTGTCCTGCTACTTAGACCGAAGTAGGTTTGGCTTGTACAGTGGGAGATGGAGCTTCACGAAGCTGGGAGATTTGCTCATCTGAGGGTAGAGCGGAGGGCCGTGTCCTGCTACGTCGGCCGAAGTAGGGTTTGGCTTGTACAGTGGGAGATGGAGCTTCACGAAGCTGGGAGGTTTGCTCATCTGAGGGTAGGGCAGTAGGGGGTATTGGTAGGTTCAACCCCAGCAGGGTGGTGGTGGTTGGTCTAAAAATAGAACCCCCCCCCCCCCCCCCCCCCCCCCGATGGGACCACCCACGAAGCCTAGCAAGTTTTTTTTTTTTTAATTGAGGTTATGTAACCTTTTTTTTTTTTTTTTTTTTTTTTTTTTTTTTTTTTTTTTTGAGCTTACGTAATCTTTACCTAACCTAACCTAACTTAACCTAACGTTCACTTTTTGGTGACGTCATAGAGGTCAATGACCCCCCCCCCCCCCCCCGGCTAAAAATAGATTTCTAAAAATAGCTAACCTAACCTAACCTAACTTAACATAACTTAACCTAACATTGCTTCAGGACAATATTCCGTGCCAATTCGATGAACTTTTCTTCTACAGGACAAAAATGATGGAACGACATGAAGCAATACAATCAATATACCAAGCATATCTCGCTGCTGACTTAAATGAAATAGAAAGAGCTTTTGATGAGATGTACAAAAAGGAAGAGTACAACACTGAATATGTAGAATTATGGATATCATTCGGCGCTGATCAGTTGTGCCTGCATGAAATCAATAAATACTGGTCAACGAAATAATACTTACCTTGAATCCTCTCCCTCCTTCATCAGCAAAATGGCCTTTTTTAAAGGGCACCATAAACTTTTAGATTAATTAGAAATAAGGCGGAATATGGCGCTCGCTTGCGGTCGCTCTGACAGCCTTCTGCAAAGAACAACTTCAGGTTGATGGTTTGTTACATCATAGTACTTAAGGGTAGGTGGCTTATCTAAATTAAAAAGTCCATGCCTAGCGAACACTACTTGCAACTAGGGAAAACAACCTTTTTTTTTTTAGTCTTATGGTGTTAGGAATTAAACTTTGATATGTTAATGAGCAAATTAATATGTAAATTAGCTTAATTGATATGCTTAATGAGACTGTTTACATAATTATCGTATCCGTACAATATTATCGTATTGCGTACGGGATTTC
Organism: Flexamia atlantica; assembly: GCA_035578135.1. NCBI lineage: Eukaryota > Metazoa > Arthropoda > Insecta > Hemiptera > Cicadellidae > Flexamia > Flexamia atlantica. The sequence continues at coordinate 48,015,781 of JAQJVK010000003.1, forward strand.
TACCAAAATTATGGTACTGGAAAATTTAAATTACCAAAGCTGAAGAGTGTGTTTGTAACATCTGATTGCTGTATGGTGACACAGCTTTTATATACATGAATCTGCTTTTTGTTGATCAGTCTAGTCTTGGAGCTCAGTTAGTGTGGATGTCTGAACTAGAGCTGTACTGCTGTGCTTGGTGTATAACATAACCTCACTTTTACATTTGAGGAAATATGTCTATCCTTATTGCTTATGTGTTTAAAAATCAACCAATCACTATATTAATTGATAGTGATAATAACCCCTGGTTCAAGGGGAAAGAAGTTGCTGAAGTACTTGGTTATTTAGATACAAATAAAGCAGTTAGAAATCATGTTGATGATGATGACAAGCTCACATATGAAAATATAAACCCTGCCGTTTTGGCGGGGTTAAAAGGAAATGAGAAATCGTCTGTTTTTATTAATGAAAGTGGTTTATACTCATTGATTTTATCATCGAAAAAACCTGAGGCTAATGCTTTTAGAAAATGGGTCACAAAAGAAGTGTTACCTTCAATCCGTAAACATGGAGAGTACAAACTAAAACAGCAGAATAGTGAACTGTTACAAACACTTACAAAGTCACTTGAAACCAACCAACAGCTGACTCTTGTGAATAAGCGGTTGGAAACTACTGCAGACATATTGAGAAAGACTCTGTCTGAACAGTCATTGAAGGTAGCTGTATTACCTCAAGATGAAGACTTGAAACATGTCTTTTGTGTATTGTTTAAGGAAACCCTCTTAGATATCTATGGTTTGAGCGAATACAAATGTATTCGTACTGAAAAAAGAAACTTTAAATGTGCATTGAAGAAAGCTAAAGAAAAAGGGTTTGAAATATGTTTCTTCAGGGAAAATGTTCCTAATAGCATAAATATCTTGAATAAAGCTAAAGAAGTGATGCGAAAATTTGGTATGCATTATGAATCCAAATATAATCAAGTCTTGACTCGCCATAACTTTGTAAATATCATTGAAGATATAATTAATAAGAAATGTGGAGGGAAATAATGTACATTGTAAAGCAAGAAGCTTCAAGACTTCACTAAAGAATTGTAAATCTGATAGTTTTTGTAAGCAAATATACATCAACAGATTAAACTGTCTTTTTATTTATTAAACCTGAATCCTTGTTTAAGAAACTATGCTTAAAGTTTATAAAAGTGATGGTAAGTGTGTAGTTGTGTTCAGTTGACAAAATGGACTTGAGGTGGCAACATCCATTTTCAACCATAGTGGCCGGGCCCTCTGGATCGGGGAAATCATATTTTGTAGCCAGATTTATTAAGTATTTGGATTTTATGTGTGATACAAAGTTCAATAATATTTACTGGCATCATTCCCCGGGTTTAAATCCTGGTGTAAGTGATAGTGGTAATGTGCAATATAGGGAAGGGTTACCAAATATGGAGGACTTTGATGGTACACCCACTTTGGTAATTGTTGATGATATGATGCGTGAATCATCAGCCACCTCAGGATCCAATACAATAGTGGACTTGTTTACTAAGGGCTCTCACCATAGGAACTTGAGTGTATTTTTTATAACACAAAACATTTTCCACCAAGGGCGAGGACAAAGAGACATTTCACTAAATGCTCATTATATAGTGCTTTTTAAAAATCCAAGAGACCGGGCTCAAATAAAACATTTAGCCCGACAAGTGTATCCGGAAAATACAAGGTTTATTGAAGAAGCGTATGCTGATGCTACACGTACTCCGCATGGTTATTTGTTGTTAGATTTAAAACAGTCCACACCAGACGAGGTGCGTATACGTACGGGTATATTACCTGATGAAAAACAACAGTATGTTTATCAACCAAAAAAGTATAAATAAAAGGGGTACACTAGAGACCAGTCACTCAGTCGTAATGTCACAGTGTGTGAAGAAAGACGCTGCTCTGTTAACGGCACTGATACATGCTACACCGAAGGAACGTAAAGCACTGTTGAAGGCTTGTGACGTCAGTCGTATCAGATCAGTGTGCGAGTGCGCATACAACTTGTTACGTGGTAATATCCAGTTAACAGACAAACAAAAACGACAATTGCGTAAACATAAAAAGGTGCTCAGACGTCTAGTGAAACGTGGTGAGAATTGGAGCAAGAAACGTAAATATCTTGTACAACACGGTGGTGGATTTCTATTACCACTGTTATTAAGTACTGTATTACAAACAGTTCTTAATAGTGCGATTAGTTAGAAAAATGGATAGATCAAATTTGGAATATTCAAAGAAGATGGTTGTTGTTCCGCAAGAGCTATTTGATCGAATACATAGTGAGCCAACACCTGCTGCTACTGCTTCACAATCAAAACTAACTCAATCATCAACGGTTAATACTAATAGTTTGGATGCTGAAATGCATCGTATATTACAAGACAAAACATTGGATGACAGTGAAAAGTGGAAACAGTATCAACAAGTATTACAGAGGTTTTTATATTTTAGTTCACAAAAACGCAATCCTATCATTTTACCAATTATACAAGAACAGGATAATGAGGAGGATATTGTACAAACATTTCCTGCCACGTATCAAAAGGATGTACGCAACTTGTTAAGATTTATAAAACGTAACAAACAGATAATCAAATGGGACCCTGATGGTACGGTTATTGTTCATAACACTAGAATACCTGGTTCGAACATTATTGATGTGTTACATGCAATTGTACGAGTGCGAAGACTGGAAAATGTACCCACAGGCTGGCATGAAGTATTGGATGCATTAAATGAAATGAACGTACCGACCGAGTACGTAAGCAATGCACAAGCTCGACAGTATATTGGTCGTGAACCATATTTGGAAGAAGGTTTGGTTACACCTTCACCATCAAGACAGCATACTCCTTCACCACCACACCACTCGTTATATTATCCGCCAACACCGAGCCCAACACCAACAGCCCATAGATTAAGGTCAAGGGCAGGAGCACGAAGAGGAAAACCTTTACAGTGGGATGCATTCACTATAGATTAAAATGTATAAGTATAGGTGTACTTGGTATGTGATAGTCATTTACACTATAGTCATGAACAGTGATGGAAGAGAAAGTGTATTATGATCCTGCAAACCCAGGCTCGTTTGGTGGTATTAGCCCACTTGTCAGAGCATTACGTCGAAGTAAGAAGAAAAAGAACAAAACAAAACGACAAGTTATCGAATGGTTACGCACCCAAGACACCTATACATTACACAAACCTGTTCGAAAACGATTTCCACGTAACAGATATGTTGTGTTTGGACCTAATGAATTATGGCAAGCCGACCTGAATGATATGCGAGGACTTAGTTCATATAATGATGGCTACAATTACTTGCTAACAGTGATTGATGTGTTTAGTAAGCGGTTATATGTGGAACCATTAAAACGTAAGAGCGGTGAAGAAGTGGCAGCAGCATTCGAACGAATTTTTAACAGTCCTTACACTGTACCACCATGTTGTTTACAAACTGACAAAGGAACAGAGTTTATAGGTGCAAAAGTGAACCGTGTGTTTAGAGATTATCATGTGAAATATGTCACTACACAAAACCCCGATGTTAAAGCGGCTGTTGTCGAACGAGTCAATCGCACACTGAAAACACGTATGTGGCGATATTTAACATATAAAAATACATTTCGTTATATCGATGTGTTGGATGAATTGGTTGATGCTTACAATAACAGTGCACACCGAAGTTTGGGTAATGGTTTATGTCCGATGGACGTTGTGAAAGCAAACAAAAGTACAGTGTACCAAGTATGGAGTCATATGTACAAAGACAGCTCATTACCAAAACGTAAAAAACCAAAGTTCAAACCGGGTGATACAGTGCGTATTGCTAAAGAGAAAGGTACATTTGCAAAAGGCTACGAGACCAATTGGAGTAAAGAATTTTTTGTTATTGATCGAGAATATGGATCACAACCACTACCATTGTATATAATAAGGGACTTGAATGGTAAACCCTTAGTTGGTCGTTTCTATGAACATGAGCTACAAAAGGTGACAATAGGACCGGATCGATTGTACCAAATTGATAAAATACTTGACACTAAGGGTAGAGGTCGCAGTAAGCGTTACCTCGTCAAGTGGGTAGGTTACGGAGACGAATTTAATTCTTGGATACCTGCATCTGAAGTGAAACAAATAACCTAACCTAACCTAACCTATCCGTCATGTCACTGTCTAGACATAATCAGTTTTATTTGACACTGCCTAGCAATAGTTCGATGGACTACTATCCGAACAATACAGTGACTCATTATGTGACACATTTTCCATCAACAATACATTTGCCTGGTGGTGACGGAGCAGATTGGGAAATAGCACTAGTTGAAGCACACTATCCATGCTCGTTTTTAACAGTTGGTAATGATGCTAACATATATATTTACACAAAACCAACTGCTGAAATTGAAGATAATGAAGTTACTAATACAAATTTGACTGTAGCAAAAGTGGAGTCTGGCAATTACAAAGATATCAATGAATTGCTAGCAGCAATTAACGGGAATACAAAACTTAAACTTAACAGTATTGAGTTCGAGTATGATAGTGATACAAAAAAGGTTGAATTGATTACAATGACAGATACACTAACACAACTTGAACTTAGCCCCACTTTAGCGTTACAGTTAGGATATGATGTAAATAATGTGGATGTGAAAAGACATAGGAAAGCTACAAGACCACCAAACTTATTGGCTGGCATTCCAGCAGACATTTATGTCTATTGTGACCTTGTAGAACCACAATTAGTGGGTGACACTGTAGCACCACTGTTAAAAATAGTCAACATTGACACCACTGACTATAAATACGGGTCACATAAGGTTGTGCATTTCACTTCACCGCACTACATGCCTGTCATAAAGAGCTCGTTCGAGAGTGTGGAAATTGATTTAAGGGACGACAAAGGTCATCACTTGCCATTCGAGTTCGGTACTACGTACATGAAACTTCACCTCCGCAGAGTACCAGCAGTTACAACAGTATAATGAATCTTAATGATCCCTACCTCAAATACTACCGTGATCAACAACTTGGCGGTAGTAGTGGTATTGTATCAGTGTATAGAGGTGCACCGTATCAACGTGGACATGGGATTGGAAGTTTTCTTGGTGGACTTGTTCGTTCAGTCATGCCATTAATCAAGTCAGGTGCAACTGCTGTGGGCAAGGAGGCATTACGTTCAGGTGTTGGGTTTCTCAGTGATATAGCTGATGGTACTATGAACCCACGAAATGCAGCGAATGATCGTCTTAAACAATTTACTGGTGGACTTAAACGTCGAGCTGACGACAAACTGGATCGCATTCTACATGGCGGCGGATACGGACACGGCACTGGCATTGGCGGTAGCGACAGCAGTGGAAGCTATAAGAAGAGGCGCATCACACGAGTAACACCTCAGTCTTTGGCGAAACTCCTTCGAGCACGAACGTCTCCTGCAAGGAAGTGTAAGACAGCAGCAGTAAAGAAACGTAAAAATACAAAACAAAAACTCAAGCGACAAGTGCAAAATAAAAAGAAGATTACTAGAAGTAGAGAGATTGATATATTTTCTTAAGCAACAAAGATGTCATTTATTCACCAGAAATCATGCGAATGTACAAAGACGGAATTGGACTTATTCTCGCTACCACCGACACAGACCAGCATTGACAGTGGTAAATGGGTGCAATATAAACCCATATCGTCATTGACGGATGACTCACCTATTGAATTTGTCATACCCGGACATGGTGATGAATATACGGACTTATCACAAACATTATTACACGTACAAGCCACTATTGTCAAAGAAGATGGAACAAAATTTACAGCTGCCGATGCGATTAAGGAATTTGGTCCGGTTAATAACTGGTTACATTCGCTATTTAGCCAAGTGGATTTACACTTGAATAATAAACTAGTGTCACCGCAAAACAATACCTACGCCTATCGTGCGTATTTGGAAAACCTTTTAAACTACGGACATGATGCTAAAAAGTCACACATGACAAGTGTGTTATTCTACAAAGATGACTCTAATAACATGGATAATTGTAAAGAAGAAAATGAAGGACTAGTACAACGACGAAAATTTACTGAAAAGAGTCACTATGCAGACATGATCGGTCATCTACACATTGACTTGTGCAATCAGAACAAGTTCATGTTAAACGGTGTAGAGATGCGTTTACGTTTGATCAGATCGAGGAACGCATTTGCCATCATGTCGGACAATAACACAACATATAAAGTACATATCAAAGAGACAAATCTGTTTGTTCGTCGTTGTAAAATCAATCCGAGCGTACTGTTGGCACATAGTAAAACACTCGAGAGTGGTACTGCCAAATATCCGATCACACGTGTTGAAGTGAAATCAATCACATTACCCGCTGGCATACTGAGCAAAACATTGGACAGTGTGTACTTGGGTCAGTTACCAAAACGTGTAATTGTTGGCATGATTACTAATCAAGCATTCAACGGAGATTACAAGAAAAATCCATTTAATTTCCAACATTTCAAGATGAATTATTTCGCACTGTACTTGGATGGTGAACAAGTGCCGATGAAAGCATTACAGCCAGTGTTTGGTAATGATACGGATGTTGCCTATGCGCTATCGTATCACACACTGTTCAGCGGTACCGGAATACATTTTGACAATACCGGTAATGATATCAGCAGACAAGATTTCGAAAAAGGTTATTGTCTGTTAGCGTTTGACTTAACACCTGACTTGAGCGCTAACGAGTCCAGCCATTGGAACCTGGTACGCAATGGAAATCTACGCATCGAGATTGGATTCAGCGAAGCATTGACCGAATCAGTCAACATTATTGTCTATGCAGAACTGGACAATGTCATTGAGATTGATCGACATCGTAACGTATCGGTGGACTATGCCGGCTAAATGTATAAAGCACAGTCAACTAGTGCATTACAGCCAGTACATCACTGACAGTGTTATAATATACAGTTTCACAAGAATGAATACCACAACTATAAGAAAATATTTACTACAATTACCGAATGTACAACATGTCGGAGTGTTTGCATCAGATCGTCTACCGAGACATATTGCTCCGTCATCTGCATTAGTGGTAAACACCCAACCGCATACACATAGTGGAGAACATTGGGTGGCATTCTACAGACCTGGAGGACAAGATAACAGCAACAACAACACTAATACTGTCGAATATTTTGATAGTTTTGGCAGACCTCCGTATCATGGTGATTTTCAACAATTTCTGAGACGTAACATCAATGGGCATATGTTGCATTACACCTACAACAAGTACCGACTGCAAGGCTTGGATACTTCGGTCTGCGGTCACTACTGTCTGACCTACCTGTACTGCCGTACCAACTACGACATGAAGATGAATGATTTCGTCCAACTCTTCGGTGACTCCACTGCTGAGAACGATATGTTGGTCCAGATGCTCTTCGCAGAATTCTACATCTAATTTTTGTATAACCATTATTGTTAGATATAAGGTTTTTTTTTTGAAAAATAAAAATGTGTATATCATTAACCACTGTCTTGTCATTGTACCTTGTTCTTTATAGTCTTAAGAGTCCAGAGTTAGTTACTTTTATCACAATCCATTACTGAAATGAGTCTTCCTTTAAATAATCAACCTATCATAACTTAAGTAGATGTTTACATTTATATTTTAAACAGAATTGATAGACCAAAATGGTACTATCCTGGAGAAAGAAAAGCAATCATTGTTATAAAGTTTATACTTTCTCATTTAAAAACAGTATGACTGCATGTCAAGTTATAAATTAATCAAATTTACTCTTTATCAATCTCTGGAAATTGTATTTCTTATAGACAAAAACATGGGTAAATAAGTAAGAACCATTTATGGATATTTAGAATGTATATTTATTTACATTCATTAGTGTTTACACTCATCAGTATGTACACTCATCAATTTTTACAATCAATTATTACAAACTTCACATTTCAAATTATAACCATTTTACAAAAGGACTAACTTTATACATTTTGATACGTCTAATATTTACATTGGTTTTTAATACATTTCATTATGATAAATAATTACAATGGTCTGACTTTATACAAATCAATAAGACTAATATTTACACATTTCTGCTTTTACGCATAAGGTCTGCTTTTACATTTCATTATGACAAATATTTACAATGGTCTGACTTTCAGTACAAACCGCTTAACCCGCCAAAACGACGGGGTTAGTATTTACATTACAATGGTCTGACTTTATACAATTCAATAAGACTAATATTTACACAGGTCTGCTTTTACATTTCATTATGACACATATTTACAATGGTCTGACTTTCAGTACAAACTGCTTAACCCCGCCAAAACGGCGGGGTTGGTATCTGCACCCGTCGAAACGACGGGTTAGTATTTACATTAGAATCATAACTTCTTCCACACTAACACATATTTACATTTCACATTACATATTTACATTTGACATTACATATTTACAGATACATATTTACAAATCAATTTGATTGAATAACAAACTAGACTATGACTAGAGGTATTTATTTTTAAAACACGCATATATACGGGACATGGATGCAAGACGCTCGACGTTGGACACCTCCGATGCAGGCTGCAGAGCACACTCGAAGTCCGCATAGATGGTGAAGCGGTCCTTCCTGCTGAACTCCGGGTGGTTGAACTGGATGGTCTTCTTCGCAGCGAGGTCTATGCGAAGCGGCACCTCCACTCCGCAGTACCGTCGATGCTGCTCCATGTTTTCGCGATCAAAATGAAGTGATCGAAACACCGCTTACATAGATACAGTTTTCGCTCACGTCGTGTCAGCGGATACACAGTGTACCGGGAACACCCTAGCGCTTCTATATACATAACCTCGAGTGCATAGACATTCACACTAACATTAAGATTGTTTCGTTCAAACCATGCAATGTCTTTGGGTGCAACGGGGAACTAGAGTCCTTCAAAATTGTAGCGGGCAAACAAGGCCTGCGGGTAAGACTCCGGCCGCTCGGGGTGTGACACAACAAACTTGCTTAGCATAGCGTAGGCGAAGCACTTGTCGTCCTTGTTCATCACATTCACTACACTTCACGTACCCGCGAGCGATTTGGGCAGTGGAATGTGTCACGCTCAACCGCCCAATGGACTATACGCGTTTATTCGCACTTCCAAGTTCATCACGCGCAGGTATGTCCAACCGGAGCCTACCATTTCGCATTGCTCCTTCTCATGCACGAGCTTTTCAAAGGACAGTTCAACAAATTGTTCAAAGTCGCTCGTGCTTTCGAGAGGAGCATTCTTGGTCTTGAATGCCCGCTTACACTTATTCTCACCGGTAATATCAACAAACTCGCACTCGAGGAACAAGTTCACTTTAATATTAGGGTGTTCCTCGATCGCGTTCCTTAACAGTCTAACTAAATGGCACCTTAAGTCTCTCATCACCTCGGGGATTGTCCTGAGTGCCGGCATAGGCTCCTTCAGCGCGAATGTTTGGAGCCTACTGCCGTACCCGACCTCCACAAGCACAAAGGTCGGGCCGTCGTCGTCGTCGTCGGCGACACTCACCACGCGAGGCTGAGGCTCTGAAGACGGTGCCGGCTGCGGTGACTCCTCTTCAGGCTGAGGCTCCGAAGAAGAAGGTCCCGGTGAAGGCACTGAAGAAGGTCCCGGCGAAGGCTCTGAAGACGGTCCCGGCTGCGGTGACTCCTCTTCAGGCTGCGGCGACTCCTCCAGCTGCTGCGGGTGCGGACGCTTCACCCCTGGCCGGGAAGCTGAGAAAGACACTGACGGACCCCACTCTGCTTCCCTCTTCACGGGGCAGTGAAACTCCTCATGCGCCGCATGGTTCCCACGCCGAGAGAATTGCCGTCCACAATACTGACAGCGGAAGTTCCTCTCGACGTCCGGGTCATGCTGCTCCCGCATATGCTGCTGGAGGTTCTTCTCCAGTGTAAAAGAGGTGCTACACACTCCACAGGCGAAGCGAGGCTCTGGTGGAGGCGGCTGCACCCCTGTAGATCGCTTTTGGTGTCCCACTGTCGACTTGTGCTTTTTCATCAAGTCCCTACGAGTAGTGGAGTAGCCGCAAAGCACACAGTCCAGCTTCGGAGCATTGTGCTCCGCCTGATGACGGAGAAGCGCATATCGGCTATTGTAGGACTTGCCGCAGACATCGCAGTGGAACTCCATCCTGAAATCACAAAACAAACCTCGCTGTACGTAGAAACCTATGCGACGTGACACTCTCTCTACATTGTCTCAATGCAGACTGAACACTTTCATAAGAACTTATGCTATTTATTAATTTCTATCATGCACACAAGTTTGTAAAATCCTTGAACTGACCCGAGCTTGACCTGAGCCCAACACTGTATAGTAGTAGTTATTTAACTACAATTTTGATATAAACATATCCAATCTATACAGTGTCTAGCCGCTCCCCGGTTATATGCCAGCCGGATTGTACAAACTTAACTTAAAACTATCATGCAACTATATAATACAAGAACAGCATTTCAAATCTGAAAATTTTTACAAGTCCTGATTCTATTTTTACAGAAGGGGGGGGGGGGGGGGGGGAGGTTCAAGACTAATTATAACCATGGAGGTCAATGACCTTTCCTTACAATTGAAACTTAACACTATTACTACTTTATATTGTTAACCTTTGTTTAACAAACTACTTTTTATCAAATTTGCATTATAGAATCTTTAACTATAACCTAGCATCTTAAGTTATTCATTTATTCACAACTAAATCACTTTAATTCAATTAAGTTAAAGTGATTTTTCTACATTTACTTATATTTTTTCTATTTCAAACTAACATTTAAAGTTAAGCATGATTTTTCAAAAATATTAAATTATTAATATTCATTTTTAACAAACTAACAATAAACTCTAAGTCATTTACTACTTTACAACTAAATCCTTTAATAAATTCTTTTAATCATTATGACAACTATCATTAAAACTGAAAAGTGATTTATGAAACATTTAAACTCAATTAAGTTAAAAGTGATTTAAAAAAAATATATAAATAAATAAAAAAAAAATAAATAAATAAAAATAAAATAAATTCTTATTTTATTTTAAAACTCTTCAATTTTCTTCAAAAATTCAAAATTTTCTTCAAAAATTCAAAATTTTCTTCAATTTGAGTCAAATTACTTTGTGAAACATATGAAAGTAAAATTAAGCTAATCGATAGTTAATCAAAAATTAATATCATCATTCACACATTTAAAAGCCACATTGAAAGTTTAGAATTAAAAATTTATAATAAAAGAAAAAAATAAATTAAAATAAATAACATAATAACTTACGCAGTGATTGAAGAAATAAAGATGATGTAGCACTGGGTGTTGTGACACAAAGAGTACACAGCACAGAACACATGCACACTTGCTGACTGACCGTCGCAAACTCCCAAACTAAACTGAGCTAGAAACAGTGAGGTCAGTATACGGTGAAAGCAGGTCTACGTGACCAAACGGTCATTGCCCAGCAGCTATGCAGCGTCAGACTTTCTCCATTAAGCCAGACTTTCCCTAATTAGTCTAGCTTTCTTGACCGCATTCCACAGTTAGCTGAGCGGCGCCGGACTTTCCCCGATCAGTCTAGCTTTCTATTACATTCTTGTCCACATTCCATTGCTCGGAAATACAGTCCTCAGTTTAATTTTGTCTTGTTAACCTCATTTCTGATTTTGTAACTTTCCACATCTCTCAGGTGTTTCAGCCAATCTTTTACGTTTCACCACCACCTTTTTGTCTCCACTCCTTAATGTTGCGCAGGGGGGGGGGGGGGGGGGAGTCACGTGACGTTAGTGGAAGGTTATTGCTATTTCTAACACAAGGAAAGTCTAACCAATCCCTCTGATTATCTCATCCTATCTCGAGCTATTTGTCGATGTTTATCTTTAGTCACTTTCTCTCTTACAAACAGTTATTTGTTGACTTACTAGTTTCCCTTTTGGAAAACCCTTCTCTCAGAATCAATCAACACTCTGCCGGTTGTTTTCCCTAATTGCAAGTAGTGTTCGCTAGGCATGGACTTTTTAATTTAGATAAGCCACCTACCCTTAAGTACTATGATGTAACAAGCCATCAACCTGAAGTTGTTCTTTGCAGAAGGCTGTCAGAGCGACCGCAAGCGAGCGCCATATTCCGCCTTATTTCTAATTAATCTAAAAGTTTATGGTGCCCTTTAAAAAAGGCCATTTTGCTGATGAAGGAGGGAGAGGATTCAAGGTAAGTATTATTTCGTTGACCAGTATTTATTGATTTCATGCAGGCACAACTGATCAGCGCCGAATGATATCCATAATTCTACATATTCAGTGTTGTACTCTTCCTTTTTGTACATCTCATCAAAAGCTCTTTCTATTTCATTTAAGTCAGCAGCGAGATATGCTTGGTATATTGATTGTATTGCTTCATGTCGTTCCATCATTTTTGTCCTGTAGAAGAAAAGTTCATCGAATTGGCACGGAATATTGTCCTGAAGCAATGTTAGGTTAAGTTATGTTAAGTTAGGTTAGGTTAGGTTAGCTATTTTTAGAAATCTATTTTTAGCCGGGGGGGGGGGGGAGGGGGGGGGGGGGGGTCATTGACCTCTATGACGTCACCAAAAAGTGAACGTTAGGTTAAGTTAGGTTAGGTTAGGTAAAGATTACGTAAGCTCAAAAAAAAAAAAAAAAAAAAAAAAAAAAAAAAAGTTACATAACCTCAATTAAAAAAAAAAAAACTTGCTAGGCTTCGTGGGTGGTCCCATCGGGGGGGGGGGGGGGGAGGGGGGGGGGGAGGGGGGGGGGGTTCTATTTTTAGACCAACCACCACCACCCTGCTGGGGTTGAACCTACCAATACCCCCTACTTAGGGCGGAGGGCCGTGTCCTGCTACGTCGGCCGAAGTAGGGTTTGGCTTGTACAGTGGGAGATGGAGCTTCAAGTAGCTGGTAGGTTTGCTCATCTGAGGGAAGGGCGGAGGGCCGTGTCCTGCTGAGTTGACCGAAGTAGGTTTGGCTTATACAGTGGGAGATGGAGCTTCACGAAGCTGGGAGATTTGCTCATCTGAGGGTAGAGCGGAGGGCCGTGTCCTGCTACTTAGACCGAAGTAGGTTTGGCTTGTACAGTGGGAGATGGAGCTTCACGAAGCTGGGAGGTTTGCTCATCTGAGGGTAGGGCGGAGGGCCGTGTCCTGCTACGTCGGCCGAAGTAGGGTTTGGCTTGTACAGTGGGAGATGGAGCTTCAAGTAGCTGGTAGGTTTGCTCATCTGAGGGAAGGGCGGAGGGCCGTGTCCTGCTGAGTTGACCGAAGTAGGTTTGGCTTATACAGTGGGAGATGGAGCTTCACGAAGCTGGGAGATTTGCTCATCTGAGGGTAGAGCGGAGGGCCGTGTCCTGCTACTTAGACCGAAGTAGGTTTGGCTTGTACAGTGGGAGATGGAGCTTCACGAAGCTGGGAGGTTTGCTCATCTGAGGGTAGGGCGGAGGGCCGTGTCCTGCTACGTCGGCCGAAGTAGGGTTTGGCTTGTACAGTGGGAGATGGAGCTTCACGAAGCTGGGAGGTTTGCTCATCTGAGGGAAGGGCGGAGGGCCGTGTCCTGCTGAGTTGACCGAAGTAGGGTTTGGCTTGTACAGTGGGAGATGGAGCTTCAAGTAGCTGGTAGGTTTGCTCATCTGAGGGAAGGGCGGAGGGCCGTGTCCTGCTGAGTTGACCGAAGTAGGGTTTGGCTTGTACAGTGGGAGATGGAGCTTCAAGTAGCTGGTAGGTTTGCTCATCTGAGGGAAGGGCGGAGGGCCGTGTCCTGCTGAGTTGACCGAAGTAGGGTTTGGCTTGTACAGTGGGAGATGGAGCTTCAAGTAGCTGGTAGGTTTGCTCATCTGAGGGTAGGGCGGAGGGCCGTGTCCTGCTGAGTTGACCGAAGTAGGGTTTGGCTTGTACAGTGGGAGATGGAGCTTCAAGTAGCTGGTAGGTTTGCTCATCTGAGGGAAGGGCGGAGGGCCGTGTCCTGCTGAGTTGACCGAAGTAGGTTTTGGCTTGTACAGTGGGAGATGGAGCTTCAAGTAGCTGGTAGGTTTGCTCATCTGAGGGAAGGGCGGAGGGCCGTGTCCTGCTGAGTTGACCGAAGTAGGTTTTGGCTTGTACAGTGGGAGATGGAGCTTCAAGTAGCTGGTAGGTTTGCTCATTTGAGGGAAGGGCAGAGACCCATGTCCTGCTACGTTGACCCAAGTAGGTTTGGCTTGTACAGTGGGAGATGGAGCTTCACGAAGCTGGGAGGTTTGCTCATCTGAGGGAAGGGCGGAGAGTCGTGTCCTGCTACGTCGGCCGAAGTAGGTTTTGGCTTGTACAGTGGGAGATGGAGCTTCAAGTAGCTGGTAGGTTTGCTCATTTGAGGGAAGGGCAGAGACCCATGTCCTGCTACGTTGACCCAAGTAGGTTTGGCTTGTACAGTGGGAGATGGAGCTTCAAGTAGCTGGTAGGTTTGCTCATCTGAGGGAAGGGCGGAGGGCCGTGTCCTGCTGAGTTGACCGAAGTAGGTTTTGGCTTGTACAGTGGGAGATGGAGCTTCAAGTAGCTGGTAGGTTTGCTCATCTGAGGGAAGGGCGGAGGGCCGTGTCCTGCTGAGTTGACCGAAGTAGGTTTTGGCTTGTACAGTGGGAGATGGAGCTTCAAGTAGCTGGTAGGTTTGCTCATCTGAGGGAAGGGCGGAGGGCCGTGTCCTGCTGAGTTGACCGAAGTAGGTTTGGCTTATACAGTGGGAGATGGAGCTTCACGAAGCTGGGAGATTTGCTCATCTGAGGGTAGAGCGGAGGGCCGTGTCCTGCTACTTAGACCGAAGTAGGTTTGGCTTGTACAGTGGGAGATGGAGCTTCACGAAGCTGGGAGGTTTGCTCATCTGAGGGTAGGGCGGAGGGCCGTGTCCTGCTACGTCGGCCGAAGTAGGGTTTGGCTTGTACAGTGGGAGATGGAGCTTCACGAAGCTGGGAGGTTTGCTCATCTGAGGGAAGGGCGGAGGGCCGTGTCCTGCTGAGTTGACCGAAGTAGGGTTTGGCTTGTACAGTGGGAGATTGAGCTTCAAGTAGCTGGTAGGTTTGCTCATCTGAGGGAAGGGCGGAGGGCCGTGTCCTGCTGAGTTGACCGAAGTAGGGTTTGGCTTGTACAGTGGGAGATGGAGCTTCAAGTAGCTGGTAGGTTTGCTCATCTGAGGGAAGGGCGGAGGGCCGTGTCCTGCTGAGTTGACCGAAGTAGGGTTTGGCTTGTACAGTGGGAGATGGAGCTTCAAGTAGCTGGTAGGTTTGCTCATCTGAGGGTAGGGCGGAGGGCCGTGTCCTGCTGAGTTGACCGAAGTAGGGTTTGGCTTGTACAGTGGGAGATGGAGCTTCAAGTAGCTGGTAGGTTTGCTCATCTGAGGGAAGGGCGGAGGGCCGTGTCCTGCTGAGTTGACCGAAGTAGGTTTTGGCTTGTACAGTGGGAGATGGAGCTTCAAGTAGCTGGTAGGTTTGCTCATCTGAGGGAAGGGCGGAGGGCCGTGTCCTGCTGAGTTGACCGAAGTAGGTTTTGGCTTGTACAGTGGGAGATGGAGCTTCAAGTAGCTGGTAGGTTTGCTCATTTGAGGGAAGGGCAGAGACCCATGTCCTGCTACGTTGACCCAAGTAGGTTTGGCTTGTACAGTGGGAGATGGAGCTTCACGAAGCTGGGAGGTTTGCTCATCTGAGGGAAGGGCGGAGAGTCGTGTCCTGCTACGTCGGCCGAAGTAGGTTTTGGCTTGTACAGTGGGAGATGGAGCTTCAAGTAGCTGGTAGGTTTGCTCATTTGAGGGAAGGGCAGAGACCCATGTCCTGCTACGTTGACCCAAGTAGGTTTGGCTTGTACAGTGGGAGATGGAGCTTCACGAAGCTGGGAGGTTTGCTCATCTGAAGGAAGGGCGGAGAGCCGTGTCCTGCTACGTTGACCCAAGTAGGTTTGGCTTGTACAGTGGGAGATGGAGCTTCACGAAGCTGGGAGGTTTGCTCATCTGAGGGTAGGGCGGAGAGTCGTGTCCTGCTACGTCGGCCGAAGTAGGTTTTGGCTTGTACAGTGGGAGATGGAGCTTCAAGTAGCTGGTAGGTTTGCTCATTTGAGGGAAGGGCAGAGACCCATGTCCTGCTACGTTGACCCAAGTAGGTTTGGCTTGTACAGTGGGAGATGGAGCTTCACGAAGCTGGGGGATTTGCTCATCTGAGGGAAGGGCGGAGGGCCGTGTCCTGCTACGTTGACCGAAGTAGGTTTGGCTTGTACATTGGGAGATGGAGCTTCACGAAGCTGGGGGATTTGCTCATCTGAGGGAAGGGCGGAGGGCCGTGTCCTGCTACGTCGGCCGAAGTAGGGCTTGGCTTGTACAGTGGGAGATGGAGCTTCAAGTAGCTGGTAGGTTTGCTCATTTGAGGGGAGGGCGGAGGGCCGTGGCCTATTACGGTGACCGAAGTAGGTTTGGCTTACTGTACAGTAGGAGATGGAGCTTCACGAAGCTCGGAAGTTTGCTCATTTAAGGGGAGGCGGAGAGCCGTGTCCTGCTACGTCGGCCGAAGTAGGGCTTGCTTGTACAGTGGGAGATGGAGCTTCACGAAGCTGGGAGGTTTGCTCATCTGAAGGAAGGGCGGAGCGTCGTGTCCTGCTACGTCGGCCGAAGTAGGGTTTGGCTTGTACAGTGGGAGATGGAGCTTCACGAAGCTGGGAGGTTTCCTCATCTGAAGGAAGGGCGGAGAGCCGTGTCCTGCTACGTCGGCCGAAGTAGGGCTTGCTTGTACAGTGGGAGATGGAGCTTCACGAAGCTGGGAGGTTTGCTCATCTGAGGGTAGGGCGGAGGGCCGTGTCCTGCTGAGTTGACCGAAGTAGGGCTTGGCTTGTGCAGTGGGAGATGGAGCTTCACGAAGCTGGGAGGTTTGCTCATCTGAAGGAAGGGCGGAGAGTCGTGTCCTGCTACGTCGGCCGAAGTAGGGTTTGGCTTGTACAGTGGGAGATGGAGCTTCACGAAGCTGGGAGGTTTGCTCATCTGAGGGTAGGGCGGAGGGCCGTGTCCTGCTGAGTTGACCGAAGTAGGGTTTGGCTTGTACAGTGGGAGATGGAGCTTCACGAAGCTGGGAGGTTTGCTCATCTGAGGGTAGGGCGGAGGGCCGTGTCCTGCTGAGTTGACCGAAGTAGGGCTTGGCTTGTGCAGTGGGAGATGGAGCTTCACGAAGCTGGGAGGTTTGCTCATCTGAGGGAAGGGCGGAGAGCCGTGAGTAGGGTGTTTTAGGGGGTCCCACCGGAGGTGGGATGAGGAGGATGACGTCACATCCCACAGAGCACCCCCCCCCCCTCCCCCCCCCCTCCCCCCCCCTCCCCCCCCCCCTCCCCCCCCCCGATGCTAAAAATAGACGAGCCCCCCCCCCCCCCCCCCGAGGCTAAAAATAGAATTTGAACCGAGTAAACCTAACTTTACTCAAGCTATGTTAACCTAACTTACCTTTTTTTTTTTTTTTTTTTTTTTTTTTGTCTTATGGTGCTGGGAATTGAACTTTGATATGTTAATTAGCTTAATTGATATGCTTAATGAGACTGTTTACATAATTATCGTATCTGTACGATATTATCGTATTGCATACGGGATTTCTACCCAAAAATTATGGTACTGGAAAAATTAAATTATTAAAGCTGAAATTTGTGTATTTACTGCCAGCTAGTAGCCTCATTAGCGAAACCATAAACAACACTATGCCGAGAATGTGAAAGCTGGTGCAGTGACACCCGTGGAATGTGAAAGTTAGCATGTTGCGACAGGTGGAACTAATGGAATGTGAAAGCTGGCGCGTCAGGTGGGCGCCGACCTAGTTTGGCGTACGTGTCATCGCTCGTTGGTTTACTCAGTCTAGTGGTGGTACTCAGCTAGTGCGGATGTGAGAATAGTGCTCTACAGAGTGATCAAGTGCTGAGTGTATTGTGCAACAGTGGAATAGTGCGATTTGGATATTTCATTTGTAAGTAAATACATTATAAGTATTTGTAAGAATATATAATAACATTTTAAGAAACTATAATGATAAATTCAATCAATTTTGCTTGAGATTTGGACTTAAATATGATATTGCACAATCACCAACTGACAAAGTCCATGCTTAAATTTAATATTAAACCAAATAATTAATATTTATAAATGAACTTAAAAATGATTTTTACTTTTTAAAAAGTATTGATAACTTTATTCTGGATTTTGAGACTACAATTGGTCTTTAACATGATATTACACAATCACCATCTAACAAAGGGTAGGTTTACTTTTAAATATTAACCTAATTAAACTGAATTCACATAAGTGATTTATACTATTTAAATAGTATTTTAAACTTAAATCTGGATATTGAGTTAAACTGTAACCTTTAAGACTGAAACTGTTGTCATAAAACCTTTCTGTTTTTACATAGTGGAACTAAAGTTATGTAAATACTGAAACAGAATATATAGAAAATCAGATAATTATAAAAAAAAAACAAAGACTGAGTTTTGTAAAAATAAAATGTATTTATTTCAGGTTAAAGAGTTAGCTGAGGAATGTTAAAATCATTGTAGAATAGAACTATTGTGCAATTCAGAGTAGCCATTAGGAAGTGTAGTTAGTCATGTAGGCATAAGGGCCCCCCCCCCCTCCTCCCCCCCCCCCCCTCCCGACCAAAAATAGACATGAGCCCCCCCCCCCTCCCCCCCCCCTCCCCCCCCCCTCCCCCCCCCTCCCCCCCCCCCCCCGGCCAAAAATAGAACTGAACCTCTTTCGAAGCCAAAAATTGGAAAATGTGTAGTTTTAAGCGAATTTTTGCATTTTTCAGGTACAACATGGAGTGTAAACGTCGGTTTGTCTGCGGGGTGTGTTTTGCCGACTTTGTGCAGAAATGCCATCTGCAACGGCATATGAAGGCTCATCGCGGCGGAGCGGAGGACTCTTACTCGTGCCCGGACTGCATGAAGACATTCAGCCGGCATGATGCCCTCCTGCGTCACCAGCGTGCTGCTCATGCACCGACGCCTTCGACACACCCTGCTACCGGCTCTCCATCTACCCTGGATGACCGTACAGGTGTGTAAAATATGTTAATCCTAATAAAATAATCATTTAAATAATGAAACTGAGAATAAAGCTTAAACCAATATCCCTATTGCTTTTTGTTAATGTTTTTGCTAATAACTTCACAGCGAACTTATGGGTATTGTGTATTGTTCTTAGGTTCACTTGCTGCTGGTGGACCTGCCCCTGGCCTGTCATCTGTCCCGACACCGTCATCCATCCCCGGCCAATCATCAGTCACAGATGTACCAACAGGTAATTTATTAACTTATTATAAAAACAAAACAAATATAAACTTGATTTAAAGTAATATGAATTAAAATCACATTTCAATTTCATGCTGAAGATTAATATAAGAGAAAACTAACTAATTTAGGTGGGCCCCAAAGTGGGTCTGACCCTTTGTTACATAATTAACTAATTTTCTTTTAATTCTAGCAGACTGTATCTCTTAAAGATACATCATGTTTGTTTTGCGATCATATTAAATGGAAAACTAAAAAATTGCAAAATTCATAATTACCATATGAATTAGTTTGAATGTTAACATGCAAACTACATCTAACAGAAATACAAAACTGAGTATAAAACCTTGGATGTTGTAAGTTGCTTTTTGTAAATGTTTTTGCTAATAACTACATAGGGAACTTATGGATATTGTGTATTGTTTATAGATTCACTTGCTACTGGTGGACCTGCTCCCGGCCTATCATCTGTCCCAGTCCCGTCATCAGTCCCAGATGTTCCAACAGGTAATTTATTATCTTATTATAAAATTGAAAATAAACCTGATTTAAAGTAAAATGAATGAAAATCACATTTCAAATTTCATTATGAAAATCACTATATGAGAAAACTGACTGATTTAGGTGGGGCACAAAGTGGGTACAACTTTTTTTCTTTTTTTTTTCTCATAATAAACTAGATGTTTTTTAATTTTAGCAGACTTTATCCTTGAAATAAACATCATTATTAACTGATAACATATTAAATGGAAAACTGAAATATTTGAAAATACATAGTTTGTCATATGAATAAGTTTGAATTTATAAAGCAAACTGCATTTGACAGAAATAAAAACGGAATACAAAACCATGAATGTTGTGAGATATCATTGTGTATCAAAATAAAGATTTAAAGGTCTGTGTGAGTCTATATAAACCCCGTTCCCTCTCCTCTCCGGTTATTGTATTGTCAACCTTCGACCAGGTAACAGACGGATACCATGCCTCTTTCAGGTGTTTCGTGCCCCAAGTGTCAGAAGGCATTTTCAAGGAAGGACAACTTGGCGCGGCACATTCGTCAGAGCTGTCCGGCACTTCGCCCTGGCTTTATTTCACCAGTGTCTGCACCTGTTGTGAATCGTCCTGTGGACTTCCCTCCCCCGTCTACGCCGTCAGGAAGTAGCAGCAGCAACAGTGATGCTGAGGACAAGGAACCCGAAGACATCCCGCGCGGTCTGGCTTCAGGGCGGTTTGTTGAGGTTGAAACTGCCTTCCGTGGCCGCCTCAAGACATACTGTCTTCGGGAACCAGAGTCGGACAAAGTGTCACTGTTAGCTTTCTTGACGGACGTTTTTGATGAGTTAGTTTCTCTCATGCACCTAGTCTTAAAACATGTCACCGGCGTAAAGGTTAACCTCTGGGTCGAGTGTGAATTTCAGGACGTGCACGGAGAAACCTGCAGACGAGCCTTCAAGACCAGGAATGTCGTAATACTTCAAAATGATAACAAGGAGGATATTTGCAGTGAGTTATTTAACAAACTGGTTGCTGAGAAAGAAGCATGTGAGATGAAGGGATCGGGATGGGCATTTGTGCAGGTGTTAGATATGGAGGTGAGAGTAAATGTCTACCGCCCGCTCAAAGGCAGCTCCTTCGTCCCTTTACCTCAATCCATTGACAACAAAAAAGCAGTAGTTAATGTTTATAATGAAGACCAAAAATGCTTTATGTATGCCATACTCACAAAATACATTGACTACAAGAATATCTCCAACCGTCTACAAGCTTCAAACTTCACTCCGCAACTCCGTGCACGTTCCAACATTGATTTCTCGGGTCTGGATTTTCCTGTCAGGCTGGACAAGATCGGCAAGTTTGAGGAGAGGAATGGTGTAAGCGTCAATGTGTATGGACTGGATGAGGAAAAGAAGAAAGATAAACGGACTGGCCAGTTCTACGTACGCCACATTGTTTACCCTCTCCGCATTGCCAAGAAGGAGGCAGACAACCACTTCGATCTCCTCTACTTGACCGAAGATGATAAGTGCCACTATGCATACATTGCAGATTTTGAAAGGTTGGTTCGAAGTCAGCTAACAAAGCACAAGCAGAAGATCTTTGTATGCAAGAGGTGTTTTGCTCACTTTGACAACCAACCGAATAAGTTGAACTTGTCCGGTAAGCAGCGGCTTGAAGATCACAAACGATACTGCTTCGACCATGCGCCGCTGCGAACCGACATACCGGAAGATAAGATCATCAAGTTCAACCATCCGGAAAGGTCCCAAAAGAGCCGATTCACCATCTATGCGGATTTTGAGAGTATGTTGGTGCCGTATGATGGTGATAGGCCTCTCAACCCCCCACCAACAGTGGCACCTCCAGCCTGGGATCCAGCGACATCCAGACCCGGACTCCCCCATCATCGGCATCATGGTGATTCAGCGTCGTCGGCAAATGTTAAAACGCAGAATGTGCATGTTGCTTATGCATATGCGTATTACATCTGTGACAGTCACAGGAGCGCCGAGGATGGAGATGTCGACGACGATGACACCGATACCTGCGAGACTTTCTCGAAACTGCGTCTGTACAGTGGTGAGAATGCGGCCCAACACTTCATGTCAACGCTGCGGGAGGACCTCAACACCATAGGGAACATTCTCTACGGCCAGCGTCAACCCGACAACCCTCCAAGCCTCACTGCAGACGAGGAGAGGGAGTTCCAGATGGCAACGACGTGCTACATCTGCCAGAAGGACTTCACTCCGAGGGACATCAAGGTGCGAGACCATCAACACTCACCACCGTACAGATACAGAGGAGCCGCACATCAGTCATGTAACCTACAATTCAAGGAACAGGATTCAGTTAATGTTTACCTGCACAACATGAGCAATTACGATGCTCACTTCATCGTAAGAGCTTTAAACATCGACAGGGGAGAAGTCAACGTGCTAGCTAACAATGAAGAAAAATATATTTCATTCACGAAGAGGTTTGAGTACCCGAATGCAGGCAGACACAACAGCCTAAGAGTGCGTTTCGTGGACTCATACCGATTCCTGGCTAAATCGTTGGCTACGCTTGCTACGTTGCTTCCCGTCGACAAAATGAAAGTCTTGCAGGCCCGACACACTGACCCAGAGGAATTCCAACTCCTTAGGAGGAAAGGTGTTTTCCCTTACAGATACATTATGTCGCTGGATGTACTTCAAGAGGAAACCCTTCCGCCAATTGGAGCTTTCGAGGAGAACACTTCACCGGAGGACTATGCCCACGCACAACGAGTCTGGGAACGATTTGGCTGCAGGACTCTCGAAGATTACTCCAACATCTACCTGACAACGGATGTACTCCTGCTTGCTGACATCTTCGAGAGCTTCCGCGACATGTGTCTGGAGCACTACAACCTGGATCCAGCGCATTACCTGACCTTGCCTTCGTATGCGTGGGACGTCATGCTCAAGAAGACCGGCGTGATCCTCGATACCCTGCAAGATGTGGACCAGTACCTGTTCTTCGAGAAGGGTATTCGAGGCGGACTCACCCAATGCGTCACCCGTCATGTTGTAGCTGACAACAAATACATAAGGGGGGATGACACCGAGTCGGACGACGACACCTTCCTTATGTATTATGATGCCAACAACCTCTACGGATGGGCGATGTCCGAGCCGCTGCCTTATGGTGACTTTGAATGGCTATCACGCCGGGAAATTGACGAACTCCAGGAATCCCTCATGGACCTGCCGGCAGATGGTGAAGAGGGCTACGTGCTGGAAGTGGATTTGGAGTACCCACGTGACCCTGAACTTCATGACCGTCACCGAGATCTGCCATTCTGTCCGGAGGTCATGAAAGCACCGGCCGACCAACTGCCGTATGATGAGAGTGTTCTCCTCGACAGTGGAGTTGGAAGATCTGCCAAGCTGATGGCTACTCTTACGGACAAGACCGGATATGTTATCCACTACTGCTACCTCCAGCAAGCAGTGCAGAATGGACTACGTATTCGTCGGATTCAACGTGTGCTGCGCTTCAAACAGTCTGCATGGTTACAGCCGTATGTGGCTCTAAATACCAGACTCCGTCAATTGGCCAAGAACAAATTCGAAGTAGAGCTCTTCAAGCTAATGGTCAATGCGGTGTATGGTATGAGCCTCCAAAATGTACGTAAGCATAAGAACGTGAATATCTGTACCGACCGTGATTACTATCTTAAGTATGTGGCAAAGTCAAACTTCAGCGACCGGGTGTGGTTTGAGGAGGACTTGGCCCTACTTAATATGGTAAAAACGCGTGTGGTACTAGATAAACCGGTCTATGTGGGTATGTGCATTTTGGACCACTCAAAGTGGTGGATGTACGGCTTCCACTACAGGATGGTCAAGCGGTACGGATTAGACAGGATTCGCATGGCCTACATGGACACCGACGGCATCATCTACAGAATCCGTACTGCCAACGTGTACCGGGACATGCTGCAGCACAAAGAAGAGTTCGACACCAGCAACTACCCCGACAACCATCTTTGCTATGACGACAAGAATGCGAGAGAACTGGGGAAGTTCAAGGATGAAGCTGGTGGTCATGTCCTAACAGAGTACATCGGCCTAATGGCGAAGCTGTACTGCATCATGTTTCTGCAGATCGGCAGCGGCGAAGATGACGACTGCAACCCACCTCCCATCAAGAAGGCCAAGGGGATCAACCGAGCTGTGGTGCAGCGAGACTTGACCGTGGAAGACTATAGAAGATGTCTCCAGAACCACACGGTCAAGTACACGGAGAACGAGCGCTTCTTGAGTCGTCGCCATATTATCTACACCATCGTGGTTCGGAAGCGCTCGTTGGCACCGTATGATGACAAGAGGTACGTCTGTCCAGAAGACGGTGTCAACACTCTCCCGTGGGGGCATTATGCCATCACCGCCCCAGCTGCACCAACAGATGAAGAGATGCCGCTGCTGCCACCATCACCGAGACCTGGACCTTCTTCTGCAGAGTGATAATGTACCCACCAACATCGTCACAGAAGATCCAGCATGTATGCAGTATAGCTTTTAATTCGCGGTGACATTGGTGCATGAGAGAGTAGTGTTCAAAATTCTCGTGGTGGGCAATTTATTGATTTTTTAGGTATTTTTAAAAATAAATACCTCTAGTCATAGTCTAGTTTGTTATTCAATCAAATTGATTTGTAAATATGTATCTGTAAATATGTAATATGAAATGTAAATATGTAAATATAAATATGTAATGTGAAATGTAAACATGTGTTAATGTGGAAGAAGTTATGATACTAATGTAAATACTAACCCCGTCGTTTCGACGGGGTTCAGATACGAACCCCGCCGTTTTGGCGGGGTTAAGCAGTTTGTACTGAAAGTCAGACCACTGTAAATATGTGTCATAATGAAATGTAAAAGCAGACCTGTGTAAATATTAGTCATATTGATTTGTTTAAAGTCAGACCATTGTAATGTAAATAATAACCCCGTCGTTTTGGCGGGGTTAAGCAGTTTGTACTGAAAGTCAGACCATTGTAAATATTTGTCATAATGAAATGTAAAAGCAGACCTATGTAAATATTAGTCTTATTGATTTGTATAAAGTCAGACCATTGTAATTATTTATCATAATGAAATGTATTAAAAAACCAAACCAATGTAAATATTAGACGTATCAAAATGTATAAAGTTAGTCCTTTTGTAAAATGGTTATAATTTGAAATGTGAAGTTTGTAATAATTGATTGTAAAAATTGATGAGTGTACATAATGATGAGTGTAAACACTAATGAGTGTAAATAAATATACATTCTAAATATCCACAAATGGTTCTTACTTATTTACCCATGTTTATGTCTATAAGAAATACAATGTCCAGAGATTGATAAAGAGTAAACTTGATTAATTTATAACTTGACATGCAGTCATACTGTTTTTAAATGAGAAAGTATAAACTTTATAACAATGACTGCTTTTCTTTCTCCAAGATAGTACCATTTTGGTCTATCAATGTTGTTTAAAATATAAATGTAATCATCTACTTAAGTCAGGATAGGTTGGTTATTTAAAGGAAGACTCATTTCAGTAATGGATTGTGATAAAAGTAACTAACTCTGGACTCTTAAGACTATAAAGAACAAGGTATAATGACAAGACGGTGGTTAATGATGTACACATTTTTATTTTTTCAAAAACCTTATATCTAACAATAATGGTTATACAAAAATTAGATGTAGAATTCTGCGAAGAGCATCTGGACCAGCATATCATTCTCAGCAGTGGAGTCACCGAAGAGTTGGACGAAATCATTCATCTTCATGTCGTAGTTGGTACGGCAGTACAGGTAGGTCAGACAGTAGTGGCCGCAGACCGAAGTATCCAAGCCTTGTAGACGGTACTTGTTGTAGGTGTAATGCAACATATGTCCATTGATGTTACGTCTCAGAAACTGTTGAAAATCACCATGATACGGAGGTCTGCCAAAACTATCGAAATATTCGACAGTATTAGTGTTGTTGTTGTTGCTGTTATCTTGTCCTCCAGGTCTGTAGAATGCCACCCAATGTTCTCCACTATGTGTATGCGGTTGGGTGTTTACCACTAATGTAGATGACGGAGCAATATGTCTCGGTAGACGATCTGATGCAAACACTCCGACATGTTGTACATTCGGTAATTGTAGTAAATATTTTCTCATAGTTGTGGTATTCATTCTTGTGAAACTGTAGTCAGATCCAGCTGGTAAACACTGTTTTGGTCGTTGTAGTCTTTTTGCGATTTTTCTCGTTGTTGTGGTGACGAGGACAGCAACAATAACACATTCCACAAGGTGGTTCTTTAGCTGTAAGTAGTAACCAACCACGTAGCAGTGTGCTATGTTAGCATCATTACCAACTGTTAAAAATGAACACGGATAGTGTGCTTCAACTAGCGCTATTTCCCAATCTGCTCCGTCACCACCAGGCAAATTTATTGTTGATGGAAAATGTGTTACATAATGAGTCACTGTATTGTTCGGATAGTAGTCCATCGAACTGTTACTAGGCAGTGTCAGATAAAACTGATTATGTCTAGACACTGACATGATGGTCAGGTTAGGTTAGGTTATTCGTTTCACTTCAGATGCAGGTATCCACGAATTAAATTCGTCTCCGTAACCTACCCACTTGACGAGGAAACGCTTACTGCGACCTCTGCCCTTGGTGTCGAGTATTTTATCAATTTGGTACAATCGATTCGGTCCAACTGTCACCTTTTGTAGCTCGTACTCGTAGAAACGACCAACTAACAGTTTCTTGTTCAAGTCCTTTAATATATACAGTGGTATTGGATGTGAACCATATTCTCGGTCAATAACAAACAATTCCTTGCTCCAATTAGTCTCGTAACCTTTGGCAAATGTACCTTTTTCTTTGGCAATACGCACTGTGTCACCCGGTTTGAACTTTGGTTTAGTGCGTTTCGGTATCGTACTACCTTTGTACATGTGACGCCACACTTGATAAACAGTTCTTTTGTCTCCTTTTGCTACGTCTATTGGACATAAACCATTACCCAAACTTCTGTGCACACTCTTATTATAAGCATCAACCAATTTGTCCAACACATCAATGTATCGATATGTATTCTTAAATGTTAAATAACGCCACATACGTGTTTTCAATGTGCGATTCACTCGTTCAACAACTGCCGCTTTAACATCAGGGTTTTGTGTAGTGACATATTTCACATGATAATCTTTAAACACACGATTCACTTTTGCACCTGTAAACTCTGTACCTTTATCAGTTTGTAAACAGCGTGGAGGAACTGTGTAAGGATTGTTAAAAATTCGTTCGAATGCTGCAGCCACTTCTTCACCACTCTTACGTTTCAATGGTTCAACATACAACCGCTTGCTAAACACATCTATCACTGTTAACAAGTAATTATACCCATCATTGTGCATACTGAGTCCACGCATATCATTCAAGTCGGCTTGCCACAATTCGTTTGGTCCAAACACAACATATCTGTTACGTGGAAATCGTTTACGTACAGGTTTGTGTAATGTATATGTGTCTTGTGTGCGTAGCCATTCGATTACTTGACGTTTTGTTTTATTCTTTTTCTTCTTGCAACATTGGCGTAATGCTCAAACAAGTGGACTTATACCACCAAACGAGCCCGGGTTTGCAGGATCATAGTATAGTTTTTCTTCCATCATCACCATTTGTGACTACAGTGTAAATGACTTCCATTCACCAAGTACACCTATACTTATACATTTTAATCTATAGTGAATGCATCCCACTTTAAAGGTTTTCCTCTACGTGCTCGTAGTTGTGGTGTCTCTGCCGCAGGCGCCGCCGCTGTCCTTGACCTTAATCTTCGGGCTATTGGCGTTGGGCTTGGTGTTGGTGGAAATAGTGATGAATGATGTGCTTGTGGTGTTGATGCTGCTAGCGGAAGCGTTGGTAGACTGTGTTGTCTGTATGATAGTATCGATGGTGGCGGTGTTACCAATCCTTCTTCCAAGTATGGTTCACGCCCTATATACTGTCGAGCTTGTGCATTGCTCACATACTCAGTTGGTACGTTCATATCATTTAGTGCATCCAATACTTCATGCCAGCCGGTAGGTAAATTTTCCAGCCTTCGTACACGTACAATTGCATGTAACACATCAATAATGTTCGAACCAGGTATTCTAGTATTACGAACAATAACCGTACCATCTGGATCCCATGTGATTATTTGTTTATTACGTTTTATAAATCTCAACAAGTTGCGTACATCCTTTTGATATGTGGCAGGGAATGTTTGCACAATATCCTCTTCATCATTCTCTTCTTGTATTATTGGTAAAATGATAGGATTGCGTTTTTGTGAACTAAAATATAAAAACCTCTGTAATACTTGTTGATATTGTTTCCACTTTTCACTGTCATCCAATGTTTTGTCTTGTAATATATGATGCATTTCAGCATCCAAACTATTAGTATTAACCGTTGATGATTCAGTTAGTTTTGATTGTGAAGCAGCAGCAGCAGGTGTTGGCTCACTATGTATTCGATCAAATAGCTCTTGCGGAACAACAACCATCTTCTTTGAATATTCCAAATTTGATCTATCCATTTTTCTAACTAGTTACGTTATGAAGAACTGCTTGTAATACAGTACTCAATGACAGTGGTAATAAAAATCCACCACCTTTTTGTACAAGGTATTTGCGTTTCTTGGTCCAATTCTCTCCTCGTTTCACTAAACGTCTGAGTGTTTTTTTTTTATGTTTACACAATTGACGCTTTTGTTTGTCCGACAACTGGATATTACCACGTAACAGGTTGTATGCACACTCGCACACTGTTCTAATACGACTGACGTCGCAAGCCTTCAACAGTCCCTTACGTTCCTTCGGTGTAGCGTGTATCAATGCCGTCAACAGAGCGACGTCTTTCTTCACTCACTGTGACATAACAACTGACTGACTTGACTGTTGTGTTCGCCTTTTATTTATACTTTTTCGGTTGATAAACGTATTGTTGTTTTTCATCAGGCAATACGGCCGTACGTACACGCACCTCGTCTGGTGTGGACTGTTTCAAATCCAACAACAAATAACCATGTGGCGTACGTGTAGCATCAGCGTACGCTTCTTCAATAAACCTTGTATTTTCTGGATACACTTGTCGGGCTAAATGCTTTATCTGAGCCCGGTCTCTTGGATTTTTAAAAAGCACTATGTAATGTGCATTTAGAGAAATGTCTCTTTGTCCTCGTCCTTGATGGAAAATGTTTTGAGTTATAAAGAATACACTCAAGTTCCTATGATGTGATCCCTTAGTAAATAAGTCCACTATTGAATTGGATCCTGAAGTGACTGATGATTCACGCATCATATCATCCACAATTACCAAAGTGGGTGTACCATCAAAGTCCTCCATATTTGGTAACCCTTCTCTATATTGCACATTACCACAATCACTTACACCAGGATTTAAGCCCGGAGAATGATGCCAGTAAATATTGTTAAACTTTGTATCACACATGAAATCCAAGTACTTGATAAATCTAGCTACAAAAAATGATTTCCCCGAGCCTGAAGGTCCGGCTACTATGGCTGAAAATGGATGTTGCCACCTCAAGTCCATTATGACGAGTGAACACAACTACACACTTACCATCACTTTTATAAACTTTAAGCATAGTTTCTTAAACAGGGATTCAGGTTTAATAAATAGAAAGACAGTTTATTCTGTTGATGTATATATTTGCTTACGAAAACTATCAGATTTACAATTCTTTAGTGAAGTCTTGAAGCTTCTTGCTTCACAATGTACATTATTTCCCTCCACATTTCTTATCAATTAAATCTTCAATGATATTTACAAAGTTATGGCGAGTCTAGACTTGAATATATTTGGATTCATAATGCATACAAAATTTTCGCATTACTTCTTTAGCTTTATTCAAGATATTTATGCTATTAGGAACATTTTCCCTGAAGAAACATATTTCAAACCCTTCTTCTTTAGCTTTCTTCAATGCACATTTAAAGTTTCTTTTTTCAGTACGAATACATTTGTATTCGCACAAACCATAGATATCTAAGAGGGTTTCCTTAAACAATACACAAAAGACATGTTTCAAGTCTTCATCTTGAGGTATTACAGCAACCTTCAATGACTGTTCAGACAGAGTCTTTCTCAATATGTCTGTAGTAGTTTCCAGCCGGTTATTCACAAGAGTCAGCTGTTGGATGGTTTCAAGTGACTTTGTAAGTGTTTGTAACAGTTCACTATTCTGCTGTTTTAGTTTGTACTCTCCATGTTTACGGATTGAAGGTAACACTTCTTTTGTGACCCATTTTCTAAAAGCATTAGCCTCAGGTTTTTTCGATGATAAAATCAATGAGTATAAACCACTTTCATTGATAAAAACAAACGATTTCTCATTTACTTTTAACCCCGCCAAAACGGCGGGGTTTATATTTTCATATGTGAGCTTGTCATCTTCATCAACATAATTTCTAACTGCTTTATTTGTATCTAAATAACCAAGTACTTCAGCAACTTCTTTCCCCTTGAACCAGGGGTTATTATCACTATCAATTAATATAGTGATTGGTTAATTTTTAAACACATAAGCAATAAGGATAGACATATTTCCTCAAGTGTAAAAGTGAGGTTATGTTATACACCAAGCACAGCAGTACAGCTCTAGTTCAGACGTCCGCACTAACTAAGCTCCAAGACTAGACTGATCAACAAAAAAAAAAAAAAAAAAAAAAAGATTCATGTATATAAAAACTGTGTCACCATACACCAATGAGATGTTACAAACACAATCTTCAGCTTTGGTAATTTAAATTTTCTAGTACCATAATTTTTGGGTAGAAATCCCGTACGCAATACGATAATATCGTACAGATACGATAATTATGTAAACAGCCTCATTAAGCATATAAATTAAGCTAATTAACATATTAATTAGCTCATTAAGATATAAAAGTTCAATTCCCAGCACCATAAGACAAAAAAAAAAAAAAAATAAAAAGAAGAAAAAAAAAAGGTAAGTTAGGTTAACATAGCTTGAGTAAAGTTAGGTTTACTCAGTTCAAATTCAGCAGGGTGGTCGGTGATGACGTCGGGGGGGGGGGGGGAGGGGGGGGGAGGGGGGGGGGCTCGTCTATTTTTAGCATCGGGGGGGGGGGGGGGGAGGGGGGGGGGTGCTCTGTGGGATGTGACGTCATCCTCCTCATCCCACCTCCGGTGGGACCCCCTAAAACACCCTACTGCCGTGTCCTGTTGAGTTGACCGAAGTAGGGTTTGGCTTGTACAGTGGGAGATGGAGCTTCACGAAGCTGGGAGGTTTGCTCATCTGAGGGAAGGGCGGAGAGTCGTGTCCTGCTACGGCGACCGAAGTAGGGTTTGGCTTGTACAGTGGGAGATGGAGCTTCACGAAGCTGGGAGGTTTGCTCATCTGAGGGAAGGGCGGAGAGTCGTGTCCTGCTACGTCGGCCGAAGTAGGGTTTGGCTTGTACAGTGGGAGATGGAGCTTCACGAAGCTGGGAGGTTTGCTCATCTGAGGGAAGGGCGGAGGGCCGTGTCCTGCTACGTCGGCCGAAGTAGGGTTTGGCTTGTACAGTGGGAGATGGAGCTTCACGAAGCTGGGAGGTTTGCTCATCTGAGGGAAGGGCGGAGGGCCGTGTCCTGCTACGTCGGCCGAAGTAGGGTTTGGCTTGTACAGTGGGAGATGGAGCTTCACGAAGCTGGGAGGTTTGCTCATCTGAGGGAAGGGCGGAGGGCCGTGTCCTGCTGAGTTGACCGAAGTAGGGTTTGGCTTGTACAGTGGGAGATGGAGCTTCACGAAGCTGGGAGGTTTGCTCATCTGAAGGAAGGGCGGAGAGTCGTGTCCTGCTACGGCGACCGAAATAGGGTTTGGCTTGTGTAGTGGGAGATGGAGCTTCACGAAGCTGGGAGGTTTGCTCATCTGAAGGAAGGGCGGAGAGTCGTGTCCTGCTACGGCGACCGAAATAGGGTTTGGCTTGTGTAGTGGGAGATGGAGCTTCACGAAGCTGGGAGGTTTGCTCATCTGAAGGAAGGGCGGAGGGCCGTGTCCTGCTACGGCGACCGAAGTAGGGTTTGGCTTGTACAGTGGGAGATGGAGCTTCACGAAGCTGGGAGGTTTGCTCATCTGAAGGAAGGGCGGAGAGTCGTGTCCTGCAACGGCGACCGAAATAGGGTTTGGCTTGTGTAGTGGGAGATGGAGCTTCACGAAGCTGGGAGGTTTGCTCATCTGAGGGAAGGGCGGAGAGTCGTGTCCTGCTACGGCGACCGAAATAGGGTTTGGCTTGTGTAGTGGGAGATGGAGCTTCACGAAGCTGGGAGGTTTGCTCATCTGAAGGAAGGGCGGAGAGTCGTGTCCTGCTACGGCGACCGAAATAGGGTTTGGCTTGTGTAGTGGGAGATGGAGCTTCACGAAGCTGGGAGGTTTGCTCATCTGAGGGAAGGGCGGAGAGTCGTGTCCTGCTACGGCGACCGAAATAGGGTTTGGCTTGTGTAGTGGGAGATGGAGCTTCACGAAGCTGGGAGGTTTGCTCATCTGAGGGAAGGGCGGAGAGTCGTGTCCTGCTACGGCGACCGAAATAGGGTTTGGCTTGTGTAGTGGGAGATGGAGCTTCACGAAGCTGGGAGGTTTGCTCATCTGAGGGAAGGGCGGAGAGTCGTGTCCTGCTACGGCGACCGAAATAGGGTTTGGCTTGTGTAGTGGGAGATGGAGCTTCACGAAGCTGGGAGGTTTGCTCATCTGAGGGAAGGGCGGAGAGTCGTGTCCTGCTACGGCGACCGAAATAGGGTTTGGCTTGTGTAGTGGGAGATGGAGCTTCACGAAGCTGGGAGGTTTGCTCATCTGAGGGAAGGGCGGAGAGTCGTGTCCTGCTACGGCGACCGAAATAGGGTTTGGCTTGTGTAGTGGGAGATGGAGCTTCACGAAGCTGGGAGGTTTGCTCATCTGAGGGAAGGGCGGAGAGTCGTGTCCTGCTGCATTGACCGAAGTAGGTTTGGCTTGTGCAGTGGGTATGTATGTATGTAGGTGACCTTGAGTGTTGCGGAGGCA
This sequence comes from Flexamia atlantica, assembly GCA_035578135.1. Classification (NCBI taxonomy): domain Eukaryota; kingdom Metazoa; phylum Arthropoda; class Insecta; order Hemiptera; family Cicadellidae; genus Flexamia; species Flexamia atlantica. Next base: position 48,048,733 of record JAQJVK010000003.1, read on the forward strand.
TCCCAAGGTCTGGCCCACGGATGTTGACGCCGACTGGTTCAGCCATCGTACTGTGGGTTGTTCTAGTTAGACCGGAGTTAAGGCATCAATACTATGGAATTCCGGGAAATTTACAATGCATTTTTAGTATGAAAGCTCAAGCTTCGAATTTACTGTCGGAGCCTTGAACTAGGATACTTACTGATGTTTTTTACGAAATTGGTTGATGGCGTCTAAATTAATTCATTACGATGCCGTTAAGTCAGAACGTAATTTGTCAGATTCTTTTCTAAAGGCCACTGCTCCTATCTTTTCACGTGTAAGCTCTCTGTATTTCCTCATTGTTAAATTTTACGTTTCATCGTAATAATTATGATGTTTGTGAATGCTGTATACGATATTGGTATTACGCTATTCATGGTTGTCAACGCACCGCAACATGTGCTATGTAAGATACCCATAGTCATACTAAGTTCATTGAATCAAACTTACCAGTCGGTAATAGTTTTGCTATTACTTTTACCAATACAGCGAAACCCATAACATCCACGGCGTAGCTCGAGAGGAGAGAAAGAGGATCATGCGGATGAGCTTCCGAGAGTTTACCCGGCCTGAAGATGGTATGGATGGATTAATATTCCCTGGGGCCATGCGCTTCAATGCACATTATTAACTTGCCGCGTCCGACGTGAAAAGAAAGATTAATTGTAGTGTAGGGTTAATGATTCCGCCTTGGCTCGTCCTGAGGCGCTGCACCTCTCAGTGGGCGAAGACGACTTGTTTCTATCCTGTTTAGCCAGTGGCGAGTAAATGCAGTAGTTTTTTAAGAATCATAGTAAAACGTGAGTAGTTTTAAAACAATGGCAAAAAGCTTTGTAACCACAGGAATTTTGTGAACGTCGTGGAGGCAAAAGTTTTTAAATAAATACTGTAAAGAAAGGTTGATGTTCAGCAAGTGACTAGTGAAGTTCTGGACTGATTATTTCTTATAAATCGTAACATATATGAATATTAATTTCTTTATTCAGGTATATTAATAAAACCAGATTTTACCGTTAAAACACAGTTAATTGATGTGGGCTTGTGGCTAATCAATGGATTGTTTGCTGCCAAAATATCCTGAAGAAGAGCTTACTTGTAAAATTTCAACCCGTTCATCAACTTCGAGAGTTTAATACACGCATGTAGCCTACGTCGCAATTTCTTGCGTTATTGAATGTGCGTGCAGGAAGCTGAGAATAAGTCATCAAAACATTACATTTGATCCAACGGGACGTTTTTCCCCAGACCGCTCTCTCCGGTGAGTAACACCAGATGTACAAAAACTTGACCCGCATTCTGGACCGTCGACTCACGGCTGCGTTATCGTCAGCGGACGGGGTCGATGTTCTTCCGGACATTGTTCACATACTTATACATTTGTGTTATTTGTTTAGAATGAGCTGTTAGGGACGTAGTGTCATGTTGATTTAACATTACTCCCTTATTTTTTATTTACAGTTATCCTTTACACTTTTCAAAGGTCGTTTAAGGATTAGAATCATCAGTAAAAATTACTTTACGATAAGAATTCTGATACCGACCTCTTTATGTGAGACATTTTAAATATTCTCATAAATTACTTAATAAACGTAAATTTAGCTTGCTGGCAAAACTCAACTTGTAGGTGGTTGGTCACATGGTCACTCAATATTAAAATGTTGAAAAAATATGTTTTCGGTACAGGAGATTTGTACTAATTGCAGAGAACCCTTAAGTAACATTCTAATGCTGCATTTAAGCCTTGCTAGCCAAAGTGAAATGCTTAGTACAGTTTGTTTATGGCAAAAACTGTCACTCAGAGGGGGGTGGTCATACACTGGTGCACTCTTCCTGATTGTTAATCTCGCAGAGGTATGATTCGATGGATAGGCTGAGCGACCATAACTTGTATAGTCTCTAGTGTTTCGGGAATGTATAAGAAAATATTGTAAAAAAAGTGGCTGAAATGTGCTTTCCATATACTTTCCTAAAAATGTATCGGCCTCCTTCAGGAAACTTGGTCTCCCTTTTTAAAAGGCAAGTCATATCATTTTACTGAAGAGAGAATGAATTATTTTGCTTCAAAATGCTACATTTTAGTATTATTTCCTCCCCTCCCCCTCTAAATTGGCAACAAATTCACTCCATTTGGAATTAGATGTTTTGACGTCATTCATCTGCGCCGAAAATTTATATGGGTTTTAATGTGTAAAATTCATTGTTGGTGTTGGTGACTTTATATTTTTATTTTGATTTTTGTGGACCTTTGTCCTGTAAAAAAAGTTCCACTTCGTTTCGGGGTCTATAAACTCGTCCTCTTTTAATACGGCAGATCAACCAATTTAGTCTATTGCAGATGTGACTTTGACATTATTTGCTCAATGACGAAAAATACAGATCTTTACTCAAAATTCTGATTCTCATTATGATCACGGCTCTAGCTTGGTCGTTTAAGTCTGAAGTACCTGCCGCCTTTCATGGGTCTATACCATAAGAAAAATATTAATTTCAACCCGTTGCTACACCTTTATTTTCCGCTGAACATTACAGAATTGTTGATTTAAAGGTAATGCAAATATATGGTGATTTGTGGGATTACAGTTTTTAACATGTAACAGTTTAATTTTAATTAATACAACACATTTGTAAAATTATCCATTTTACAGGTACATTTTATCTATAAATTAAACATGTTTCGACATGTTTTCTTCACAGTTATCTGCTAAATATTCGTAAGCCATTAGCATTATAATTCAATAATTATTATCGTACAATTTAAGGTAGTATTCGAGTAATTTGTGTTCAAGTCAAAGTCATACATGTTTCAAGGAAATTAGCATTGTTCTAGACTAAAACCCAATATGGCGGGGCGGTAGGTAATGCTTTTTTTAGTCCTTGCTTATTTCTGGTAAATTCAATTTTATATTCATGAGGTTTTATCAGCTGTGTCGGACCAACGCGTTGGTGTGAAGAATCAGCTGATTCGTGATGTGCTTGACGATGCCATAACATTGTTGAAACAGTGCCAACCCAGCAGTGATTGGGAAATGGACACGTCATTGGGTATAGTTGCGCTTGGCTCTCTCTCGCTCTGCGTTTGAATACGGTTTTACGACCGTCGCTTTTAATTATTCTTAAACTGTCATGTTTTGTGTCCAACTGTTTCGCAATTGGAATTTTGAAAGATGTAACGGATTGTGTAGGTTATCGGTCCTTTTATTACACTCAATAAAAAAAGATTTGACGCAGGTTTGACGAGAAAAATATCACTATCCTATACTCTTATATGAGCAATGTTACATTGTGTTTTTGCTTGCTTGCTTGTTTGCACAATTATCTCAAAAACGGCACCGAGGATTTCTTTCAAAGTCTGTAAATAAGTAATTTGTGATTAAAAAATGTGTTTTATGCAGTATAGAGAAAATCTAGGCTAATAACGCGATAAAACGTTGTAAAATTTTAACATTGCCCTTATGAGTTGCCATGATGGCAACGAAATAAACAAGGAGAGTCTCAAGAAATGAAGTAATCATAGCACCTGTTTAGAATTGAAATATTTTATAGTGATTGGATGAACTGGTAAACTTGAAATAACACCGAACAAGGCTCGGTCCACCAGGTACTACAATATGAATAGTACATAAATGGAAAATGTCATCATAGTACATAAATGAAAAATGTTAAATATCGTATTGAACATAAATTATCAAAACAGCTTCCCTTTTTTTATATTAACGGAAGAATTAATTTTCTCGTCGATTTAAGACAGGGAAGAAAAATTGCGCAAATTTGTAGGGAACTGTTCCGGAGCACGACCCGCGCCGGTTACAACGGTCGATGTGGCAGAACTTGGACCGATTCGCGACCCCCGAGGCCGGTAAAGGAAGGGAGGTTGCGTCGAGGTAACAAGCATGCACTCCTTTCACCGGCGCTGCGCCGCGCCGCGACAATCTTTTGGAAAGTTGTCACTATTGTTTATCGGATGCCTCGTTGTCTTCCCGCTTGGAAATACCACTTGTCACCTCGTTGAGAAAGCTTTTTGTGACAGGAATGGAAGGGTGTCAAACCTCAGTCGTTTACGTCTGTGACGGTTCTTTTTGAACAAAATGAGTTGGTCTCTAAACTGTGTTACGAGGCTGAAATAAATAGCGCGGTGTAAAGCGTAAATGATGATTGTGCAGAGAACCGAGTGATTGCGTTATTCAAAAGGAACGTGAAGTGCAACTTGTACGTTATAATTACCAAGTAAAGTTCGTTAACTGGCAAACGAAGCATTCAATAAAAATATATATCTACAGCCTTATCTACAATATAATATTGTCATGTGGTAAACTTTGTTAAACAAAATTGAGACATGGAACCACTCTTAGGCGGAGGTGCAGGACTTTTCGACTCTACGAAGAAAATTGCTTCTTTTTTACCAAAGACTCCGGACTGCTTCCAGATTGCATTCCTACATTTATTTATTTACAATTTAATTGCTTACAACAGAGCATAAGCTCCAATTACAGTAAACAATATTATTATGACTTAAACATAAGAAATATCTCACACTGGTGAATGTTCTTTCAAGATCAATAACAGTTTTTGAATTCTTCATTTTGTCACATGTTAAAAATTATATGAACAAATTAATAGTAACTGCGCATTGCAATTGCAAGCGAAGATGCAACAGTAATCTAGTATACTTATTTGGTACGCTAGGGTTTTGTGATCAAGAGGCGTCTACAATGCTAGGAATCTAGGAATAATCGAGGATCTTGATGTTAGAAGGAGCCATTCAGTGTTGAACCTAATATTTTAATAATTTAGGTAACGTTGAAAAGTGCTCGGCGTCAAGTTTTGCAAGAAACCAAGTTTAAGGGGAAATTGGCGACATTTTGTCAGTTATAAAGGCCCTTAACGTTTGCTATTTCCCCTTTAGAAATATTGTAAGTAAAACTGCTAAATAGATTAAATACAGTTTTTAAGCAGTCATTCTATTTCAATAGAAACTACAATATACAGTATATTCATAATGTGAAAATGTGAATGTATTTTTGATTAAGGGGTCTTGCCTCTACCGGGATCGTGTGTCATAGGAAAGGTAGAATGTTTTAACAGCTGTTCGCCTCGCGTGTCGACAATTGACAGGTGATGAGCGATAGCCGGCGATTTGTTCGCTTTCCGCGCGGTTTGTTTACAATCCGCCAATAACGGGGTCGTCGTCGTCCTTTCACCGCGCGGGCCCTCCCAGTCGCGCTGGCGCCCGAGATGCGGGTTTCATCACGAAGAATCCTCTCTCTTTCTATTGCTCTTCAATTGGCGATCGTAGAGAAAGTCTACGATTTTTTGGATTCGTAGTTATTCAGTTGAAAGAAAATAAGAAGTTCATTCTCTTACCACGTTCCTATGTCACGAATCTGACTCGTCGTTCAGTTGAAAGAAAATACTACGTTCATTCACTTACCACGTCGTTTGTTTCTAATCTGACTCGTTGTCAATCAGTTAAAAGAAAATACCAAGTTCATTCTCGTACCACGTCACTATGTCACTAGTTGTGGCTCTAGAGAGAAATCGACGGGGTGCCATTAGACGTGGGCACTTAAAAATGATGGGGTGTATTGTCTCTTTTTTAGCGAATTTCCCCTATAGGGAAGAAGCTATTACCGTAGGTCTCATGGTAAGACCCAAGCCCAGGACCATGATAACTTTTCGTTTTGGGGCCACCAGAAGCAAAAAACACCATTCGTTCGAATTTTTACTAGCGAATTTCCTCTAAAGGGAAGAAGCTATTACCGTAGGTCTCATGGTAAGACCTAAGCCCAAGACCATGATAACTTTTCGTTTTGGGGCCACCAGAAGCAAAAAACACCATTCGTTCGAATTTATATATATATATCTATATATCTATCTATCTATATATATATATATATATATATATATAGCGCCCGTAAATGGGGACACCCGAACCGCGCCGGCATTTTGGGTACTTTTGAAAGCACCGAACAGCGCCGGTCATTAAAGAGGATTAGGAAGGGTCGCCTCGCCACCCGGTCAGGTAGTCGCTACGGGACTGGGGAAAAGGGAATAATTTTTGTCCCTGCTTCCAGTCTGTAACTGCTGCGCTGCTGTCTTATAACTAACTGCCACCAATATAAGGAATTACTGGTTGATAAACTACCGCTTTGTTGGCCTTTAAAAAACTATCAACGTTTTAAATGCGTCATTGGTGTGTAAACTTGAGAACTCAAAAAGGAAGTGTAAAATTAAAACGAACAATGTTTCCACTTACAAAAATTTTCTAAGATGAATTTTTAATGTTTTTTCCGAAACCTAATATAACCGCTTTGTTGGCCTTGAAAAGCTATTAACGTTTTAAACGCGTCGTTGGTGTTTAAATAGGGAACTCGAAAAGGAAGCGTAAAATTAAAACAAACAATATTTCCACTTACAGAAATTTTCTAAGATGAATTTTTAATGGTTTTTCCGAAACCTAATATAACACTTAGAAAACGCACCGAATATTAAGGTCCATAAGATTGTGTAAAATTGACTAAACAACTAAGAAAAGAGAAAAATGATGTCTATACCGTTCAACTACATAAACGTTTTTCGTCCCATAAAATAATTATTCAATTACTATAATAATATATGTAATTTTTCAATATAGACCGAAGGAATTTAAAGACTTTTATTCGATGTAGTTTTTTATTGAAATGTTAATACCAATTTATTTTATTTTGGTAATGTATCTTGTATGGGCCTGTTTAATAGTACTGTAATACAAATCTTTATTTTTATTGAATATTTGTTACATGCCATGTTTTACCATGTAAATATTAAGTAGTTGAATCTGGATGGTAAGCTATGACTGATAACTTTTATAAACAAAAGCTGTAATGCTGTGCACATTTATTTTGATCTACATGTTACCCCTAGGAATATAAATGAATAATCAAACAATATTTGATGTTTGAAAATACTCAATAAAATGTTTCACTCGGATCAAATTATTAAATATACCTATTTTTTATATTTTATATTATTTTAATGCATAATACAGGGTGTTTTTTTTAACGCAACCCATTTTTAAGATTGAATAATGCACATGTACATAAGAAATGAGTATTGTTTTGTTGATTTTTACATTTTACAACCTATTATTTAAGTTTGATCACAATTAGTTTAAATGTATCACAATGCCAATGGCGGATTGTTTGGACACATAATGATGTGTCCAAACAATCCGCCATTGGCATTTGTATAAAGTTGTGCTCTCTCCATCAAATTCCCGAACACGTGCTGCAAGGTACCTCTTTGTATTTCTTGCATTAAATGTGTTAGGAATATGTTTGTTTTGAGGTGGTGAATATCCTGTGAATTGTTTTCTTAGGCCTTACTCTTCATGTATCACAAAAGAAAATAATTTTGTGGGGTCAAATCCGGGGATCTTGGGGAGAAATAATCCTTCTCTGATTAAATAATGTTTTGGGTTGCGTTAAAAAAAACCCTGTATAAATAATGTGTATATGGATGTATATTTTGTAATACTTGAGTCTCTATTTGGTATTCCAGTGCCTATGTATTTGGGTGTCTATGTATGTTGGCTATATTTTTAAAGAAGATTTTTAAACATTCTCAAATTTTATTATGCATTCAAATAATTGAAAATATATTTACTAATGTTTTCAATTTCCGCTGACTTTTTTTTATAACTCCTTGACGTTGATCGTCAGAACATTAGCAAAAATAATCACTGGAATTTCTTCAAAATATTGTTTTTGTTTACTTATCTTTTGTTCAGTTAAATTATTTTACAATTATTGCTTAAATGTTCCGTTTTTAATGAATTACCTATATAAGATTTTTACACCAGACAATTAAAATTTATCTATAAGTTAAATTCTGTAAGTATATTCAATTGGAATGTCACTTACAGTCTACAGTAATTAAAAGACGTATAAATATTGAAGCAACATTATTCATATGTCCTTAAATAATGGCAACGATTGATTTAAGTTCCAAAGTTTAAATATATATAAGCCCAACGAAGTGGTAGTTTATAAGATACAAACCTAACAACAAGGAATTCTAATTGGTAATCACTGTTTTTTGGTACACTGAGTGAAAATATTAATCATATATATTTCAACTGCTCGTGATATTGGTACAGGAACAATTATTGTGACTTGATAGGAAAAGCGGTCGACGGCAGTAAGAAAACTGCAGCTACTGCCACTGACAGGACGCAGGGAAAAACATAATTCCCTTTTTCCCCAGTCCCGTAGCGACTACCTGGCCGGGTGGCGAGGCAACCCTCCTAATCCTCCTTAATGACCGGCGCGCCGAGGCGCGGTTCGATGCAGTCAAAAGTACCCGAAATTCCGGCGCGGATCGAGTACGCCCGCCGTAAATATGGTCCGATCTTAATGAAATTTGGTACAGACATGTAAAGTGGTAATCCCTCGGACGAGTTCGTAAACCAGCCCGATCGGACCATTTGGAGGGGGGGTAAAGGGGGATAAACCCCCCCAAAAATGGGTTTTATGAGTTTTTTACATAGAAAAATAAAATGTATCGAATTTTTATTGGCACCATTGAATTCAGCTCAAAAAAACAAACAATTTAGTATCTTGAATCACCCCTCTATGTCCATTGGTTACTGTGATATTGAAAGTGGTAAACACAGTACGTTATCCCAATGTTAACCTTATGGGAAATAAGTAAATTTCCATATCTCGGTTATTTCTCAACAAATCTTAATAAAACTTGGTGAATAGCTTCTTCTAGATCAGATATACTAAATATTAAATTAAAACCACTCAGTTTTAATATACCTGTAGCAGCAAACCTGCATACTCATTCCCCATGTTATTCTTATGGAGCTTACCAAAACATGTCAAATCTCGCTATGTTGGATTGAAATATGTTGTTTTGCATTTGAAATTCGCTGAGTATGCAGGTCTGCTGCAACGGGGGTATTTATATATATATATATATATATATATATATATATCTATACATCTATCTATCTATATATATATATATATGTGTCTGTCAGCACGATAGCGGCCGTAAATATGGTCCGATCTTAATGAAGTTTGGTACAGACATGTAAAGTGGTAATCCCTTGGACGAGTTCGTAAACCAGCCCGATCGGACCACTGGGAGGGGGGGTTAAGGGGGATAAACCCCCCCAAAAATGGGTTTTATGACTTTTTTACATAGAAAAATAAAATTTATCAAATTTTTATTGGCACCATTGAATTCAGCTCAAAAAAACAAACAATTTAGTATCTTGAATCACCCCTCTATGTCCACTGGTTACCGAGATATTGAAAGTGGTAAACACAGTACGTTGTCCCAATGTTAACCTTATGGAAAATAAGTAAATTTCCATATCTCGGTTATTTCTCAACAAATCTTAATAAACCTTGGTAAATAGCTTCTTCTAGTTCAGTTATACTAATTATTAAATTAAAACCACTCAGTTTTAATATACCTGTAGCAGCAAACCTGCATACTCATTCCCCATGTAATTCTTATGGAGCGTACCAAAATATGTCAAATCTCGCTATGTTGGATTGAAATATGTTGTTTTGCATTTGAAATTCGCTGAGTATGCAGGTCTGCTGCAACGGGGGTATCAATTATTTTTGCCATTGACTTTCTTTTTTAAAAAGGCTGGCTTTGAAAGCGACTTATCTCATGCAAAAACCCCTGCATAAAACAACATTCACTTTAAAACATTTCTCCCACAGGAAAGAAGCTGGGAGTTATGGGTGGGGGGGGGAGATAACATAAGGTTGGGTGAAATGTAGGCTACTTAATTGGTTGTAGCTAACATATTGGAGCAGCGAAATCACAATTTTACCAACATGCATTTAATTGTAAAATATCCTTGGTTGAGTGTGCGTTGGTTAAAGAATACATAAACGTTCATGTATTAATTGATGAATATGGGGTGTATGAGTAAAATTAGAAACTATTGGTGAACAATTAATTGACGGAGTCTTAACCATAGAACTCTTAACCTACTCTTAACCTTCAAACATATGTTCAACTGTCTTCGCTATATTGTATTGTTTGATATCAAGTTTAATTTTTCGTGGCGTGTGGCCTATTGATCACTGTTAATAATTAACCTATATGTGAAAGGGCTTAACCATTAAAAATAGTACTTTCAACCCTTTTTAATTTTCACTATTATCAATGATTTGAATCGATCAAAATTAATTAATTTTACATTTTTCTGTTTCAGGTACACATTTCTCTTCTTTTTTTGCTTTGGTAAGTTATAATGCAAATTTTCAGCCACCTTCAGATGTAGTTTTACATTGTTACGTTTTGGGTTTGTAGAATAAGAATTCACAGTAGGATGAAAACAAAAGTGACATGTGCGCGACTATCATTGGTGAATCATCGCTTTAAATGCCCAAATAAATAAATTATCTCAGCCAGACGTGCTGTGTTACCAGAGATAAGCTCGTTCCGTTTTGGTTGATACTGCTGCAAATTTTGTGTGGACAGTGCAGTACTGTTTATGTTAACACAATATTTATTTTTGTGAATTAAAATCATTACAGCTCATAACCATAACCATAGGCATGTTTTTTCTTAGTGGCCTATTTTATGCTGTTAATTTATTTTTATTTTGTGGTTAGTTATCACTCCGTAAGCTTAGCTTATTCTAACAAATATTTGTCTTGTGCATGCACTTTTAATTTAATTTATTTTCATCGTGATTCATTCTGTGTACAGTACAGCATTTAGTTAACACTTCGCAAGTTTATTCTAACAAATTATTCACTTGTGCGCACACTCCTCTTAATTTAATTGCTTGCCATCGTGATTCTTTCGTAATATATCTTTTTGTGTTGAGACAAAACATTCACTCTCATGGGTGAACAAGAAGCTCACTTCATTTATTGCAAAATAATTTCAAAATAGTGTTTTTTTTTTTGCTGTAGGGGCTCTCATTTGATCAAAATTATGATTACATTAACTTACCAACGCCTTCCACCACTTATGGGGGGTATTTTAAGGCGAATATGAGTGAAGGATGAGTGGATGATTTTACTCCCTTTTGCCTAAAAAATCCTTTACTGTAGATCATTTTACAAGTTTTAAACAAATGGATTGACTTTATAGTTATGGGTGTAGGGATTAATTGCTCTTACAGAAACCCTCAGATCAACCTAAACGACATCAAGTTTTTTGTTTCTAAATTAATCGCAAGTTAATCTGGATTTCTCGTTGTTTAACCATGGCTGAAAGATCAAACATTGAACCGTCAAGGGCGATTAGTGATTCAATGTTTTGACGATAACAAGCCCAAGAAATGAATGAGTCATCGTTCCAAGTGCTTCATACTCATTCCTTTCATGGTCATGTAGAGTAGTGATTATTGAACTGATTGGCTGATAAAGCACTTGTTTGTTGATAAAGATATACCTAATGTGTTTAATTAATTGGACACTGTAGACATTTTAGTGATGACAAAATTTATAATAGGCCTACGGCTTGTTTCTTCTTATGTTGAATTCTAAATATTTTCGTTTTTGTTTTATATGTAGGCCTACTTAAGTAATTAATTTCAGTAGCAATTTACACCTTTTCTCACTGCCGACCATCAACGCCCCCTCAATGATACGTAGCGTCGATACTATCAAACTTTGTGTTTAATATAGAAAAGCTTAAATTATACACAAATTAACATTTTTTCTGGTGCTGTTATAAGTGACTTAATAGTTAAACGAAAATGAGAAACAATCAATAACTGACATGGATTAGGAACATTTCAAAGACAGTTTTCGATAGTCCGCTTGCGCTCAAGAGTTTCAACCTGTTTTTACATTAAATCAATTCAAAATTTCACTCTCGCAGTGTCGCCGGAGTAACAATTGTACAGTAGGCCTCGCTCGCGCCTGGTCCATTTTTACCGCGCGCCTGCGCCCAGCGCCCGGTCTAGGGTTACCCCTTGGCACGCTATGGCCAAAAATGGCTCGTCCCCCGCCCCCCGTCCCGCTCGCGCCCCGACTCTTCATTAAAGGTGAATTAATCGGACTAATTTCCCTTCAAGTTTTCCTCCTGTCCGTGAAATAAGTGTTTTGATAACACCGAGATGACTGTGATAGATTAAAAAAATAACGGTGGACCGGCGCGGCGGTCCGGGTATTTTTAGCGGGTTATTTTTGAAGCTAGTGTACGCCAAGTGTATTCGATGTGCATGATGAGATGAATTTGGGGAACGCGTTTAAGTGCGTGTTTTTCTTATTTTAGAGTGGTAAAAATAAACTAAAAAAATAAAAATAGTAATGAAATTATTTGACTATCATATCCTCAATCCCAAGATACTGTACTTATAAATCAATCAGTCTAGGAATATAGGATCTGAATTAATGGTGGGGTTTATGATTTTGTAATCATACGCACTATCCATTGCGTCTCGGATTGCTTCTAATACATTTTTAAAAGATTGGGTTTGTTTGTAAATGAAAATTGTTGTTTTGATGTAATTGGTTGTGATGTATCCAGTATTATCCGTTTGAGCTTTCGCTTTTAAGAAATAGAGCACCTAACCATCTTGATCTCGACCTAATAAGATCTGGTTGCTCCAACCAGACCGTTGCTAGATATCGTTATGTCTAAACGGGAATCGTTGCGATCTTTGATGTTGGAAGATTGATGAACATTTTTCCATCAACCTGAAAAGAATCTTCGGAAGTAGGAGTATAAAAGATTGGAAAGAGTAAACGGAGCTCATCTAAATCGCTCCATCCTAACATATTACAGCAGTATGCAAGGTTCATAGTAAAACGAGGGAGTAAAACATCGTTGAAATATATCTGCGTGTAAACTGGCCTGGATATCGAAGGCGATTTCGGAGCGATCAGATCGTTGCTTGATAGCTTATTGTGTAAACGATCTTGTGTATTTATTCTTTCCTAGTTGTTTAGAAAGCCATTATCTCACTATTGTAGCTAAAATTTAAAATATATAAGTACACCAGTGACGTTTTGGAAGTTAAACATCCGTAGAGTTTATATTTGAAATTAAAATTAATTTTTAATCAGTCGTCGCACCTAGTTCAGTACATGATAAATGTTGGTTGGACTTAGCAAATAAGCAAGTTTGATGTAAGTCCATGTTTTGTTCCGCGCCGCGAAATTTCACGCTGAGGATATCAATTTAAACGTTGGCACCAGGTCCTCTTGTGTTGTGTGCGACCCAGATTCCTTACAGCATTTTTTACAACTGAAGTGCTTACGAAAATATTTTCAACTCTCCCAATTGTTATGAGCAGTGTTTCTAATTATAGACTTAATAAGGCTTCAATAAAGTTGACATTAATCAGGCAGATAACTGTTATTGTGATTCTTTATTCCTCAGCCCGATCCTCATATTGTTCTCTTCTAGAATCTTCTGATTCCCTGTTAAAATGGATTAGGCTAAGGATATTTAAACGCGTGACATACAAAAACCAGATTGACAAAGTGTAAACATCAAAAAAAGATAAAAATTATGTTAATAAACCAACAGTTAGTTGTCCTTTTTATGAAAATATGTTTATATATTTTCTACTAAAAATAGCATTCATACCCTGTGTGGTGTGACTGTTACGCGACTCGTGATTCATTCAATTGTCCCCCAGGAGACTGCGGGATTCCTCTGGGATTCTACAATCGATAACGCCATTGACATTGACGCCGCGCAGCGTGGTGTCGAAGCGTGACGGCACTTCCGGTCACCGCCGAGCCACTTCCGGCCGCCACCTGACCTCTGACACGGCTTCATTCGATGACAGATCTCCTGCTGTTATGGCTGTCACTCTGTTTACGACGGGATGATATGCCTTTTTAACCCAGCCGAGTTCGGATGCCCAGTCAGGTCCGTGCGGCAACCCCTGGAGGGATATCATGGATGAGGGCCCCTCGCTTCTTTTGTGAGGCCGCCATTCTTGGTACTGTCCTTGGTGCAGGGCATTCCACAACATGTTGGGCTAATATATGGCGGTCCTTGCTTGATTATATAGAGGTCATCGGTTTAGAGACTAGATGAGAAGCCCTCTTGGAGACCCAGAGCTCTGAAGATAAATTGGGATTTTTTTATTTTCTTCGGGCAGTCTGGCCTTATCTTTTTCCGTCCTTACCGCAGGACTCTCCTCATGACGGAGGGTTACGGGTTGGCGACCCTTTCTTGGTGGGAGGTCATCGGTATAGAGTCTGGAGGACCCTCTTGGAGGCCCACTCAGAGCTCTTGGGCCCAACCAGAGAAATTAGGAATCACCATTAGCTCTAATCTTCAGGCAGACTGACCATGCCATTTTCCATTTCTGAAATCCTCTCGTTCAGACACCTGCACAATATTCTTGAGGGGGGATGCGTTTCTTTAGGGCAATGCCAATGCGTGCTCAAGATCTACAATTATGACAACAAATGTTGAACGACGTCGTAACAAATGGTAATCCGAAGCGTATTTACCTTAAACTCCTCCCTCTGACTTCCCAAACCGAAGTGAAAGAGTCGGACGCGAGTCGATTAGAAAGGCTGATTGACATGTCGATCACGGACCGGGTCGTGACGCAACGGACGCAGGATCGGAGTGTTCTTTGTGCCGTTATCAGCCGAGATAGCTGGATATCCAGGGCGGTTGCGACAGCCGAGAGCGCGTTGGGCGAGGAGCGCTCCTGACACCGGGCGACCTTCGAGCGGGACAAAGCCTCAGAGCCTGGGAGTCCGAGTGTCCGACTGTTGCGACGTTTAAGGCATTTCGAAATGAACTGAGATATTATCACTTTTAAATCGTGCCGTGATGAAGTCACAATAATTTTCCCCTTTGACATTTTAGTCATCACAATTGATTCTAGATGAAAGAGTTTTGATGTACCCTAAGAAACGGATTGAACCTATAATAATCTTCAGGATACCCATTTAAATGCTCTGGTTGGAAGTAGCACATAAAATATAGGAAGGTTTTCTGAAGAGACGAGCATTGAGCACTGCATTATGCAACTTGCGGTATATACTGAGCGACAGACAATATTACAAAGGTTGTAGCGTCCACATCCCATTCACTTCTTACTAACAATTAGTTATTTCATTTAACTAACGTATGTGAAATCCAGCAGGCCTATTGAAAATGGATCGTCCTATGAAAATCATGAAGTTGCAATATCCGTTGTCGAGTGTCGACTTGGTATCAATGGCGATAATGAAAACGCTGTATTTGCAATATCCGTTCAAAACATTCTCACATTAACGAACGTTTGCTCGGTTTCAAGAATGATCATTCGCCCCGGTGCGAGAGGGATTTTCCCGCCGCGAGCACGACTACGACAGCGACGGCGACGGCGACGCTCCCGTGTCGTGATGCACGTCTTTGCCCTCAGCGACGCGATCGTACGGTTCTGATCTGGAAGGAGTAAAGTGTCGAGTCGTTTGTAATAATGTGTAAATCCTCCAACGGGGGTCGCCTGCCAGAACCATTCATTCCACTTGATGTGTTTGCTGGACAATAAACTGTGTGAGGAATGTTCTTAGGTCACCTATTTGTAGGCCTACTCGGAGCACATTATTTGTTTAGTTGGATGTCATAAGCCGTTTCGAATCGATCGCTTTTTGTGACGTTATAAACAATAGTAAAAAATTCATCAACTCATTTCGAGATTCTTGTTATAGACAGCCTGAATAACGTAAAACAACATCATACATATACATATTGGTGATCATCATTGTGGCCAGTGAAATTATAGACGTTGCTCTATCGGTCATGTTCTAATTATTTTGAAATTGAATCGTATTCCTGTAAATGAAACACTACGAATTAATTGTGCTCATTTACAAGTTGTTTTGTACTTTCATCCGTTGAGGATAAAATACAAAATAAAAGCGTAAAACAAATACAAAAACGTATTTTCTAACTGATTACTCATTCATTCATTTTCCTGGTAGCCTTGTCAGAATGCCATAAACATTTTATATCGATGACTGTGACAAATAAAGATAAAATTCTGTACTCCCATTATTGTTGAGCGATACCGTTTTTGTGATTACTAATTACTCAACACAGAGGCATATTCTACCTCATTTCCATGCAATCATCAGAATAAAAGTTTGATCTTTATTGAACCAGAATAATGTTCAAAATTCTAGAATTCATATTCCAAGAACAATTTTGAAGGGCATTTTGATTGTGATTAATACTAAATTGTATCTTTGACTTACAATCTCAGCACTCTTTGTGTAAAATCATTGTTATTGACTTCGTGAAAATGCACGAAAGGTGTAACGGAAAAGTTATTTGTCACGCGTGAAAATGTATCAGATTAAAAGAATCCTGTACGCAGCATGTTTTACCACATTAGATTGGACAGCCTTATATGATGGGAAAAGACCAATTCAACCACTTAATCAATTTAATTGCAATCAGTTGATCGAGAGCAGGGCACCTCGTTAGCTTTAAATACAAACATTAT
Organism: Flexamia atlantica; assembly: GCA_035578135.1. Lineage (NCBI taxonomy): Eukaryota > Metazoa > Arthropoda > Insecta > Hemiptera > Cicadellidae > Flexamia > Flexamia atlantica. The sequence continues at coordinate 48,065,192 of JAQJVK010000003.1, forward strand.
CTTCCGAAGAATTATTGCTTATTAAGCTCATTAATGCATTTACTTATCCGAAGCCATTTTTATTCATTATTTTGTTGCAGTATACATAAATTGAAAATAATTGTCGTTAAATCACATTACGTTTTCAACTCAATTTGTTATCAAGCACATAACTTTTTACTTTGCCTGCGGAAAGCACCAGTTGGGCCTTCCCAAGCTATAAACAGCTCATGCACTATATTTTTGACCGAACTGGTTTCAGAGCGTGTTCTCCAGGTGGGATAAGTGTACCCGTACCCGGCCTATGTGCTTGGCACTTGAACCAGTTTCGTGGTTGGAGTTATTTTGAACAAGGTTTATCTCTGAATCTGCGCAGTTTAGACACTTCCATTTGTGGGTTTTCACTGCGCAAGAGGTGCTATTTGTTTATAAAGCCATGTTACTTTCAGGGTAGGATTAAATGATCGTTTTAAAACATGTTTGGTTTGAAGGTTTTCATGCAGCAGATAGTGAAGTTCTGTTATTTTTATTTTTCAACCAATCTTAATGCATGTTTCCTAATAGAAAAAAATTATAAGTTCACCAGAGGCGGATCACCAACCTTTTTGTTTGACACCAAAAAGTCCGTAATTACCGACTTGGTGAGTAGTTATAGCATTTATAGTCCGAGTCAGATGACGCGGCACATTATTTTTCTAGCATTTGGCTTACAGACGGTCTGGGCCAAGTCATTTGACTCGGACCATATTTGCCTTTACAGAAGTTCACATTTAGATACATTAGTTGCATTACATTAGTTGCATTTGGGATAACATTTCCCAATGCACTCAATTTTTAGCAATTAATTTGTAGAAAACCATTTTGTTGCCTTATTATTAACGATAATTTTAATTACTTTTATTGTCCGTTAACAAGGACGGGCGAGAAGTGAAGTTGCAGGGCAGTGCGGATTAGCAGATTGCTGTGATACATTACAAGTGATTACGCATTGTAGTTCGCCTACTTAAGTGCTTTACCTCGCCCACCGCGGTCCTTGGGCGGACATTTGATATTGCAACACTCGCGATAACGCGGGCAGCTCGCTCTGTGTTGTGGGTGATTTATCGAAGGTGGGACCTTGACTCGATTGGTGTGAATTTATCGAGATAGTTTGGACGATTTATTTCAAATGACCACTGCGCTGGTAAAGAACTATTCGAATCACATTATTTTGGGTTTTTTTATTATGTTCTAGCCTTAACTTATCATGTTGGAATATAATATAAAATTTTGAATCATTAAACCTAAATTGTAGCGTGTTTTTATTTTTAATAGTTTTCACAAAAATGTAATGTTGTTAAAGTGTATTATCAATTACACAGTTTTATTCGACTCTGGTGATAACGCTATGGATAGCTCATTTCTTAAAATCGTTTAAACGTACTATATCCTCGTAGATTTTCTTGCAAATCTTAATTTCTTGCAAGGTCTCTTTAGGTACTTATGCTTAAGTAAACATTTGCTCAAGTCACACTAACCCTCCAGTTCACACTGAAACCAGTTTTCGCTTAAGCCCTCTGATAAGAAGCAGGCCGTACACATTTTTGAACTGAGAAATCCGAAGATTTTTTACATTTTTCCGGCGTCACCACTTACCAAATATAATTTATCTCTCGATTGTGAAGCCCTGTAATAATGCGCAGATCCTAGACCTTTTTGAACTGAGAAATTTAAATATATTCCGGACATTTTCCTGGCGATAACTTTTACCAATTATTATGTATGTTTCTAATGTACGCGATATGTTGTGTCGGGACAGTCGGGCAGTGTAGGGGCGTGGGCGAGGGCTCGCCTTGTACCGGAGCCAACTCCACGCCCCGCGCCGTGTGCCCATCATCTCCGCCGCCCCTCGCCGCGCTGTTGACATTAGCGGATTAAAAATGATGACTCGCTACTTTCTGGTTATGGAAATCTCAAAATTGAATATATCAATGATGTATGGACGCTTAGGAACAGTATTCTCTTGCATGTATTTGCTTGCACGAAAATCGCTCAGATAAAAGTGTCGGTATATGAGAGATAATTTAACACTGGTCTTTCCCTAGCTGACTGACCTAATGGTAATTCTCAAAGGTGTTTTAAATGTAACATTATAGGAAGTAATTTTTATTTATCATCGAGATATTTTCGTGAGGGCTACATTAAATTACTCAGTACAGAATCTACAGTGTATTCGATGGCTAGGTTCCTTGATAAAAGTTAAATTTGTAGGATGTTGCATATAGAAACAGAGTCCTCATACCATAAACTACAAACATATGGTACAAATACAGTAACACATGGTAGTGTATACTGTGATGTTCATAATGGACACGTAGTACACCATATATAGTAGACATGTGGTTGCTGTAAGAAAACCACAAATTGAATGAAAAATAACCTTCCTGCTCATTCGGTGCTGCATACGATCGTAGGCAGGTTTTGTCAATAGTTGTATTATAGGTGGATTGTCCTTCCATTCAAGAATTTTCTGTAATTTAACTAGTTTTATGCGCGGCTTACGCATGCCTATTGGTTTTATACTGGGAAGTACACACATTAATCGTTGGTTTTATCGTCTATTGTTTGTTAGATTGATTCATTCGTTCTCCAACCTTGACTCACAATAATTCAACTCGTCCGATTACAATAGTGTAATTAATTACCAAAGTTCTCTCGCCATAGACGCAAGGTTGAACCAACCATGACAATATTTAAATTTTAATTTAGGTCTTAAACAGCTATCATTAAAAAGAGCTGAGGCATCTTTTTAATTTGAAGATAATCAGCATACTGGGTATCTACAACTATTTTAAACATTCACATAATAGATTTTTAACTCCTTTGTTTGAACTTTTTTCGAAGATAGCACTTTTTGCTTTGCTTTAAACTTGTGTATTTAGTAAAACATATCGCCTGTGGTTCTCACCTCTATCAAGTGTTGATGATTGACCCAGTCGATACTACTCATTATAGTATCAATATCAGCTTTTTTTTAATGTCTTGTATCTTCAAGGACCAAATAGTCCTTGGGTCATCTCCAATAGTTATTCATATGTTGTTCTCCTCATCAATATTTAATAGAATGTAGAACCGTACGATACCGATTACCAAAACCAATAAGAAATTATTTATCGCTTCTGTTGTCCGATTGTACAGACCCGTTCGATAAATCTTCGGGGGACGAGGACCGTTAGTGCGATCGGAAACCTGGGTTGGCGTAGGCGCGGGCAGGGGTGAGTGGGACGATGATTAATCCGTCGGAGAGGCTACTAGTTGGCCGAGGAGGTGGCCAGAGGCCGACAGGTCACTTGGCCTCCTGTAGTCAGGTCACTTGATTCATCAAGTGAATATGCGAGTGCATCACTGCAGCCTTTATTGCCGCGTTAGTCATACACTCCCTCACCTCGCCAGCTAAGTGATAAGAGAGTGTTTCAAGGTGAAACGACCTGAGGGTGTGATCTATTGGGAAGAAATTTTAATCGAGGTGGTTGAAATTTTGACTTCATCTTAATCATACGAGGGTAAATTTCATCTCATTGAATGAAAGCTGTGAATAGTCATTGATTGTCTAGACCGGGATGCAGACATGGCTGTGTGTTTTATTTAGGATGCGAGTGAGGGATGAGTGTATAATAATGGAGTGAAGTTGATACTAGTCCAGCCGGTTACATTGAAAGCATCTAAAGTAAATCTAAAGACACCTGACTTTTGTTTAGCTGTGTATATTAGATGCAACGTAATTATGTATAGCTCTCGGATGAAAGGTTTTCGAGTTTTGCTCCCATCAGAGCGAATGAGACGGTAATTCTGCTCAAATGTTTCCTATTTGGGACCGACTTCTCTGGTTAACACAGCAGCGTTTGTCGGTAGGTAGCAGTCGCGGAGTCTTTGTATCCTGCTACTGTGGGAAGTGGAGTGGCAACGGTGGGAACAGGGATGCATTAATGGCCACTTTTCACGGCCAACGGCTGTTTATACGGCGGCTTCCTCAGTTTGATCGAGGATAACGACATTGTTTATAGTTTGTCCCAACAAACGAAACTAATATAGGTCGTAAACATGTTTAAAATCATTATTCTGTACAGGAAATGGTAATTTTTATCACGTTGGTGTTTCATTCATGCTTACGAATATTCTTGAGTTTTGCACGTGTTAGTATTTTATAACCAATCGCATTTACAATTTTTTTATAGTCACAGCAATAAAGAATCTTTAATCCTTCCCATACAGGTTACCTCATCGTTGTCTGTAAGGATTCAAAATTCAAGATCCTTTATTGCTGTGACAATAATAACATTGTATAGCAACCGTCACTAAGTATAACATTCACCCTCAATGGAACCATTCGTACTTAGTCGACGTACATAGTAGGGCATTTGTGCAGTCGACGTTATACTGTGGAATGTATAGAAGATGCCTACAGTTTAGGGCCGCGACTTACTAGACCTACCGGCTTGTACATCTACAAAAATTACAAATAAATTTGACCGCTCAAGTTAAGTCGATGCTGCCTTTGATCTACATTGCGGAGGCGGCCACAACAACAACGCTGTCCCAGTGACGCGACTTTGATGTGCGATGATCGTCTGTCGGCGTCCCGGCGCCGAAATAACCCTCGGGGGCGCGGCGCTCGCAAATACCGCCTGACTCACCGCCCCCGCCCCCGCCACTTAGTAACCGCGATATTTATATTTTACACCGATAATTAACGCCGCGGAAAATAACTTTTTGACACCCGTCAGGTGCATGGTTGGAGAAAAGTCAGCGCGCATAAAATTGTGAAATATCGTCGTGGTGACTCGAGAAGCCACTCCAGTTTTGTGTTGGGTTGTTTAAAACGGGAAGCGGAGAATCGTCCAAAATCCGCCGAGCGGCTAAGGGACTCATAATGGGCCACTTCTAGGGTCGGAGAGATGACCAATCTACCTGCTATGGGGAGGCGGAAAGATAAAGCGGCAACGAATTATTTTTGGTGGAGCAAATCTTTTCTTTTGAACGTGCGATTAGAATTGAAGTTAAGGAGTATTGGTTTCAACGAGTTGTAGGCGGTCTTGGACGGTTCCCACAGTGGTAACCAATCCCGCCTCGCCACTGGCCGCTGAGCCGGGGAGAGCGACACTGATCTCGCAACACGTATCGTATTGTGGCGAGGGTATCGACTCTAATTGTGGCCACTCCTTCTGCCTACCGACTTCTCAATTTTCTAATCTGCTTCCAAGTTTTGTTTTCACTATTTCCTATCTGTGATAGAGAACTTAAGAGTTAGTGATTAGTTAACTCTTTGTAAACCGGGGTAGATGTAGTGGACAGCGACTAAATTGTTTTATTAAATGAAGAGAACTATTTGAAACTTGGAACTCTCAAACATTTTGTTTAATCCACCTCTTAATCAAATTATCTACTTTAATAATTAACTTGCAAATATTTACTCGAAGTGGAATGTGAAAAGATAAATACTGGATGCAACGCATATTGGAGTGCGCCAATTTTTTAACTCAATTATTTGGTACTGGATTACAGTTGAACCTGGCACTTGTAAAATCGCAACGAACTATACTTGAGTTGCTGCAGCTAAAAATTGTCAACCAAAGTAAGCGGATCGCACCGCCTGGATTTCCCGTGATCGCTGCAACGACACGTCACCGACCGTTCGTTTCTCGGTTGCTGCTGGGTTTCTTGGGCAACGCCGTGTGGGAAAGCGACGGCAGCAATGCCAAGGTCGTCGTTGTTTACTCACGAGTGTCCGGCGATTGCGTAAGCGAAACGCGACACCGCGGCGTCCGCCGACTGCTGTACCGCCGCGACTTGTGTATCCTACTACACTACTGATGCCCACTGTATCCATGTCAACTTCGCTACACCGCTCCAACTACATCCATCGTCACTCAGGACATGTATCCTACTACTCTGCTGATAAAAGCACTGATCTCACTACTCTGGGGATACAAGCACTGAGCGACATGTACCCCCACTGTATCCATCGCAACTTCGCTACACCGCTTCAACTGTATCCATCGCCACTCGATGCTTATGTATCCTACTATTCTGCCGGTACTAAGCGAAATGTTCCGCCCACTGCATCCATCGCAACTTCGCCACACCGCTTCAACTGCGTCCATCACCACACAAGGCTAGTGTATCCTGCTACACTACTGAGGCTGTACCACCACTAAGCGAAATGTTCCGCCCAATGCATCCATCGCAACTTCGCCACACTGCTTCAACTGTATCCTTCGCCACACAAGGCTAGTGTATCCTGCTACACTACTGAGGCTGTACAACCACTAAGCGAAATGTTCCGCCCACTGCATCCATCGCAACTTCGCCACACCGCTTCAACTGCGTCCATCGCCACACAAGGCTAGTGTATCCTGCTACACTACTGATACTGTACAACCACTGAGCGAGATGTACCCGCCCACTGTATCCATCGCAACTTCGCTACACTGCTTCAACTGTATCCTTCGCCACACAAGGCTAGTGTATCCTGCTACACTACTGAGGCTGTACAACCACTAAGCGAAATGTTCCGCCCACTGCATCCATCGCAACTTCGCCACACCGCTTCAACTGCGTCCATCGCCACACAAGGCTAGTGTATCCTGCTACACTACTGAGGCTGTACAAACACCAAGCGAAATGTTCCGCCCACTGCATCCATCGCAACTTCGCCACACCGCTTCAACTGTATCCTTCGCCACACAAGGCTAGTGTATCCTGCTACACTACTGATACTGTACAACCACTGAGCGAGATGTCCCCGCCCAATGTATCCATCGCAACTTCGCTACACTGCTTCAACTGTATCCTTCGCCACACAAGGCTAGTGTATCCTGCTACACTACTGATACTGTACAACCACTGAGCGAGATGTACCCGCCCACTGTATCCATCGCAACTTCGCTACACTGCTTCAACTGTATCCTTCGCCACACAAGGCTAGTGTATCCTGCTACACTACTGAGGCTGTACAACCACTAAGCGAAATGTTCCGCCCACTGCATCCATCGCAACTTCGCCACACCGCTTCAACTGTATCCTTCGCCACACAAGGCTAGTGTAAATTGCTACACTACTGATAATGTACAAGTACTGAGCGAGATGTCCCCGCCCAATGTATCCATCGCAACTTCACCACACTGCTTCAACTGTATCCATCGCCACACAAGGCTAGTGTATCCTGCTACACTACTGATAATGTACAAGTACTGAGCGAGATGTCCCCGCCCAATGTATCCATCGCAACTTCACCACACTGCTTCGACTGTATCCATCGCCACACAAGGCTAGTGTAAATTGCTACACTACTGATAATGTACAAGTACTGAGCGAGATGTTCCCGCCCAATGTATCCAGCGCAACTTCACCACACTGCTTCGACTGTATCCATCGCCACACAAGGCTAGTGTATCCTGCTACACTACTGATAATGTACAAGTACTGAGCGAGATGTTCCCGCCCAATGTATCCATCGCAACTTCACCACACTGCTTCAACTGTATCCTTCGCCACACAAGGCTAGTGTATCCTGCTACACTACTGATACTGTACAACCACTGAGCGAAATGTACCCGCCCAATGTATCCAGCGCAACTTCACCACACTGCTTCAACTGTATCCATCGCCACACAAGGCTAGTGTATCCTGCTACACTACTGATACTGTACAACCACTGAGCGAAATGTACCCGCCCAATGTATCCATCGCAACTTCACCACACTGCTTCGACTGTATCCATCGCCACACAAGGCTAGTGTATCCTGCTACACTTCTGATACTGTACAAGTACTGAGCGAAATGTACCCTCGCACTGTACCCATCGCAACTTCGCCACACTGCTTCAACTGTATCCACCGCCACACAAGGCTAGTGTAAATTGCTACACTACTGATACTGTACAAGCGCTGAGCGAAATGAACCCGCCCACTGCATCCATCGCAACTTCGCCACACTGCTTCAACGCTAACCAAAAAACCTACCACTCTACTGTTGAAGCACTGACCAAACTGTTTAGTGTAATAAATTGTCATTCCCCAAACTGGATTAGGATTTTTGTTGCTATTGCTACTGTTCCGTTAGTATTTTTATTCTAATTCATCACTCTGTGAATTTTTACGAGCTTCGCCATTTCAGCAGCTCTGACTTGATTAAGCAAGTATACTGTACTGCGAAATTGACCACAATCCTGTTCTTTTGCCATCCAGAGTGAGTGACATTTCCTGAGTGATATGAATGAGATTTTTATTTTTCATATGTGTACAACAATTACTTAATTGTGTATTGTCCCTTTTAAATGATCCGGAATGCGGTTAATAGTTGTCAATACGGCTGGTGTGTATCTCGGCCGACACCTACAGTCTACAGTGACACCAACACAAACATCTACCGCCCAACACAAACACACAAACATCTACTTATAACCTGTGTCGCAATGCACGCAACTAGCCTAGTAGCAACAGCTCAACTTTTTTCCTTTAAATATTTTCATATATGAACACCAATTAGGCACCGTATCCTAATATTTTACCTTTTATTTTTATACTTGTATACCGTAATATATTTACGTGGTAAATAATTCGACATTTTTTCGAAAACCTGTCCTGAACCAGTTTTTTATCTTCTTTACCGTTTTGGTATCGTGATTAACTTAAATCATTGTCCCATATTATGAGTAATCCACTGGAAATAGTGACAATGGCGATGACAGCCGTGTGTTAATGATATCATTTCTTCGGTTTACGTAGTCGGTTATCATAGAGTTAACGTCACACAAAGTGCCTATTGTATAAATTAACCATTATTCTGTTTTATCGGGAGTGAGGGGTCACCCGAACCGTATTCTATTAACTGTATTGTTAATTAGATCATACCCAAAAACACAAAGTGTTGAAGGGTCGCCAAGCCCTAAAAATATGTGATATCAAAGTGCATACCAAGTCAATTTAATTTCCTGTAGTCCAACAATTTTCATTAGAATACATAATTAAATTTGTTTGAATGCTATTGATCTGAATACTGATTATAATTCTTCTACATGTACTTGGCCAGCAGCTTAACAGACGCTAAATTAGTTATACGTTTGTATTTTCCAAAGTGACCTACATAGAAGACTTTTAACATAAATGTATAAATTCATAAGCTGCTGGCCAAGTACATGTAGAAGAATTATAATCAGTATTCAGATCAATAGCATTCAAACAAATTTAATTATGTATTCTAATGAACATTGTTGGACTACAGGAAATTAAATTGACTTGGTATGCACTTTGATATCACATATTTTTAGGGCTTGGCGACCCTTCAACACTTTGTGTTTTTGGGTATGATATCACTGTTTTTTTAATAGATAAATGTAGTAAAATATAACATTTAAAGTAAATCTTTATATAAATAAAATAAATAAATATTTAATATAGACAGTATATAGTGTGAATGCCATAACCGATGTATTCTAGTTGTTCTCACAGATGTTTTAGGCGGTCTTTTAAAAATAATATTTCGTAAACATTCTTTGCGACATATAGTCACTTCTTGATATTTAGGTACAAAGAAAGATTTAGAAAGATTTGGGAAGTCGTAGAAAGATGGGAGTGGGCTCAGATTAAAGGTACCTCTACCGTGATGGCGGGAAAGATACTGAAATTGCTTGAAATTTTCCAGAAAACAAGAAATAACGTAAAATATCTGCACTGGGATCTAAAAACGACAGCTTTGTTTACATAAAACATGTGATGCTGAAATTTAATTGAAAACCATGAGCTATATCTAACAAATAGTAGATTTAAAAGCCAGTTTGCTATGAGGGTATTTCGTCCTAGGCGTATCCTATCCTATACTCTTATATGAGTAATGTTATTGTGCTTGTATGCTTGTTTGCTTGCTTGCACAATTATCTCAAAAATGGCTCCGATAATTTCCTTCAAAGTCTGTAAATAAGTGATTTATGACTCAAAAACGTCTTTTATGCAGATTACTTGGCCAGAGAAAATCTAATAACGCAATAAATCGAATTTTAAAGTTGTAAAATTTTAACATTGGCCTTATGGGTTGCCGTGATAGCAACGAAAATAAACAAGGAAAGTGTAAACAAATGAAGTAATCATAACAGCTGTTTGGTATCTACAGCCATCAAGGGAAAATACAGCAAATGGGATGAAGAGTCCATGGAGCAATAAAAAAGGTTTATATTTATCAGTTTTATGACATCGAAATATTTTATAGTAACTGGATGAACTGGTAAATATGAAATAACACCGAGCAAGGCTCGGCCACCAGGTACTATCTATTAACTGAGGATCGTTTGAATGTCTTCTGATTAGGGGCGTTTAGTCCCTTCAAGCCACTAGTGAAATATAATAACCGCATTTTGTAGTTTCTCCTAAATTTAATATAGCATGTTTCACTTTGAATGTGTTTCCTGGTATGAGAAGATTTGTAATTTTCATGTTGAATGAATTCCGAAGTTATAGAGTAGGAGTCACCTAAGTTGGCCAAAACAAAAGTAAACAAACTATTATTTTCTTACAAAGTTAAGCATAAAATCCAGCTGTGCTGAAAACATAGCTAACGAACATCTGTTTAGTATGGCACTTGCAGTAAAGGGAAAATTCTGATGCAATATTGCAACTGGAAGTTCTCTTGCGCAGCTTAAAATTTTACTGATGGGCTTTTCAAATTAAGTATGTATTATCACGGAGAGGATGTGTCATGGATGCGGCATGACCAATAGTCCTAGATTTTCTTATTTAATAATATGTATTAAAAAGTAGGCAAGTTTATGAATAGTCATTTACTACTTGCTGCAAGTAAGCATCTGCCAAGAAAGATTGTTTCATATTGCGTTCAAAACTTATCAAAATTGGTCCAGGAAAAAATAAACAAGCAGCAAAACAAACTAAAATAAATGTCAATCAAGAAATAGAATCAAATTAAACTTTCCCGCTTTGTAAAAAGGGTGATTCAAAATAAAAAGTTCAAAGTGACATTTTAAACATTCTATAACCTATAGCCACGAATGACAACAAAACAATATTGTAAACAAACGCAACGTGGCGATTTTTGACAGTTCGGAGAAAATGTAAACAACAACCATGTGTAACCAACAATGTTTTCAATGTGACTTGTATAAAAATTTTTGATGAGATGATTAGTACATGCTGTGGCCAACTTAGGTGAATCCTACTCTAATTGAAAAATCAAATAGTTACTTTTGCTTGAAATTATTGTTTTAGCGAATTTCCTTAGAAATAAGCTATTACCGTCGTTTTAACAGAACAGAATGGCCAAAAAAATATCCGTTCAGGGTAACCTCAGCAATCATATTAATATTTATATTATTTGTCAGCTTTTTACGTGTACTTTCTGGATATGAAGTGAGTTTATTGTTAAAACGCATTTTTCCAGCAAAAATCACGATTTGTTTCAAAATTTAACATGGGCTTATATGGGAAATAGAATTTTCATTTTTTAAGTGTCTGTAAGCACGATAACTCTCGTAAATATCCTCCGATCGCAACAAAATTTGGTACAGACATGTAAAACTAGATTCTCTTGGACGAGTTCGTAAACCAGCCAGATCGACATATCCTAAGTGGGGTAAAGGCTCGATTTTACCCCCCAAAAATGGGTTTTTTGAGTTTTTCAAATTGAAAAATTATATTTATCCAATTATTATTTGCACCATTGGATTTAGCTCGAAAAACAAACAATTTGGTATTTTAAATCATTCCTCTAAGTCCATAGGGCGTTCTCATTTTCCCCCTGTTTTTATAGTAATAGGGCAGCAGAATGTTGGCTTAGTCAATTTCCCATTTACTCTCTACTGAGGTTTTCAAGGAATCGCTTTGAGTAATTTCTCAGTTTATCAATTTATTGATTAGAATTTTTTTTTAACAATGTTATGTTAATATAATTTAAAAAATAAACATTCTTGCCTACTTCATTATATGAAATTTTTGTGTTTTGTCACTAAGTCATTTACCAATATTTTTTACAAAGGGTTTGTAAAACAAGCTATAATAGCTATAATTTTAATATATAAATACATCACTTGTTTATTTTTCTTTTTTTAATAGCCTAAGGGATTAATTACTGGATATTTTGTAATTGGAAATTCGCTGAGTATGCAGGTTTGCTGCGACGTGGGTATTTTGTAAGTAGTTGCGGTTGCAACAATAGGTACACTTTGAGTCCACAATTGGTTGCCATTTTTCACACTGACGGTTGAATAATTCTTCAAATTTGCTTTTTTAGTGTTGTGAGGAATTGAAATTGGAAAAATAAAGTTACTCGCATTTACATCCACATTGTGGTTGCAGTTTGAACATGTTGTCGTAATTTTTAGCATATATTTGAAATGAAATTCAAGGGGTTGATACAATGTTATTAGTTGAATGAAAAATTCAGCACAATCTTGTTGTTCGATTGCGTTAAAAGGAGGTCCGAACTGATTTCTGATATTTATTGGACTTACAATTTGGTCGTTTTTTGGTGGGATATGGCTAATTTAATCATAGGGGAATCAATGGCATAGTTTGTTATGGAGGTTGTGATAAGTTGGCAGTTTAAAATACACTGTATTTTTGCATTTGCATAGTACGATACATTATCAGAATTTTAAAAACAAAATAAATATTATTTACCAGATGCTGGATCGCATAGGATATAAACAAAGCCGCACTAGTGTGGCCTCGATAAGGCGCTGTAGTATACAGCCAATGGAATTGAAATTAATTAACTTGAAACAGCTGTTTATGTGTTTAACCTGTAAGTACAATATTCAATGAAACTCTAGATGCAAACGGTACTTAACCCTTGGCAGTTTGGGTATTCTTAGGACTAGGATTAGTAGTTACAATGGACATGCATTGCAGATATTCAGCTTAATATGCATGCACCCGAAAGCTTGCGGTATTATCACAAAACAAATTGCTATTATTTATTGGCGAGATTTAACCCTGGGTGCTGGGGATCGATGTTCCTCGCTCTACCACCAGTGGACATACTTTGTGGACATATCGTGAACCCTCAAACTTTGGATAATTCTTGAATTAGGTTTTTTTTATGATAGACCTTATCAAACATTCGGCGCTATGACTATAATCTTTGACTTTTTCCAGTTTGTGAATAAACTCATCTTTAAATATAAAATGTTTAAGAGTTGAATTGCCGTTTTCTACCTTTGTAAGATTAGGCCTACTTGCGTCTGCAACCAAACTTCGTATTTATACGTGATAGGAGTAATTCATTATAGTTAATGTATGAATCTGTACTTTTTTACCTGACACATTTTCCGCAAACAGCTGATATTGCTTCTGTTCAAATAAGGAGATTAGAGTATTTACTGGAGGTACTGGGACGATGACTTTGTTGATGAAAACCGGCCCTTTCATTTTGGCAGACTTTAGTAATTTAGTAATGAAATGCCATTCTTAATTGAACATAAATTTAAAACGATTCGAATCTTGAACATGAATTTAGGTTAGGTAAAACGGGTAAAGACTATATAAGACACACATTCATTATAATTTATATAGGTATTTGTAAAACTATATAAATAGGTTTCATTGGTACAGAACCCTAAAATAATAGTTTAAAAAATAAACCTATCACAATATAAAGAAATAATAAATTAAACAAATCAAGCGTATCTCCTGTCCTACCGTCCTCTCCAATACGCTTAAAACTTACCAGCTGATCAAAGTTTTACTGACGAAATAGTTTCTTCGTGGACTAAGCTTGTTTACATTTGAAATGTCAACGATGATTTGAAATGAAAATTTAAAAAGTTACTAGTTTTGATATCTAGTGCTTTCAAACTTTGTTCAGACTATCAAAAGGCACTACTACGAGAAAAAATAGGAGTGAGTGTGAAGTTTCATTCAATTCTGATGAGAAATAAAGTCGCTAGGCTTTCTGAACAAATCGAGGTGGAGGATTCGTTCAAAAGTGCAAAACCGGTAACTTTTTTGGTGACTTTTAACGTTTATTATTAACTTAATAGAAGTATTTAAAACAAACTGTCGTGTTTTTTGAAGTTTTTTTGGCCAGTTTATTATGTTGAAGCGAAGTTATATTAAATCAAGGCTTTAATTTTCTTTTTTGAAAAGTGAAAAATCGGCTCCTAATCTGCGCTGTTAATATAGTCACTCACGTCGTTCATTCGTCGTCTGCTGGTGGACTTGGCGACGAGACACGACCGTGCCTCTAGATACAGAATATTGGTTTCGTGGTTTAAAAAAAGTAAAACAATTGCGTGCTGTCAGTTGTTCACTCCACTTGGAAAAAGTTGTGCAGGCTAAATTGTAATAGTCTGATCATTCTAGATAATTATAACATTAGGTGATAAATAATCAAACTTATAGTTAATGGCAGTTGTTTTCTATGTCCATGTCGTAATTTAACTGGATTTTTTTTATTTCTAGGTTTGTTCTACCAACGATCTATGAGTAATCCTGAATTAATCACCGTTATGTGTTGTAAGTAATAATTATAGCTATAAAGATATAAATCTTTACATGTATAAATTAGTTTTTAATTAGGTTCGTTATTAGGCACGGCAACTAAAAAAGTAACTTTGTTAAGTGGCCGTGGTTATTGGGTATTGCATTGAAAAAATCGATTGATTAAAAAATGTATCTAAAGAAGATATAAATAAATATCAGTGAAGATGCTTTCATAAATTAAATACTTGCGCAGCTGCGTAACTTCGTTAGAAAAAGCAAGCTCCATAAATTGAGATTTGCTCTGACATTAAGTCCGATTTTAATGCGGGCAGAACTTAGCTGTGAAACATTAACAGAGTCATTAATAATCTTCATAAAACTTGAATATTGCAGTTCTTGTTTACAGTTATAAGGTTGTTAAAGATAAATTTGCGGCATCGTATAACTCTGGTCATTACTCATAACAATTAATTGTGCACTTCCTCTTCTCTTTGAATAACAATCCTCCGTATCAAATATGATTCAGTATTTTATAAATTAAACTCGAGAGTGGGACGTGCTTTTTAGCTTTATAACTTGAATACAGTTTTATTTATTTATTTTTTATATTAAGGTTTTAGAAGCCATCATTTTAAAATTGTTACCGTTAAAATTTGAACTTTTTATACATTCAAATAACTTACTTAAGGTAGTTACTGTTACTGAAAAAGAAAGTGATTTTTCCAAAGAACTATACTACTGGAACGCGCGCTGGGCCTACAGAGCGAGCCGGAATCCGCGGTTGCGTCGGGGGCCTGCAGGCTCCAGGGCGGGGCAGGTACACAGGCCGCGCCAAGGCTCAGGCATTACGATAATGCTGTTGCAGCCTATTGCAGCACTTTAAACGCCTTGTAAACTCTGAAATACTGTATTGTCATATTTCAAAATGAATGTGTTGCTAACGTTTGATAATTGTTTTAACCAATTATATTTCATATTGATTATTTTAATGCAGAATATTATGACTTATTATAAGATGTTACTGGTAAATTTTACATTTTCTTGAAAATTAGGACTAAAATGTCTAAATATGTATTAGGTAAGATAAAACAATTTTTAAATATAAAATGTACTTTATTTTAAGACAAGTTTTACAGCGTATTTCACAAGCATCAGATGCTTAATCTACAAGTTAGAAAAAAAATTAACACTGTCAACCTTTGCCTTAAACTCAACTTAGATTTGTTTGTGATTTCAAAAGTTTCCCGTTTGGCAATGTGATGTGATATAATTAAAAAAAAATTAGCTACGGATTTGATCAACAATAATTTGTGGCTTCCATGGAATTCGTCATTGCTTAAGTGATTTTTAAAAATAACGCCTGTGAAATTGTTACATATTCTCAAGGTTAAATCGTTGGTGGTAGCCTTTTTTCAGTTAGCTTGAGTAAAACGATAAAACGTCGTTAGTCGTTTGCATATTAACGATTTTGAAAACACCATAATGTGCCGTAATTACTTTGCCTTTTGATTTAAAATCTGTAAACCTCGTGTGTGATCTAAGGTCATCATCACTTGTATGGAGTAATGAACTACATTCGCGGACGCGCCATCTCCTTGCTCCGTTTTAGCGCCCGCCCGGGTACAAATAAGGTAAAAAATTCCAAATAAGGCATTAAATTAAAGGTCTGAATCTCACAATTACTATGGTACCAATCATAAATGGTTTAGAGGCAGTTTACACATCGTAACAATCGATAACCTAGAAGCTTGTCCTAACATTCCTTAGTTACTGCAACCACGGAATAAACTTGTAACGTTCCTACAATGTGCAAACTGTCTCTAAAACATATTTATATTTGGTACCATTGTAATTGTGAGATTACCTTTAATTTGATACTATAATTGTGTTTTTTTAGTTTACATTGTTTTTGTAAACATCAGTTTAGATTTGACTTTGTTTTTATCCTGGCGCAGCACGGATAAATTCTTTCACAAAAACTAAGTTAATAACCAAACTACGGCTGCCATTTTTTTCAAAAAATATTATTTAAGAAATGCAATTCCTTAGCAACAATATCCACCGTTTTTTATTTTACCTGACCAAAAAATACAAAAAGTAGCAGCCGACTACTTTTTTCGTGTCAAGTTTTAAAGTTGAATAAAAACTTCTGACGTTTTCTCATGTTTTAAATTAGACAAAAATTATTTTTGAAATATAATTGATACTATTACCTTTGAAAACTAAAGGACTCCTCACATGCAAAATTTCAACCTTTTATCTCAGTGCTAAGTGGTATAAACTTCGAGTTAAGGCGAGAGGGCGGGAAGTCAAACCAGCATATCTACGATGGACGCGCCAGCTTCGTGCCCTTCTTCAGCCCGCGCGTCCCTGGATGCAATCGAAACACACCGCTGCATGCGCCCGGAATCTACAACACGCGGCTTATGGGCAGCGCGCGTTCCAGTAGTATAGTTCTTTGGATTTTTCTAAGAATACATCAGTTTATACAACAGGTTCGTAATCTGCTAAAGCCAATAATTCCAACCGGACTGAAAAACGAAAGTAGCACCATCTCTTTTTCGGCGGCGGGAACTACTCATTCTCCAAAGGTGTCCCTACTTAGAGGGCTCTGTATACATTGTCAATACCGAGGAATTCGCGTGACGTTTGTTTTCTTAATTTTCGTGTTTTTATTTTTAATTTTACCGACCCATTTAAGTTAAAGTAGTAACCAACAACAAATGTTTACACTGGTGTCGACGGCCAACGAGTGAATGGCAACGTCGGCAACCTCGCAAGCAGACCGGACAGTAGTGCCAACTGTATTTCTGTCGACCGACTGACACGATTCACCCAGATATATATAATTATGCGTGTTATGTTACCGCACCTGCTCCGCTCGGTGGCGCCCGATGTCCATCTAGCGTGGATAAGTGGCCAGTGGCGTAAAAACGGCGGCTCATTAGGGAATTATAAATAGGCGGACGAGGTTTGGTCCGGTTTACCTTGTAATTAGGCCCGTGAAGACTCGTTGCAGTAGGTCGCTCGTCAGTCCGAAAACATCGAAAACATGAAGTAAACCTGACAAAAATATTTATAATTTGAGGCAATTACCGTTAGTATACTTGAATTCTACTACTGTAGCTCTGATTAGGTCCATAACAAATTTTTCGTTTCTATTTGTTTTGATAAAACTGGTTTCTTTCCAAATCCTTAACAAGAATATCAAAACAACAGTTATCAAAACATAATTCGTATATGGACGTGGCACTTCACGGGCGGATTTATAGGTGAAACCAAAAGTTAAAAAGCAAAATATCTTTGGGGGTGCCAGCTCACCGGACTTTTGAGGTGTTGTATGCTTAATTTCAAAGATCAAACTCCTATTAAATTGGTACGTTTAAATGCCTATTTCCTATTCTAAGTAGCTATTTCTTTTTATTTAACAACAACCCGTTGTAATTTATGTATAATAGCTCATTCTAAGTTATGTTGGAAAAATTCCACCCTTTCTCTTAAAGAATCCATGAAAAATGACAAAGCCGCCAAAGGGACATTCCCTTGGTCAAGTCTAAGACGCAGTGGATTCTCCAATGGAATTTACAATATTTTTTCGTTCGTAACTTGAAACAAACATTATTTATTTTTTAAGCTTCCTCGCTCTACAGCTTCTTGGAAGTTTTACAGTCGAGCTAAACTACTTAGAACGTATTCACATTCCGCGGTGAAGAAAGAGCCGAACGCAACAATATTATAATCTGGTCTAAATGCAGAAGTGATGCGAGCGCGAGAATAGCGAAGGCCCAGAATAGCTGGAAGACCAGTGGCGGAGGCGGCTGTAGAAACCTCGTCCGTAATCGAGATATTTACGGTTACGACGGTGTTTTATACGGGGGATTTAACTAACGGACCTGTAAAGTCATCTGCACGTGCCGGTGGTGATCCCACGACCAGTCGAGCAGGAAATCTCCCGGCTAGCCTTTGGTTTGTATAAATTTATTGATTCAAACGTTAAGTCTACTTCTCCGTCGGCTATTTACGCCAGAAGGCAGGCTAAACCGGTTGAAATTACGGAACTGTCATTATTGTATATCTCTCTTCTCAATCTCAGACGGAGGTGCATTGGATTTTCTTCAGAGATGGTTACGACGTGACATGTTTTAATCACAAGTGTACATGTAAGATGAATCCATCGAAACACTTTACGGTTGCTAATGTTTTATGAAATTCCGAGCTTAATATGTGTCTCCCGACGTTAATATAGGATATCGAGGCGAGGCTACAGGCTGAGAAAAAGGGTCTTAAAAATTAACATAAAATTTATTGTGATATTGCACATCTGTAGGAAAATAAAATTATGTCAGAGTGCTTTGATTTTTCGTACAGAGCCTACAGGCTGAGATAAAGGGATTGCTTGCATATATGCTCGCCTACCTACTTAATAAGCCCAAACCACCTGAACATTTGAATAAAAATCGAAAGTCTGAGACCCACCAACCCCATACTTGAATTAAAGGTCTCGGCTAGGAAACCTCCGAAAACCAATAGTTTTTTCATAAAATTTTACCGAAGTGCACAGGTTAGAAGAAAACGGCTGAACAGCTGGTACATTAAATTTATCTGCAATTATTATTATCTTATAGCTGCTGGGAAGCGAGGTCGACTATAGTTAACATGTCGATTTTCCTCTTTCCTCCCCGTGAGGTCCAGTCGTATACAGTAGGGCGCCGATTATCCGAACGTCGATCATCCGAACTGTCGGTTAACCGAACGCCGGAATAATTCATAATTTGAACATGATTCTCAAGCAATTCAAATTCGCGCGCCAACCGAAACTCCCGTTGCGCCGGGATATCAATGTATTCTGATAGATTTCATAATAAAATTAAGTGAATAATTTTTTTTGATCATTTTTTAGCCTTTTTATTATTAAGAATTACGTTACATATATAATTTTAAAATGTCTTTTCATGTTCGATTATCCGAATATTCAGTTATCCGAACACCCCTTGTCCCCAATTAGTTCGGATAATCGGCGCTCTACTGTACTACCTTCATTACCGACTGCCGCGCCACCCAAAATTTTCAATACACCAAAATTCAGGAGTCATGAGGCAGGTCTCCACAGTATCGCTACGCGTGTCGTGTTGCCGACTGAACGCGTGCGCGGCGCGGCGGCGTGCGGTTGAACAGCAACAGCGATACACCTGGCAGCCGGCCCGGCTCGCCCCCGTGTTATGTAACAGCCGCGACCACGCGCTGCTGGGCGAGTCACATCACGTGGCTCAGTCCGTCCATAAGACAATGTTTAGCGTTGGACTCACGACCGCCTGGGCCACGTCCACGACGCATGGCTCGACGTGTACCCTGCAGCTGGGCCGCTGACCCACGGACGGCAGTAGTCGTGGTCGGCGAAACTGAAATCACACACAAGTATTAAGACATTTTCATCTAAAGTTTTACAGTGCTGCATCTTAAATATGAGTAATGCGTACCCCACACCTCTACCAAGGTCTTGGGTTTTCTTCTCCGCGCCCCGCCTCCGCAAGGGTTGTTCGGTGTGCTCAGGCTCCCATGGAGAAGGTCAGGGAAATTTGTCTCCGGTGTGCTCTAAGGGTTCTAAAGATCGGGAAGAGTTGTTACATCAATACTGTATCGTCACAATGTTGGAGGATTAATTTCGGATTATCAGGTAAAGTAGGCTACCACAGTGGCATTAAAGTAACGTATTTGGTTGTCTTGTCGTAGCGTAGTTGAAAGGGATCCCACTCTCACACCCATTTACATATTCTGTTACAAGAATACGCACCTAGGACTACGACATAGCACAAAATATGTATAGTGGTATTGCAACTGTTAGGGGTTTGTCTGGGGATCAACGTTTTATACTAGATAAACACAAGCTAAAAATTATCCTAGTTAATAATTCTTTAATTTTGTTGTTACTTTATAATACTCCGCAGGAGTGTACAGTCGTCCTCGACCGACGCCGCAGTGGCTATCAACAGATACTGTGTGGATATGTGAGGGTCTGTTTATGGGGGGCGACACTCGCCATTGAAAGGGTTGTGATGTTTTGTGCTTTCGTGGGCGAGAATGAGACCACCGCGGAGAGAACACAAAAACTGTAGTGGTCCGGAGTGAAAACTTGACAAGGAAACTATGTAATTTTGTCCTCTGTGACTGTTGCACTCAAAATGTATGTTCACTTTTGAAATACTACCTTATGGACAATATTTTATTTCATGTTTAAAATTTTATTAAACGACAATTCTGAAAAATGTCACTTGGTTTTAACCGGGGGATTGACCATCATTGTGTTGGTAGTAAAATGTTGACTGTGTAATGAATATATTATAATGTTAATTTAATTTAAAAAAAAACTTTCAATGGAAAATGTTGACAATTTCATTTATTAGCGACTATTTTATCGAGTTGATTATGGTAGCTGTTCTATGGAGCATGACTTGTCAATTAAAACTTTCATACTGCAAGTAAATAAATCGTTTGTTTTGATAGTTTATAAGAAAAATCTGAACGGCTGGTCGATGTAATGTATAATCGAGTATTTATAGCCTTTTATAATTATTTACATAATGAAGCTAAAAATACTCATAAATTCATGGGGAATTACTCTAACTTCAAACCACGCTGGAATATAGACATATTCAAAACACTACTAGGCAAGTAAGTAACCCATTTCAATAACATTCACCAAGCGGCAGCATCTATTGTCTTATCAGTACAAACAAAGCTTATCATACGCATTGTCGCTAGATTACATTGTAAACTTGACGATCAAATACAGTCTGTTGGCTGTTGACTCAACTGTTTATATTCAGCTTTGTTTGGTGTTCTGTTTACTTTTGACCTTCCCTCGCATTAACTTTTATTGCAAGTTCAGTTTTAACGCATTTCTTTTCGTAATGTTGACACCTCATAAAATAATTTTTCAGTATAAGCTCATTGTCAACATCGTTCTGTTGTCGTATTTACACTTAATTCTAAAAATATCCCATGGAGAGTAACAACTGCAGATTCTCATGAAGAGTAACAACAAACAACAACATGAAATCCATAAAAACAAATATACAGACCAAGTCAAATGACGTGGCCTAGCCCAACCATAAGACAAATATTTAATTTAGCACAGGGCTTACGGACGGCCTGGGCCACGTAATTTGGCTCGACCTGCAAGTGGAACGTGGCCAGTTAGTTGTTCTCGCGTTGTGTACATTCCACCGTGCAAAAACTCATTTTGTCGAGCTTGTACGCGGGTGAAACCAATTACAGGAGGTGTAATTGATCAGGAGTGTTCGTGATGGGAGTCGTATTATTCTAGTTCTCATAGGCAGCGTGTGGAAGTTAGCGGTCGCTGCGGTCGTGTGCGGTCGGGTCGGCCTCCGCCAGCAGCTGTTGCGGTTTCGTTTTTAACGACCTACCGTGTACTACATGAGTCATATTACCGGCAATTTTGTTCGGGTTCAATAGTTCAGCGATGGTAGGAATCTCCAGTTTATCAGAGATGGGAGAGCAGAAGAGAAAGAAGAGAGGGAACGAGCCCTGCTTAGTCGTCCCTGGTTTGTTTAGACAACTTTTAAACCTCGAAGTTTTACCGAATCCCATGTAATTAAAGAAGTCGTGTCCGGAAAGTTATGTTAAGCTTCATAAGTATCTTGAACTTTATGCATGAAAATGTTTCGTTATCGTCGTTGCACAGTAATCAATTTTGAACCGGTCTTTTACCGGAACTTCAGAGATTTTTTTTAAAAACTTCGTTTATGATCAAAATGGCGATCTTTAGATTGAGAAGGGAGAACGTAACCACTCTTGGTTCCGCCACTTACTTCGACCATTGGTCACTTTAGCAATATAGGCTTTAGTTTGATAACGAACAAAAAAGTTTTCTGTCAGTGCATTGGTGTCTTCACATAAGGCTTGCGTACCTCAATTTTGGCATGATTGGAACACAAGTACATTTCTCTGTGTTCACAAATGTTAAGAAATAAACACTTTGACGCAATTCTCTCAAGCCCAGGGTCATGATGCTCCAGCTGTTGAGTGACGACCGGGGTTCGCGTGGAAGCGCGGTGTCCAGTAACGCGATATCCGTTTTGGCACCGAGCCCAGTCTCCACACCTCTCCACCAGGCGCTCTTCTCGCTTCTCATTGGTCCAATTAGACCCCACCACAACCCTCGGGGGTCAATTAAAACCCTCAATTGAGGGTTAATTGCCCCGCGCACAGCAGCGCCTCGGTCGAGATTTGTTTGACCCCGCGGCCGCGCAGCGCGTGGCAGCTTCTTTTGTTTTTGTAACTTTACGCGGTCGTCGAGACGCTTGAACGCAGGTTTTCATGCGGTAATGAAAGATTTGACAAACAAAGCGGAGCCCGAGCCTCGGGTCGTTTACCTTCATGTTGAGGGCGGCCGCTCTCTCACTATTGTGCAAACAGAATGGTTTTTATTTCTACCTTTTTGCCTTTTAAACCACATTTCTTTTATGGGATTTGCAAAGGACGTTTTTATATTGTTAAAATAACTGCTTTTATCGATCGTAAATGTAACTAGTCCCGTTATGCTATAAAGTAACATTCTCCAATTTTGCAAGTGATTCTGCCTTTTTATTGATGGTAAATATAACGTAGCTATAGTCCCTATCCTTTAAAGTACAATCTTTAAATTTGTAAGTGATTCTTTAATGTGAAATGTTTTAATTACAAATAATTCGTGAAATAAAACCTTACTTTGAGCGAGACAAATTGATTCCGTGGCATTAATCGTAAAAATTAATTGTTTCAGCTGATTTGTCTCCCAAGCAATAAAAACTCCATAACAACTGAAATGTCTTTAACTTTGATATTTGCGATGGACTTTTTTTAGCAACGAACAGTTACTAGACAGTAGACACGATATTATCCGCGCTGTCGCGTACTTCAAATGTAGCTTGGCGAAAAAGTATTTCTTTTAGCGCATTTTTCATGCAAACAAAACAATTATGTCTTTGCCAGGGACGGGTGCCAGGGCGGGCGGCCAAATACTTCATCGCCGCCTGTGTATGCGTTAACTCAAATACAACATATCTGACAACGGAGTTGCAAAATGTACCTGGCGGTTGCGGAATAAGTTTCAGAGAGGAGCAGTTGGGTTTCAAAGCTCATCGTGTCTGAAATTAGTTTTTTATTATTACATTTAGTACATATATTTTCTTCCGCTAGGCAATAAATAAATAATGCAATCAACATTAAAAAAATCTGTCATACGTTTTTGATTATACATGTAGTCTTTGCCTTAAGCAACACAAAGATAAGTTGAAGGGGCATTGTAATGATATAATTGACCTTCCATTATAGTGATATAAATTGTAAAACATTAAAACTTTTCTTGACTACAAGTGATATGGTATCGTTTACGTTACAACATGTTAAGCAATAACATCAAGCCCTCGGTTTTGACTAAAGAGAAGTTCTACAAGTAGAAGTTTCTATAGTTCATGGCGTTGGTGTGATTAATCTTTAATAACACGCGGTTATTATTGTAATTCTTGATCAAGGAACTGGTTAGCATAAACGCTGTTTTGCTGATGAATTTGAGGATTCGCCTTAATACTTATTCATTAGTATGCTGATGTTGTGGAACTAATTTTAACTGCAGACCAGGATGTTTAGAAAATTACCTGCTAGTTTTTGCTTTACAGTATAATGTCATTGCTGTCCCTGTTATTCCATTTCACTTAAAGTGTTGCAAAATGATTGCTCATTTTAAGACCATTTAATTTTAAAGGCTGTGATGTGCAAATGAAAAATTCTCTGATTTGTCGTTAAGCTGTATCGCTTAAGTCATTTAAGCGTGAAACACTTAAATAACTCTGGTGAATTTTTCGTCTGATCACGAAATACCAGTACTAATGTTGCCTGAAGCAATTGCGAAATTTGTTTATTTTAACTATCCTCCAAATTAGGAAATGTTACCCGAACGAAGTGAAACGAGTGAGTTATACTCGACTTGAAAATCACTCTTTGTGAACTAACTCCTCTTTTATTATTTGATGAAAATTCGTGAAACTTTATCTAAATCATGTTTATACCCCGAAGATTGTTTTAATTTATAAATGAGAAGTTAATTATACGTTTAAATGTTTATTTCTTTTAGTTAATAGCCTTCATTTAATTTACCGCACTTCGTTCGCTATACACGACATAGGAGCGTACTCCTAGTTTAGTTTTATTGGCTAAAGTTAATTGTTATTCTGACTGGGTGTAATTTTAAACCTGGGAATAGTTCACAAACAAATAATGAGTAATGTGATATCTGCCCAGACCAACCTACTGAATCGGTATATGAAATAAAAAGTAAAGTTAATGCAAACTCTGACAGAAAAAACAGATTATTGCTGAGGTGTTAGAATCTTGCCAACACATTTTCTGGCGATCACTTTTTATTGCTGACTTTTGCTAATTGTGTTGTTATGTCGCCATCATTTGAATAACACATTTTTACTAAAAATTAAATTAGTTTACATTAGATTTTCTACAATTGCATTTCTGAAATTGTCATTATCATTGATGGTGCTTACGTAAGTACACAGCATGACCAAAGCCGTGGGGTAGCAATCACTCATTTTCAAAAACATTTGCGACGAATATCACAATATCTGCGACGAATATCACAATATCTGCGACGAATATCACAATATTTGCGACGCCCAGGGGCGAACTCCGCGCCCTTGACCGGCGACGCGGGGCGCGAGTTCAGTGCCGAGTGTGTCATGGTAATGGGAATGGCAGTAAACTGCACTTGTGTGTATTTATGGATCGGTAATTGAAAATGGCGGCTGTTATCGAGGGCGTGACCCGCGGCACTTGAAACGGTCGCGATAACAGACTCTCAGCGGCTGTAATGACCCCTCAAAGAATGGAGGGGCGGTGTGATTTGATGATATACTCTCTGTTATGATTAACTAAAACCATCAGAGGTGCGAAATTCTTGCGTAAATCAATGACAATGAAAAGTACTATTGCGGATGGAGTCTTTTTGTAGCTTTAGTCGTTTTAAAACGGTGCTCCAAAGAGGCGTCAATCAATCAGATTTTAACAGTCGGCGCGTTAAAATGAACACGAAGCGTGCAGCAATGTTAATCATTTTCATTCTAATCAATCCCATTCCCAACATTCCCAAGGGCGCCGCAGACGTTGGCCGACACCGACCCTCCGGGTATTGTGTGGGAGTTTGCCGTCAATCATCCTTTTTTTTACATACTAGACTTTTTTGTTACCAACATCCATACGCTACCTCCCCTGGTATTAAAAAATACGGTTGAAATCTAAAGTTTACCGAACAAAGTGGTACAGTTTACTCTCTGTTTAGGTGTAAAGATGAAATAGTTTATTTGTGTGTTGAGTGAGTAAAAAATGAATTAAAACGTATTTATTAGCCAGCGTTATCCAAAGTACAGGTTTTTGTTTTTCAATACAACTGATGTCATAACTAAAAGACTATCCTAATATTTTAAACATTGATATAAAAAATCTTTGACCAGCACTAACTACATAAATCCTTTATATTCCTTTTGAAATTAGTGCAGATGACTGATTTCAGGTGAGAAGGAAGGGAATTGTAAATTTTGGGGCTGATTGTTGTTAATGTTAATCTTATTTGATCCATGGTGCAAGGAATATCAATTGATCATCTTTATTCCTGCCACTAATTCAGCCGTTAGCGCCTGCATTCGTTGAGCTACAACATATTTGTATGTATGCGTGGAAATTTGAAGGCGCTCTAATTTTTAAATCATTGATTTCAATGTAATTCTTATGAGTTTACTTTTGTCTCCTGCCGGAAGACACAGTAATTACTTTATTCCCACTGGAATACAAATTATGTTACTCACCCATTACAAGGAGTCGCATTGCAAGGAGCGTCTAAACATAGCACGTGGGGGAAAAGATGGACAAAATATGATCAGGCCCTGTTGGCGCACAACGGTGCAACATGTCGGAAGGCGGAGTGGAGTAGTTGCGGTAACGCGAGGCACGTCCGTGTCCGCGCCCGTAGACGCCAAATTACGGGTTCACTCCGAATTTGGGGCATTTTGGAGACGTACAGGAATGTCGTAAATGTCCTATTGGCGATAATTCCGGCGATCTGGCGCGGCGGTATATGACGGTGAGCCTTGTTTTGATCGATTTTAGGAGACAACATTTGAAGATTTTCAAAAGTGTATATTATAGTTTGTTCTTTTTAATATGAACAACTACAGTTTAGTTCGCGCATTATATCCCCGCGGCTATGGGTACTACTGCGCTACTAACCGTACATATGATATTTTAAACATACGATTTTGGCTAACACAGCGTTTGACAAACAGTGGGACTGTAGAATAATGTTTTCAGAAAAGTACACCCTCTCCCCCCGCACCTTGCAACCAGCTGACACTGCCATATCCGGAGATATAATGCGCGAACTGTACACGTTTTATTTCTCAAGTCCATATTGTTTAGGGATGTTTCACAGCTAATTGACCCAAATTCTAGATCGAAATCATAAATAATGTTATAAACTACGGTATGTATGTTTTACGGTGTTCGTTTCTTCTTCCAGCTACACCACGTTTAAGTTGACTTTTTCCAAGTGAGTACTATTTTATACCCTTAAGGACCAGTTCATCCGATAAGCTCAGATCCTATGGCGTCTCAGTGTTAAGAACCGCAAAACCCAATAACGCTTACCGCTATATTATTGGTTTCTGCGGTTTTGTGCGTCAGAAAGAGTTATTTATAGCACTTCGCTTTAGAATATTCAGAAAGAGGATAGGGTCAGTCAGAAAGACTCAGCATCGCATAAAACATGAAGTAGTTTGTACCGAGAGCGTCTTCGCCCTGGGAGGCCGGAGGTGCTCAGACTGGAGATTTATGTGGACGGGCCTTCAGACGAGCAATAAACGCCGCTTAGGCTCAGTCTGGGCCGATCGTATACAGACTGGCCGCTTGTAGAGTCTAGTGTCTAGTGTTGAACCGAGTAAGAGCTCAAAGAGTTAACGTAATTTTAAAATAGAAGTACTTCTTGTACGATTGCAAGTAGTCAGTTTAATCACAGCCAATGGACTAAAGGAACAAAATTCTCGAGCGGCATGGGCAACGCCTTCAAACGATACTTTTCTACGATACCTACCCACTCACACTAAGTGAGAAAAGAATGAAGTGACAGTAAGAAAGTTAAATTAAATAAGATTATGACTTTAATAATCCTCGTTCAAATTGGCAACGTGCCAAGTTGCCCACAATGTGCTGCTTGTAGAGACAATGCGGCGCAGCGTCTCTGATAACGGGAAAAGAGCGGAAAATTGAGCGTGTACACTTGCAGGGTGGGGAGCACGCAAGCCCTGGGCTCTGGGCTGCGCTGACGATGTTTGGTAAAATTGGCGACATAAAACTCTGATTCTGAGATGATTTTTACTTTGGTATTTATAGTTGAAAGAAAACCTATTCCACGACAGGAGGATAGAAGTCGATGATTATAGTATTGGGCTTTATCACAATGTGACCCAGGGGATGAAACCTTGGGGGGAGGGTTTAACTTCTTCCCTATATGGATATAAATGAAATTCTTAAAAAATAAATCCTCTTCACACCGCTATTTTATGCACTTCTTCGCAGAGATTAAATTTAATGTACCATTGAGCTTTTCCCCTTTTTTATACTGCAAAATATTTGATTGGGCCATAAATCAATAATGCTTTATTTTATTAATCTGTCGACGTAAGGTAATTGCAAATTTAGGGTTCGGACAGTTTCTTATCAAGACGATTTATTGTAATCCTGCTTTATATTCATAGGAATATACAGGATTTGGCAAACTAGCAATAGACTTTCAATTACGAAAAAATTCATTTTCTAAACTTTAATCAGTTTTGAAGTAACGCAAAGTTGAATCGGTTTAAAGTAGGCTCTATAGGTCATTCTGGGACCACCCATGGTTGTGAGGTGTCTTGTATTTCGAGTTTGAACGCTTCTTTGGCGCTTTTAACTTTTCAGATTTGTACAGTATTCCTTGTGCGTCAGTGTGTCATTTCAAGTTAATCGCAGAATCACGATAACTAGAAATAATCTACAAGGCTATTTCTAGTTATCGTGATTCGAACAGTTCAATCGACATGCCTGTTAGCAAACGGGTGAGGAATGTTTCAAGCGAAGGAGTATTTCTGGAATTCTGTGCCGGATGGAATTTCCAGAACCCGACGCGGTCTGATCTTTCTCCGTGTTGTGAAATGGAGTAAGAAGTTAATTATTCTGTCGCAACCGAGACCTTGAGCTATTGTCGCTTACTTGCAACTACTTACTTGTCTTTGTTGTACCGTATCTCTGAGGGATTGCATGTAGTAAAACTTTTGTGTTACGCTTTTTTGAATGACAAATATGGCTTTGTTACAATAGTCAATGTTATCTGGGGAAAATTGATTAGCTCTGTGTCCACGTCAAGCTTAGCACGGTTATCACCATATTTGTTGTAGATAACTTAGTAAAGATTTTAAAATTTGTTCGAAATATTTATTGTTTGATATGCAGTAGTTCTAAAAGTTTAGTTAGAGATACATTTTAAGAAACAATCCATTACATATGGCTGTTAACATATCAGCTGTATGATAAATTTAAAAAATGACCGTAGGCTGATGTGTAAGTTTATATTTATTCAAAGAGGCGCAAAAAGTTAACAACAAAATTACTGCAATATGTCACTTGTTTGACGGAAACTTTTAGACGAGCACCTGAACTTTCTTCTCCTCCTTCACGATATCCGAGGTATTTTTTCTGAAACCCTGAAAGTTTGGAGTAGCAGATAAGAGGAGATTCAAAAATGGTTTTTTGCAACTCTGATAAACTCTGCTTGCTGTAATCAAATCTCCCGGTTTGTAGCACTAGACGCCGCGCCGCTGCGCCGCCGGAGCGTAGGTACAAAGTAGGCCTACACACAGTACACAGTACAGCGAGGATTGCGGATGTTGTGGTCCAGACGGGGGATCCCCTGTCCCCGCTCTCACTATCGATCTGTCCTACCCTACCACAACTCCCCCGACAACGACCGCCCATTCACAACGTGGCCGCTGCGCTTCACCGGTCTCTACACCTTTGATCACCGGAATCAGACCGTGAAATCACTCGGCGAGTTTATTGGCAATACAATTGTCGTATACTTAGTTTAATTTGTGTTCCGGTTAATCTTATGTTCCAGTTGAAGCGGAAACGCCATAATACTCATCGTTGTGTGTGATTGTTGGAGTTAAATCCCGCTACTTCTAAATGTGACAGTTGAAGCCCGGCGATAAATCACGTTGGTGCATTGTACACCTGTAAAATAAGTAGCAGCTCATGGGAGGATGTGGGTTTATAGTTTATCCTTAATCTCTGAACCCTTTTGTTAAATTAAATAATGGTCTAGTTTACCTTACAAACAGTAAAACATCTACAAGTTGAATACTGGATCCTGTTTCAACTCTTTTTGAATGATACTAATTATTTGCTCAGTACCCTTTGCTGGATTTAGCCAGGTAACATTACTAGAACAATGAAAGTAGTCATAGACAATGGTTTGAAAAGCTGTCACAGTTGCTGAATCTTTTAATTCCATTCTTCGGGAGCCAAACAATAAGCTATGCGATAGTTTGGCAATACAATTAGGCGATGCAAATATAGCCAAGATTGTTAATAAATATATGGGCTTCTTCAACTATTTTGAGATAATTTTCGACCGGACTTTGTTTGGTTATTAATTTAATCTACAACATATTAACCAGAACGGCGAGGAATAGCAAAGCAAGTGCCAAAATAACATCAATGTTGTTTTTCGGCAAAATATTGGAATCTTCAATTGGACATGTACCAAATTGAACTTTACTTTCCTATTTCAGTCTTGTTTCTCTGTTTGGTGAGAGCTCGTTCCTAGTCCGAGGAAAAGAAAACTTCCCAAAGGTTACACTTTATTGAAATGGATTTATACTTCTTCAATTCTATCGCAAGTGAGCTGTTCTTCGAAGTATGTACTGCAAAAGTAAGTTTCAGTAAACCGCTCCAGCCCTTCTTAGTTTCAGTCCTTTTAAGCCAGTTTGATGTCCTTTACGTAGTAGACAGATATTTCGTCGTAAATTCGATTACGAGAAAATAATAATTTCAGCCCTTTAGGCTATAACCGGTTTCTTCTGCAACTGAACATCCATGAACATTCGTCAGTGGTCTTTTTGTGGTAGAGTTCGCTGCAATTGTTTGTGGGTTTTGTCTTCTCTATTCTCTTCATCATCAATTGTCCTGTCTAAGGTACATGTCAGCCTTAGTCAGTACATGATCGCGCCACAATCATACTCCACTCATCATTCATTTATACTTGGCTTGAAATACCTACCTGGGTAGGTCGCCTTTTCAAGCAATGTATTATGTATGTATGTATTTATGGATGTAGTAACTGTAACTAATTTGTTTTATCACTTTGGTTGAGCAATCTTACGGGAAAAGTAGTTTGGCAAGCTCTTCAAGATAAGGTTTACTATGCGGGTTACTTTAATTACCGTATCTGCTCATAGCGTGTTGACATAAACATTCTTGATAACGCAGTTGTGCTCTGAAATGAACGTAGTAAAGTGATCAGAACACTTTTATGCATATATTACGTACTAGCTGATCAACACGGTTTAACCGTGGAAAAAACAGAAAAACTTCCTTGGATTCATGATTTATTGTTAAGGTTGCTATGACAACTACATGAGCTTCCCTATACTTTAACATTGATGTGTATCATATAATATGGCGTAGCCCTAAGGGAATTTTCAAAAATCCGTTCTTAGTGGATGCCTAAGCCCTGAGAGGAACGTTCATACGATGGGTGAGTGGTATTTGACAAAGTAGAAAGATTTATTACTTCACGAGTGTCTTAGTAACCGATATTTTATTGTTTACTTCTATGAAAACAAATTCTCATTTGAAAAACCATCATCAGTCAGGATTCTTATAAGTGACCAAATTCCAATTAAAATTATTCAATTCAAGTTGATTTTGTTGTTGATCGAATTCGATATATTGAAAACACAACCTTGAAATACATCGATGAAATGATAAACCCGAATAATTGCAACGCGAATCGTAATTAATTTGAATCATTGTAGGTATGATGTGTACTATGAATGAATTTAACTAGTTACAGCCCAACCCAGTGGATGATCAGTAGTTCCTGAAATTTGGTATTGTTCGAACCTAACTGATAATGGGCTTTCGTCTGGAAACAATTCTAGTTGAGGTGAAGCATCAAGCCTCAGTCGTTGAAGCAAGGAAATAAATATTACGTAAGTGTTTACAATACTGTGGCTTAAAAGATAGTTATTACATTTTATACTATAGTTCTTAAATATACGATTCGTCTTTTGGCAAATTACTTACAATAAGTGGACAATTTATTTTTTTCTCTTCAACATTCGTTTCTTACACAAACTTGTAGGGGGTATCAATTTGTACCCGGTTAACAGCTGCATGTTTAGTAAGCAGTTCTCGTCGTGCCCCTGCAATTGACTACAGTACTACTGTTTCTCCAGTTTGTGGGCAGTCTAAATACATCGATAGATGAGTTTTCGCTAGCCACAACAAACGCAATTTGTATTATTAGATTTTGTTTTCGCGTCTAACCGTCAACAGCCAGCGACGGTTTGCGTCCACGGGATATGTCGGCAGCTGTCGCGGATTTCCCGATAACGTTTGTGCCCATATGGCCGTTGTTGGGCAGAATTACTCTCCCCTCCCCCTCTTGGCTGCCGTTTTGTTTGTGTCAAGTATAGGCATTGTTTGGATTTCATATTGTCAGTCTGGAAAATAGTTTTCAAGTGAACTTGCCGTAAGATATCGTTTAACCGTTGCTAACATAGAGTGTAAATAATTGCGAGACATTGATTGAGAAATATCAGAGGGAAACGCCACAGTTGAACGTTTTGAATTATTAATTTATTGATAAACGAACTGATCTGTTTTGTACAGTCAAAAATAATAAATAAATAAAATAAATAAATAAATAATAGTTTATTGCAGGAAAAAATCATTACATGCGAAATGCAGATACATGCATGATAATTCTTAAAAAATAAAATTAATAGCTATTTACATAAATTCATGCTTAAATAAAATAGCAATCCTGCAATTTCCACCCCAACAGGCAAAGCCCAATTAATACTGTAGTAAGTTACAATTTTCACTAGCGAAAAAGTGCTTTGGTCGGACGGCCGGCCGAAGTCAGCAGTTGTTTGCAATCGCCTAGACGTAGAGTAGTTGGTAGTAGGTGAATTACCACGCCACCTCACTTCCTCATTAGCGTCGTAGTGAGTGAGTCACTCATTCATTATTTAGACTGCTCGGAAAGCTTCTTTAAATAGTTAAATTGTGAGTAACTTTGATAATATAGTAGATCAGAGAAATTCATTCGACGTATTTTTGTACGGTGATTTAAGAATAGTGTATGGAAAGTGGGTCATTGCATATTTAAGACCATGTTTGAAGAGCGAGATTTATCGAGCACTTCATCTGATCGAGAATATGCAGGTCACTTTCACTTATGTTTTGAACGATACTCTTCGCTACTCAGCGAAAACTATAACAAACATATCCGTTTGTTTGCATCGGAAAATCCAAACAATAAACATTACTTTTGCATTGTAAATATTTATTTTGTGTAGTAAACAATACAATTATGAATTTTCGCTCAGGTGGTAAACATTATAACGGAAAAAGTCATTTTGTTGTAGTATAGCGAAATAGTATATTTCACTACTAGTCACGAAAGTAACCCATTTCGGGGCAAGTAAAACACTATCGAGCGCCGAAATGGTACTTTTGTGACGAGTTGTGAACAGTACTTTTCATCATGATGCAAATAAGTGACCAAACTTATACAAAATTAATCCAACATTTCATAATTTAGTTATTTTTCTATAAAAACAATACGGCTGAACTGTCTATTTTAGTTTATAAAGTCAGCTGGTTGAACAGTCAAATTAAGGAATCCGTTTGATTGGGTACGGCAAAATTTTGTTTGGTACGGAAATGGTTTGTTTGGGTACGGGAATGAAATGTTTGAATACCGAAAAAGCAGCTGATCATTACTTGTTTTGACGTAAGGAAATCGGGAGTTTTCGTAGATCTCAGCTGTACGGTAACGGCCAATTTTCGTATACAGAGTGATGAAAACGATTTTTCGCTACACCACCGTGAAATTACCTGTTTTTGTTACGTGTTTAACACTGCTAGAGTTCATCATTACATGGAAAAGTAATGTTTACAACAAATAAATGTTTCTTATTGTTTCATCAGTTGTGTAGCAAAAAGTATCGTTCAAAGCACGAGTGAAAGTGAAAGCTCGATAAATCTCGCACTTCCAACATAAGGTCTCAAATACGCAATGACTCAGTTTCTACTCTTGTTATGATGTATACTACTTTATTTTTGTACTTTAGATTATTTATTTGGTTGCATTCTTTCTGTTATATCCTCCCGTATATTTTTTTTGTTTCTATAGATACTCCAACCATCCTAACAGGCTATTTCCCATAATTTCTGGAAACCGGGAACTGGATGATCTCAATATGCGTACTGTAATGAAAACAAACAACTTTTCGGCACCCAGTGTCGCCGTCACAGCAGCGTGGCCAGTGCTCGATGTTGGCCACGTGGGTGGGTGGGTGACTCTGGCTCGGTTGTCGTGTTATCGCCCGATCTGTGTGGTCGCCGTTCCCATTGTCATTGTCCGGTTTACGCAACTCTCGTGACTCGTGTGTGGCTGAGGTACAAATCGCTTCAAATAACTTGGCTCTTGGCTCCCTAAATTACCATTTGTCTATGGTCGGTTTGGGCCATGCCATTTGACACGACCTGTAGGCAGAGTGCCTACTACACATCATGGTGTTAAAAAAACACCCATGGGTGACTTTCGTTAGTGTAGTTAACTTAGAAATCGGGGGAGTACAATGTGTAACTTTTTTCAGACCAAGTGAAATCATTGCCTACTACGTGTATCATTGAAGCTTTCAAGACCTTATAACGTGTAACGGTTGAAAAGGTTTCCGAATGATCGTTAAACTTTGTCAGCTAGTTATTGAAATATTTAAATTTTGGACAATTGCATGATGTAATAGAGAGTAAATTCATTTATCATTGACTTGCTGGTGATATGATGGGTCCCGTGAATATATTTAGTTTTAGGCTTTTATTCCTATTCTATTCATTTTTTATTGCCTCCAGAACTGATCAACAGTTCTGTTCATGTAGATTATTTGTGCATATTTTGATTAAGAATAAATATTTTCGTCGTCATGGAAATTACCTCAAAATGTCTTCATAAACATTTAGGTGTAAAATAATTTGTTAAACATTTATTTGCCATCTTAATGCTTATCAAGACATTTTTGACATCATTCCATAATCCCCATAATGATGGGACTGCGTTTTCCGACTTTTTTTAGGAAAATCGACATGGTATAACTGTTGGCCGAAGGTAGGGTGTTTAACTATCCCATCATTTTATATTTATTTATTTAAAATGTATTTCAAATAAAGTAACCATGGTAATTATCAGTCTCTCATTGGGCCTGATGATGGTTGGTGTGACCAACCGAAATCGATCGCAATTTTCCATTCTTTATATATATATGTCGTAGCCACTTGCTGTAATTGGGCACTTCATGAAGAGCCCAACGCAGCCCGGGCACTTCATGAAGTGCCCAGCGCGCCTGGGCACATAGTGTAACTCGATTATTTCGATCAAAATTACAGCATCTGCCCAACGAAACTGGACACTTCATGAAGTGCCCAACGCTCATTGGACACATGGTGTAACTATTGAGGATGTTGGGCAGTCGATTTTAAATCTTTGTCAAAACCAATCCTAATGTTTACATTAAATCCCAACGTCCGTGTTAAAGTAGCCAATGTTAATGTGTGCTATTAAACCTTTTAATATTTATTATTTATTTATATTTATTTTTTCAAATCAAAATATTTTAACATCGGTTATAGTTTCATAAGAAAATATAATTAGTCTACGTTATATTTGGACAACGAATTTGTTGGAGTATGAGTTGAGTTCAGACTAAAATAAACTGTTAACAATCTTAATCTAAGATAAAACAAACACTTATAATTGGTTTAAAGTTTAATACAAATATTGTCGGTTTCTAATAGTTATAAAATTAAACAGTAGTATAAAATATTATATTATTGTATATTATATTATAGTATTATATTATTGCATATAAAAATAATCTATTTGTTCAAACGATGTCCATTACACAATGTACTTGTGAATAAAGACAAATAATGTTATTATATTCTAAATTATAAGTAATGCGCTATCAAAAAAATTAATAATGATTAAAAACCGAACCGCTAGAATTTTCTAGTAACCACTTACTTTTGAATAACGTTTAACATTCATAGGTTATCCCTTTAGACAATGCTTAAAATGAATTTCCAAATTTTTGAGTTAATAATATAAACTTAGATTGTTAAGCTACTGATGTCAGTACGAATATAATAAAAGGCATATTTTTTAAAAGCTGTCAAGTAAACAGGACACACGTTTTTTAATATTCTATAAACAAATAAAAATAATTACATAGTAAAGGCTTGATGTAATGATGTTAAACATTTAATTCATTCATACTGACATAAAAGAAAAACTTAAACCTAAATTATCGTCAATGTTAATAAAATTACAAAAAAAACGAAATAGTAAATTTTTATACAAATTAAATGTTTTCAATTTCTACAACAATAAGAAACGAAATAATTGTTTTATTATTTTTTCAAAGACTCTTATGACTCTATTTTAAAATTTGTTTTACTATGCTATATTTTAATCTATTACAAGTTTATAAAGGGTGACTCAGTAAGAAGTTAAAAAATTAAAACATGATAAAATAGGTTAATGTTAATATTTATGTGTTTTGTTACATATGAATATAATAGGTAAAGTGTTTCATTTATCTTATTTTATTAAAGCATACAACATTGAAATCGACTGAATTGTTTGGTTTGTGTTTTCTGAGTTATTTTGGCTACGCATCACTATTAATATTATTATTTAAACAACCGTTTGTTGTTTAAATGATAAAAAATTTTATAGATATGTGTAGCCAGAATATTTCAGAAAACATAGAAGAAACCACGATAGAACATACAGGCAAGAATTATTGTCTGGTAGTGTGGAAGACAATCTTATTCTTAATGTTTTACAAAATTATTTTAAAATAATTGTATTTTGTATTGATGAAAATAATACATCGGATACTACCAACAGCAACGTAAACAGCATTTTACCTTTTTTCCTTCAAGTGTCCAGCATCTGAACTGGACACATAGTGTAAAAGAAATAATTACAGCATGTGCCCAACGAGCGTTGGGCACTTCATGAAGTGCCCAGTTTTGTTGGTCACATACTGTAATTTTTAATGAAACCATTCAATTACACTATGTGCCCAGGCGAGCTGGGCACTTCATGAAGTGCCCAATTACAGCATGTGGCTACGACATATACACCGTCTTGTATATGACTACAGTATAAGTGTAAATATATTTTAAGTGTTGTAAGACGTCTTTTATTTATATCCAGTATGGTAATTATATAACTAAGGTGCCCATTAAGCAAATTTAGTGGTACCTAAGACCATAGGCGAAATTGCAGGTCTGTATTATGTGGTCTTTAAGATTCGGTATTGCGTTAGAAGTACTTTAATGGTATCGACAATCTTCAAGTACTTATAATGTAAGTAATATATATATATATATATAATATATATATATATATTATATATATATATATATATATATATATAAATTACTAAGTAGTCTAAATATTGAATAATCAATCAATGAAGAAAATAATATTGTAAAAATGGCGTCAAAATTGCTTTGGCGTTTAGCAATGATTGTGAAGTGTCAAAGGGTCTACAGATAAGCTTATTTACCACGTACACATTGGATTTGCTTCTTCGAGCCGAAGTCCTAATCGTTTAAACAATGATACAGCTCGTAGCCTTGGCGGAAATCTCCAACATATGTTTACAACATGAAATGAGGTGGCTTAAAATATATACGAATTTAGGCATCCCATTAATATTGTCGTTGACATGGATAGTTTACGTTATGTTCAAAACATGACATTAATAATGCTGATTGTAAGTTGGGCGAAGAAGGAATAATTTAATTTGAAATTATACCTACAATTATTCATTATATCAACAATTACCCCTCAATTTAGGCTATAACGTGAAATAATACCTATATATCATCAACACATATTGTTTATTCAGAAGGTCGTTGTTTTTGACTCAGAAGATCTGCGTTCCATCTAGTTCTAATAGGCTATTAGCATATACACGTTATTATAATGGCTCCAAGATTAATCGAGGAAACGTCCGAGACACGGTTGTTGGCCTAGGTCTGCTTAATCTGCCGTTGGCGATCGCTAGCAAGCCGGTTGAACACCTACATAGTTTTAACATCTACTATTACAGTACTGCATAACTTCTGCTTGAACTGGAATTTACATTGGCTTACTATACATTTTTGGGCTCTGTATGCATTCTTTTTAGTGGCAATCTCAGACGCAGATTAGATATATGACATAATAAAATAAACAGATTAGGTAGGAGAAATTCAGAGTTACATGCCACAATCTCCGATTGTTTATCATGTTTACGCTATGAAGCATGAAAGCTAGATTAAGATTGAGAGTTATGATAAAGAAATTATTAACTTATTTAAATAGTGCCCCTTTTTATATAAGCCTTCTCAGGCCTGAGTTCTGTCGAGGAAGTGGAAACAAAATAAATACTATAACGTTAATAATTTGGTTTTGATTAATGGAATCCGTAACTTTGATTATAGTAATGATATATACTATTGCTCAACCGTTGTCTTTTTCTTTTTGCGCCAGAATATTTAATTTTTCGATACATTTATTTTAGGTTGGTAATGGTAATCTAACCAAGGTATTTCATGGTCAACCTCTCTCCGTCCACAATATTTTCCATGATGGAGGACCCCCCCGTGTCTATGATGGCACTTTGATGTTGATAATCCTGGAGGGATGCTGATTCATCATGAAGCCAATTAACTTTCGGGCCTTTTTCCCCCTGGCTAACAGAAACACCGGTCATTTTCTCGGACCAAGCTTACGGCCAACCCCGGTATTAGAAACCCAGTAGCGCGCGACAAGTAATGCAACAACAAACACGGTCAGTGTTTAGACTTGCGCGCCGCGCCCGCCCGTGACCGCCCTGGCTAATTGGCCGCGCGCAAATAAGGAAGGACAACGGTCCCAGTATGGAACCTTGAGGAACTCCGCTGTCGTGGAATGTTACTGGAGTCACTTTCTAAACCAGTCTTGATATCGCGGCACAGTCCCACTGCTTTCTCCCGCTTTGTTTACTCCCGTTTAGGAGTCGGGGCTGACTTCGCTCTCCGTTCGGCCGGATCGTATCACGGTGACCTTTGACCTTTGGCCTTCGCCTTGGCGTTCGTTGAGGGTCAAGTTCGTCCGAGTTTTGACGATTCGAGTCGGTTGTCAGGTTTTGTTTAGGTCTGTAACCGCATGAAGGCCTTCTGTGGCCCATTGTTTGATGTTCTTGCTTTA
The DNA here is from genome assembly GCA_035578135.1 of Flexamia atlantica. Taxonomy (NCBI): domain Eukaryota; kingdom Metazoa; phylum Arthropoda; class Insecta; order Hemiptera; family Cicadellidae; genus Flexamia; species Flexamia atlantica. The sequence continues at coordinate 48,104,270 of JAQJVK010000003.1, forward strand.
AAACGTCATTTGTTCAGTTCTGTTAAAGGTTATTTTTTGGAAAATGTACTCGTTCGCGGTGTGAATGATCGTGGTCGATGAGAAGTGGCATTATTTCTTTTGAGCCTGTTTTCAGTGTTAACAAGGCCCCAAGATTAATGTGAATTTTTGATTACCCAGAGGGATTCGAGAGTAGAAAATGGAAAGGTAGTTCTTATTGGAAGTTTCTTATCACTTTCATCTCGGTTTATTTGAATATTTTATCATTCAGAGGGATTTTAGAGTAGAAAATGGAAAGGTAGATCCAATTAAATGTTTCTTATCACCACTCCTCATTGAATTTGAGAGTTGAAAAGAGTTGAAAATGGAATGGTAGCTCCTATTTAAGGTTTATTGTCACAATCCTCCTCAAATATGTGCAAAAATCTATTTTAATCTACTAAAATTTACCTTATGCTGTTTGTTTTTAATCATTGCAATATCTTGTTGGTAACAGCGTCACAACTGCGGTGCACCATAAAACTTTAGAAGCGTTTAACACTAACACGGTTTATGGTTAGCGATGGCCGCTGCGCTGGTTGAAAACTCTCTGGCTGACTAGAATAGCCGGGCGTGACAGATTGACAGACCCCGAGGAGTGTCGAGTGGTCGTGTCGCCCCCGGCTCTGAGTCATAAAGAGGTCGGACGGAAGGAGCTGCGAGCTGGACGCTTACGGTGTTTATTTTTGTACCTAATCGCCTCTCCTGTCGGTGTTTACGTGCCGCGCGCCGTGATTGGTTCGTTATCCCCCGCGTCCTGTCCAGTCCTCCAATCATCGCCGTATGACTGACGGTCCGCTGGTCGCCTGCCAACTGCCGTCCGTTCATTCATGTGATTCGAGAGGGCTGCGCTTCGGGATTTCGGCGCAATTACGGCTTCTTTAAAATTTTGATCGTGTCGAGTTGGAGAGTAGTTTCCTGTGGTGAAGGTGGACTTTCTCGTCTTAAGCCTGGTTTTCACGACGACGAGATAGTAGGGCAGTAGAAAAAATATTTTGTTATCCTTTGTTTAAAGGTGGTACTGTATAACTGTTGTATACTGTTGTTTTACACTGGGCTGGTCGTCGATGAAACCAGGCTTTAGGCTCTTCGGATTTCTATTAATTCGAGATTGTAATCAATCAGCAGACATCTGTTTTTGCTCTAGCACATGTTTTCTGTATAAGATGGTAACTTGAAGTCTTCTGGGATGGACCGTGTGACCGTGTGGAGTAGTTGAATTTCACTGCCGACGTTTCGGAGACGTTACAGTCCTCCATCATCAGGGCAAACACTCGTCGCGCACACCATCCAATAATCGTACTGAAATTCAACTACTCCACACGGTCCATCCCAGAAGACTTCAAGTTACCATCTTATGAAGACGACCGTGGAAGCCTTCACTCTTCAATGTTTTCTGTACTACTTCATATTGCTTCTGTCCTTAAATTAATCCAGTATAGACAGACATCTCTAGATGTTATGGGGAGTTTGAAGTGTGCAGGGTCCTTGGAATGGATTTTGAACGTAAAACCAAAACTGGAAAACTGAACTTTCCATGTTACTTCATCAGTTTTGAAATTTTAGTGCTTTTCGAGGGTAATGAGTAATTGCTCCCTTCCATCTTGGACTTATCAGGTTAATCAGTTTCAGTATTTTTTATCTAAATACGCCTTACAAACTCTTCAACTTTCAGTTTTAACTTTTTACTATGTAACCATGGTAATAAGCAAAAAACCAGGGAGATACTACCGGAAAATAGTTTTTAAAACTACAAAGTTGTTGGACTCATAACGTGTAAATACCTTCCTGCATCAAAATGCACGAAGCAAACAAACTATTTTGTAAGCGCGCTTTGGTCAGGTGCCAGAAAAGAAATGTGTTTTCATATAGATGACACCCATACATAGCGATCCCAGTTGTTTTGCTATAAATTTGATGATCAATACGAATTAATTGCTTTTACTAATTAATTAAACCTAATCTTAATAATAAATTTAATGACTTTTTTCTTCTTTTCTTAATCATTCTTTTTTTGAGACAGGTACCTCATGGAGGACGTAACCCTGAATATGAGTGAAGGATGAGTGTCATGATCGTGATGATATTGGCGCGATCTGGTAGCCTTATTACTGACTAAGGTTGGCACGTTCCTTACACAGGATTGTTAATTAAATTAGCCCAACAACCAATGGCAAGTGGCTCTAGAAACAACCCTTCTACTAAACTATTAAACTTAAGTTGCTTCGATTACAACTAAACGACTCCTCTGTCCCAGCTAATTGTGCCCGTGAATATGGACGGTTTAATCTAAATTGGGGGCCAGCTGCCGGGAATAGCCCGGCACGCGTTTTGGCAGCCGCCCGCCTCGTCTCCCCCTCGACATTAATCCTGACCGATCTGAACCGTCCTTTTGGCCTACTTAAACAGCATACTGAGACCGAAATCGAAATAGCTTTGTTGTCTGCGATCCTGTGATATTAATAGGCAATTTTAAATGTTGTAACTCTTCTGCCAGCATTGTGAAAATGGTTTTGTGCGCACTCGGTAATTGCTAATTTATTGAAATCGTATCGTTTATTCCACCATGTTTTCATGTTGCTGGTTAAGAACGATTAAATTCTTTATGATCCTTCCTAGTGCTGGATTTGGATTTCTATCCTCTTTGATGTTTTTGGCAAACACCGTACTTTTCAAAGAATTAGAATTGTATGAAATTTTTATGATCAGCCATTTTTTCTTACAATTAATGTCAATACCATTTTTTATTTTAGAGAATCAAAAACTTCAAGGATCATATAAATATTTATCAGTTGACAAAACAAACATCAGGCTACTGGAATTTATTTAAGCCTGTAGAACTAAATTCCAACACCAACCGTTAGGCGAGACGTTTTTTTACGGTCAAAATACTGTTTACTTGATGGCATTCACCTCAGCACTGTCGCGCATTACAGTCAGTCCCATTCCCATTGGAGGCACATGAATATTCCATCTCAGTACCGTAGTGCCAGGTTTGTAATGCGATGCAACGCTCCATAACGGTGTCTCTTGGTCAGCTCTTCTCGGTAACTAACGACGCCCATTGCTCGCTGCAACACGTCCCTGTGACTAATGACGACGAGCAGTTCTCGCTTTTACAAATCCGTTTTCCATTTATCAGTGTTTATGAACTAGTTAGTTGTAGTAGAATGGACCCAACGGACTCTAAAAAGGCGAGAGAGCCATGCTTTGCCGCGGTGTTGCAGCGTTCCGAAAAGTAGAACTGGTTTTTTCCGGGCAAGTGTTTTGATTTTGCGATGGAGCTTTAGAAACAATGAATTTACGGAGTACTGTCCTACGTTGTTATGCCTTTGAAACGAAAAGTTATTTCCAGAATAGAGTCATTCGCAGCTATGCATTTAACTATACACGAAAATAAACTGATTAAAGACAGAGACCATAACTGATCTATAATTTATTGTATGAAATTCCAACCACAACATAGCCTATAGCAATAAATGATGAACTTAAAGAAGCAAACTTGCTAGGATGCGCTTTTGCCAAATCATAACAAAACGTCACATCTATATCTATCTATCTATACTATTATAAAGAAGAGATGGTTTCTGTTTGTATGTATGTATGTATGGGATAAGTGAACTCGAAAAATACTGAACCGACTGGGTTGAAATTTCACACAGAGGTAGATCTTGAACCTGGGAAACATATAGGCCTATTCACTTCTTTAAAATTCCCTTTGGCTACGCCCCGTGAACGACATAAGCTTCAATGTTTACATTTTATAAGGATGTAAACACTCAAATACCATGATTTATGATTTGTAGCACGGATTGGTTTTGTCAATATCTTAAATTATTTGACTTACGTCCAACAATCCTGAGTTTTATTCTGGATGTACGCGTTTCAGCCTAGGCCATCATCAAAACTCAAATACCACTGACCAAGGACTCAAATACCGAAATGTAAACAGCTGTGAATACTACTATTTGACAGTTCAAAGAGCAGAAGTAAGATCAGCTGTAATTTTTATCGTGAGCGAAGCCACGGGCAACTGCTAGTCTCCCATAATCAATACTTCAAAGGACCCCAGACATTTCGGAGCATTGCTTTTCGAATGAGTGCATTTGGAGTGGTTGTACATTTTCTATGTACCTAAACATTTTGGATTTAGTTGTTCCCAATAACGAATGAACTAAACTTTTTTATTTCGGAGATCAGCTTTCGCTAGTTTTTCTGATTAACTCCGTGCAACAAACTAAACGTCGCTGTGAAACATTTTCATTTAGCAGTTTTTATCTCAGTCGCCTAGAGGGTTGTATGTGAGCGCGGAAATATCACTCGACCGGCGAGATGAAACCGAGAGTCGGCGGGCGGGAACCGGCCGTCTGGATTACCGCGGTTATGCACTTTCTACTGCCCCAGTCCCCGAGTGGTCAGACGTGTCGGCGACGACGGGAAATGCTGCCGGTATTGCTGCCGATCGCTTCCGCGTGAAAGGGTCTTATTCGAGATTGTAATGAGTTATCGTACGTTGACGGCTGTAACTTGTTATCATGTATGGTTGGACGTTGTTTGGAACATTTTAAGTGCAATATGCCTTTTATATCTTTGTAAAAAAGGTTGGTTTCACTGATAAAACATTAAAATTATACTAAACATTAATTTGTATCCACTTTTTTATTAACGCCTAAGGAGTTTTATTATGAGTGAGATCACAAACTCGCGAGGGAAATCTGTCTAAAACCCTTGAAATAGTGTTTTTTACCACGGACTTAATTAGTAAATAGGAATTTCAAATTGTTTTTACAATTGATTGTAAAGAAAAAAGTCGTTGTTTATGCTTAAAGCGATTACATCCTTTCACTTTTGTACCAGAAGACTGAGCTTTGTTCGAATAAAACAAAAACAACCGAATTATATCAATCAGCTGCTTTGGCCATAAAAAATGGCCATAAAATGGCCATAACAATAACATGGGCAGGTTGAAGGGCTGTAGGCCGGACACCGGATTTTTCTCATTCTTGTGACCAGCTCCAATCGATTCCTCGCGGTCAAACCTCATATTTTAAGAAAAAATCTAAATTAGGAAGAAATGAAACAATTGCCCTTATTATTATCAACGCAAATCTTTGAAACAATTTGATAAATTGTTTGTAAGAAGTGAATAGCAATAGAGACAAACATCAGTACTGGTAGTTTTACACCCTTCTCTTTTTTTGCCGTGTGCGTTATTTAACTTTGATAATATTATTATTTCAACCTATAAAACATTTTGAACTCAGCTCGTCTCTCGCTTGCAGTGTCAGTCGCGAGAGGTGGACCGCCATTGCCGTTGCCCTCAGTGTTTGTTTACCTCCATCGGCTGCACACCAAACACGCTAATTCCGGAACATCCTGTCCTGCCCGCCTCCCACATTCTCACTTCACCGAGGCTTGAGTTACAGACCGTAAAATTGAACATTTTATTTGAATTCTTGAAATAGTCATGGTAGCTGTTGAATATAAGGATTTTCGTCTTTACATCTGCTTCTTCTTACATAAAAAATTGATTGGGCTTGTCTTTTGTTGAATAAATTTAAGAAAACCCAGAATAGGCTTACAAAAACCGTAACTGAAGAGGTATCCTTTACCTTGGAGTCCAAAAATCATTCAGCACTACGTAAGTCTCTTAATACTCTCTGGGATTGAGTAAGAGTTTAAATTTTAGCGTGCGACTCAAAATATGCAATTGGTACCAAGTTCTTGAAAATATAGATTTGTACAGGTTTAGTTCCAAAAGTGTAATATGAAAACTCGGTGTTGCAGACATTCACGGCATGGTGCAACTCCCACCTGCGCAAGGCGGGGACATCGATCGAAAACATCGAAGACGACTTCCGCAACGGGCTGAAGCTGATGTTGCTCCTGGAGGTGATCAGCGGCGAGACGCTGCCCAAGCCGGACCGCGGCAAGATGCGCTTCCACAAGATCGCCAACGTCAACAAGGCGCTGGACTTCATCGCCAGCAAGGGCGTCAAGCTGGTGTCCATCGGCGCGGAAGGTGAGTGGTGGGTGGAGACGAGAGCTCTCTTGAAATGGAGTATATAGTAAAAGGAGTGCAGGACAGCTGGATATGGGGGTCAGATTGAGTCGTTGTCACACAGGGTTGAAAAACTGCCCCCGGGGAGGAACAGTCTACTGGACCGGGCTGGATATTCGGAGAGAATCAATGAGTGTGAAGGAGTGGTAGGAGTTAGGGGGTGGGGATGGGAAGAAGAGATTGGCCTACGGAATATCTTAGAAAAATACTACTTGGATTCGTATGTTAATGCCTTACCTTACCTAAACTAACCTTATACTCATATCCACCCAAACCATCATAGAATATACCGTCAACCTAGCATTCCAGCCTCCAGCGCGTTCCCTTACACCCCAGCGCCCCCTCCCCCGCTCGCGGTGAATCACCTCTCTCTGGGTTGTTCGAGCTCCGGTCCAGCTGTATAGTCAGAAGTTCTGTAAGATCTATGACCCTCTGCCTCAAAAAATAATGGTACCTTGTGGTCCAGTTGGCCGTTTCCCTTTGAAAGGGCTACAGGAAGTTAGGAAAATGTCATACACACAAATTACAGTAGTGGTAAATAGAAAAGAGAAGGTGAACCTTTCTAGTAATTGAACGTAAAAGAAGAGGTGAAAGTGTGAATTTCTTCATATAGCTAGCTATCATCTATTACGTATTTGGGTACATGAACCAAATGTCTCCTCACTTTCTCAGATAATTTTTTTTCACTTTTGTAAAACATGTTATTATGAGTTACTAAAAAATATACAGTACTTTGTACTTATAGGATGAAGTAGCAGTAATTTGTGCTGGAGTTATTATGGTTATTGTTAGAGTGCATGTGATCAGGGGAAGGAGTCGAGGGAAGATTGGGTTTTCAGACATCCAAAACAGGCAAGGGTTATTTTTTTAATATCCACGTACTGTTTGTCTTGTTATAGGAAGATAGTTGCAGGTGGGTGCAGAGTGAATAAAAATGTAGGCTCAAAAACTAATTTAATTTAAAATAAAGTGAAGGTGGTTGTGGTAAAGGATTGGGGAGGATGGGTTACCCTACAGAAAGCCTTTTTTTGGATTATTCTCATATAGCACAAATAGCTCTTGGACAAAACAAATTGCTTAACTCACAAACTCTCATCCTTTTAACTAACATGGGTAAAAGGTTTTAAAATAAAATCAACAAATGAAAATTCATTTGGTATTTAAAAATTAAGCCAGTGTGAAACGATGCTATCATTTTTTTACACTATAACTAGGCTGCCAAGGCTAACTGTTAACAGGCTCATCATTCAAATCAACATCTGTTCTCAATCGTACGCCAAGATTCGATTGAAAACAAATCCCTTACTGTTATTGATGCAATGTTTTGAATTACATTCACGACAACTTACTATTTTTGGTTAGTGTGTGAAATGTATTTACTCTTTTAATTTGAAAAAATAGTTTAAAGTTTTGCTTTACCTAAACATTTTGCCCTTTTAAAATAAATTTTCAATTAACACAATGTCACAGTACCAAACAAAACTGCTTTTCATATCTTAGAAGTCAGATGTAAGACTTAAGACTTAGCCATACTGTTATCAAAGCAAAAAGTGTTGAGTCGCAAAAAAAGCAAAAATCGTGACAAGTTTGGAGGAACATAAACGTCACTTTATACCTAAATAAACCCTAATATTCTGTATGTGAAAGAATACAAAAGAAAGCGATCTCATGAACCTCCATCGTCTGTATGATGAAATCATGATCTTTCTCATGTGACCATGGAAGAAGGATACTAAGTTTACTCTTTGCTTAAGGGGAAAAACTGACTTCTTTTGTGAACGTGGAACAAGAATACAAAGTTTATTAGAAAAGAAATTGATTCACAAAACCATTTTATAAAAATTCTGGACGGTAACTTGAAGATTGATCTCATGATCCACCCTTGATCTTTCTCTTGCGATCATGAATTCTAACATCATTTACTTCTAATACCGTTTTTTACTCTAGAACGAAACTGACTCACCGAACCGTTTTCCAGAAATTGTGGACGGTAACCTGAAGATGACCCTGGGTATGATCTGGACCATCATCCTGAGGTTCGCCATCCAGGACATCTCGGTGGAGGAGATGACGGCCAAGGAGGGGCTGCTGCTGTGGTGCCAGCGCAAGACCGCGCCATACAAGAACGTCAACGTGCAGAACTTCCACCTCAGGTGAGCAAATAGTGTGTTTCGTTGCTTGGTTGGAAAGTGGTTCTTACTGGGCCATGATCAAATTATAATTCGATCATGGCATGGAATAACACTTTCGACCCGAGTTAAGAACGATATTTTTCATCACGCTTTAATTGCTCAATAATTATTCATTAAGTAATTTTTTTTTCAAAATAACCTTTTGTTGCCCATTTGATTTCTGCGGAATAACACTTTTGACCCGAGTTAAGAACGATATTTTTCATCACGGTTTATTGCTCAATAATAATTCATTACGTAATATAATTTTTTCAAAATATCCTATCGTTGCTCATTTGATTTCTGCAGTAGAATGATAACAGTGATTTTTGTTTTCGCAGCTATTTAAGATATTGAAAACAAGTGATTTCACTTTTCAAATGTCTAACCCTCACTGGCAGAATTTCCAAGACATTTTGTAGGTCTGTTAATCTTCTGGAAACGGCATTATTTCTTACTTCATATGATAGCGAGAATTTTTTGATGCGATCTGTTGATGTCGGTGATGATGGGGATAATGCGGAGATGATAGGCCTACAAATGCTGTGTATATAAGGCTACGTATTTTACTGTTGTAATAACTTTGGATTATTCGGACCGAACCTCCACCTCAGTAATCCGAGAAGTTCTGTTTGCTTTTGTGATCATTTTGAAAGTGTTAGTGTACCAGTATCAATAGGCCTTTATACTTTCTTTTGTGAATGAAGTATAGCAGACTTTAAAACCATTATACCCTGATTATCGAAAGAAGGTGAGCGGCGCGGTAAAACGCTGTAGAAACGTAACTAACGCTGTTAAAAATTTGCAGTCGACTTTATTCCAATGGCCAGTTAATTACGTTATCAGCACTGTTTTAAAATAATTTTTAACGTACATCATTTAGTTTATACTGTGAGTTATATTACTAAAAACACGATTTACGAATTAAAAACGTCAATTCTTTGCGTTTGATTTATGATAACTCAGCTTAGAAGCATCGAGGAAAAAATTTATATAGAGAACCTTTAGTCGACTGTCTTGGGAACCATATATCAAAATTTGAGAGTCTTGGGATTAATATTTACGTTGTTATTAATTTATTTCTAAAGTACTGTTATCTCAGCTGTTAAACTACTTTGATGAATGAAATTCAGTAAACAATGTCTTTGAATGAAATATAGGTCTAACCCGTCGCAGCTTTATGTTTTTATTATTTATAATTAATTTCAATTATCAACTGATTACGGATTTATCTAGTAGTATTGAAGTAATTTATTAACTGAATATTGATTGTGGAAACTATCTAATGTCATTAAAGGAAAAATGAAATGAAAATCTCAATAAACAAAAGAGTTAACAGTTCTTTAGAATTAAATTAATAACAATGTAAATATTAATCATAAGACTCTCAAATTTTGATATATTGTTCCCAAGAAAGTCGACTAAAGGTTCTCTATAGGAATTTTTTCCCTGATGCTTCTAAGCAGAGTTATCATAAATCAAACACAAAGAATTTACTGTTTTAATTCGTAAATCGTGTTTTTAGTAATATAACTCACAGTATAAACTAAACTATAAACGTTAAAAATTATTTGAAAGCAGTGCTGATAAGGTAATAACTTGGACATTGGAATAAAGTGGACTGCGAATTTTTAACAGCGTTTTTTACATTCCTACAGTGTTATGAATAAGAATGTTTTTACTGCCGCGCGCTCGCTCCGCCGCCGCCGCGCTCACCTTCTTTCAGATTATAGTGTTAGTTATCTATATCTCATGAACCACACTTTAAAACTTAGGTTCCGGGTTGCTGATTTGGTTGGGTTTTATGTTATTCATCCACAACTGATAATGACTATGTTACTTAGCTTACGATCATTTAGCATTGAAATAGGGCTGATGGTTATGTTAATGGTTTTACACCTGTATATTTTTAAGAGGTCCCTTGCAATTTAAAGTCAAGTTGAACTTCTGCTGCAGAGCGTGTAGTAACACCAGTGTTGTAACGTTACAGTTTCAAGGATGGTCTGGCCTTCTGCGCCCTGATCCACCGCCACCGGCCGGACCTCATCGACTACAGCAAACTGTCCAAGGACAACCCCCTGCAGAACCTCAACACGGCCTTCGATGTGGCCGAGAAGTACCTGGACATCCCGCGCATGTTGGACCCCGAGGGTGAGTTCGCCATCTGAGTCTTCGGCCTAGAGGGAGTTTTGGTTTTGATTTCGTTTTTGAAACTTTAAATTTGTTTAGGAGTTGTAAGATTATTAATAAAGAGAAAGTTGTTTGTTAAAGAATAAGATTTTTAAAGAAATCCTTCATTTAAAAAAATAATTTAGTCAAGTTGATTATTGAACAATGTTTATCTAAGACAGCTTGTATATGTAAATTAGGTGAAATGTAAAATATCAAATACCTTGAGTCGGCCTTGTGGTCTTTTCAGTCCTAATTACATGTTTTGGCAAGTTAAATCAATTTCCATCTTTGGAAACAGACATAAATTTGAAAATGTCTAAATTTAAAAGGGCCTAATCATGGTCCTTTTAAACGATTGGAACACTTCAAGTCAATGTATGGATCCGATGGTGAGAAAATGAAATCAGCTGTTGAAACACATATTTCGCAAGGGTTTAAAAGATCACTAAGCCAGTCAAGTTGTTTTACATTTCATAAAAAAATATTTTGTAAAAAAATTCATGATTGGGATGGTAATTGAGTTTAGAGCATTATTTGTTTCTTCCTTCTGTATGAAAACCACTTAGGAAAAGTCTGTCATAGACGCAAGTTCCTTAAAAAGTTAGATTTCATAGGAATAGAACTGTAGATATTTTGATCTATAAAATCCGAGTTTCTTAAATAATGTTTAGTTAACTTATTATTTCACACATTCTTTTTGTCAGTTATATCTAAAATGGTGTTTCTAGATAACGTATAAATGACCAAGTGAGACAAAGCAAACTATAAATAAAATAAAAAAGTAAATATTTGCAAACTATTTGAGATGGCGCAATGTGATGTTTAGACTTGATCAACACACCCAAGCCCGACGAGCGTGCCATCATGACTTACGTGTCTTGCTACTACCACGCGTTCCAAGGCGCCCAGCAGGTAACGCTCGCCTCGTGCCTCGCTAAACACCGTGTTGTGTGCCCTAACAGAGTTCAGACCTCGCCTCGCCACCCAGCCCACGGTGCCAGTGTCGTAGCGATAGTATTCATCCGTTTGTGCTGCTGTTTGTGACATTGTTTAAGATGTTTTATGAGTTTATCAATGGTTCCGAGTGTTTATTCAAACATTATCATCATCTTTCACAGCTAAGTTCCAGGAATCCTTATAAATTTGTCCTCCCATTTCATCAGTTCAAAAGATATACCAATTGTTTTGCTTCATTTACCAGTTAACATTTCAATAAATAATCTCATGTTTTTTATATTTATATTTACCAAGTCTGACGTTTTACTAAAATTTTATTTAAAACATGTGGTTTGAAGTTTGTCTAACAGAGTTTAGTTATTAGCAAAGCTGCTATAAAAGCAGCAACAGACTTTCCTGTACTCTTTGTAGGATTTTTTCATGTTTCCTAGTCTTGGTTAATAACTATCTACTCTGAGAAAGATTTTTCTTTCGTCATAAGTATTAATTGAAGATAAGTTATTTATACAACAATTCACTGTGACATTTTCTGAGTTGTGAAATTTTTCTCATAATGACATTACGAGAGTGTACATAAGGAATCCAATAATTTAAAAATCATGAGGTGAACTTAGGTCAATAATGACTGGCTGAAACATTTTTAGCTTATGCTTTTTTTTAGCTTCATAAATTTTCTGTGCCTTTGCTTGCTATGAAATTATTGTTATTCTTGAGAGGTGTTTTGGTGGGCAGTAGAAACAGTTTATTTTTAACTTTCTCCTCGATTTAAGATGAACTTAAATATTAGTTATTAAAGTTTTGTTTTATCATCCGAGGTATGGAAACATTTATCTATAGCCAGCAGTAGAAGAATGTTGCAACTTTTTCTCACAAGTTAACACACAGTTCAAGAACGAATCTCAAATTCATCTAGTCACTTTTCAACCTTTCCTTTAAGCCAGGATGAAGTTAGCTGTCAGATTTTGTTCAACAGGACCAATGAGAGTGTGAACTAACCTGCGTAGCCTAGTGTGTGAACTAACGATGCATGTGTGCGTAGATATGACAAACACAGCCATGCCAGACGAACGGGCCATCATGACATACGTTTCCTCGTATTACCACTGTTTCAGTGGCGCACAAAAGGTATATAATGAATTTTATATTTCACGAACAAATCTTAAATAGAATGGTAGTTAGAGTAAAGTAGAAAAACGTTTATACTGTATTCACTTGAAAACAGTTGAGAGTGATACCGTTTCTGTATTCTGAGGAAATTATTGGGAGAGGGGTAGACGTTTATAATATCAATTGTATTCGTATCGCAACGCTCACTTGTAGCTTTGCTAAAATGTGCAGGATTGATCCTTTTGCAATCAAATTTTCTTTCCGGCACAAATCAGAATTTAATGTAGCCCTTGGTTTAACATTCAAGTTTCTTAATTGTTTTTACAATATACCGTCAAAAGTGAGAAGTCAGATCTCGTTTGGTCATATACCACTCCAGTTTTTATCAGAGCATCATAAACTTAACAAAAATATTGAATATGTTACAAAATTAGCAAATTCATTTTAATTATAATACTCAGTGCTTGATTTGCGGCGGAACGGCGTTCCGGACATCTTTCTGTCGCAAAATGCAATCGAGTACAATCGGCCGGAGAATTTGGCACAAGAGAGAATCGTGTGTAATCGGACGGACAATTTGCCACACAAGACAATCGTTTGTAATCGGCCTGAGAATTTGCCGCAAAAGACGATCGCGTATGATTGGCCAGAGAATCCGCTTTAAGAGAGGTTCATGTATATCCGGCCAAAGAATTTGTCGGAGGAGACTGTCGCATGTACTCAACCGGATTAATATTACCGAAAATAACGATCGCTTAAAATCGATCGCTTAAAAATGTACGGACATTATGCGCGGAGTTTCGGCCTGAAATTAGCACTCTTTTGTCTAGTCTAGAGCTAAGCCGAATGTTGAAAACGCTAAAAAGATCTGAATAATCGCACAAGGCGTCTTAAAAATTCTAGAATTTCTAGAAACAATTTATTTTTTAGTAAAATAATGCTTTATTAGTTGTTTTTAATTTACTTATTAAAAAATTTTAGTTGGATAAAATGTGACTTTTAAAATCGACCTAATTGCTCACATAGACAAATAATATATATACTTTGTTGAGGAGAAGAATGATAAAGGGGGGGGAGTTATGTACAAATTGGCAAATTACAGTTCCGGTACCTCAATTTTTACAAATCAAGCACTGATAATACTTAATAATAATATTTAAAATGTATGTATTAACTTATATATTTGAAAATTTATTCTTCATCAGTGTTGCAGCACTATTAAATTTTAACCATAATCTTCTAAAAATCTTCTTTTTGTTCTTATTTCTTGAGATGCCAAATGAAATTAAAGATCATTGACATTTTTCATATGGATGGTAGACAGTTGGCGTTTTGTCATCCATCACTTTCACTTCTTAATTAGTTGTTTGTTCTTCTGCAAGATTGTGTTAAAAAGCTTTTGCCTTTGATGTTTGTTTTCTTTGTTTGTGATACACTGTCATGGTTTCATGAATTACCAAACATGTTATTAATTGCTAATCAGTTCCTTGTTTCAGACTTATCTACAGTTTATTAAAAAAACGTAAAACGTAAAAAAATGAATAAAAATTAAATTAATGTTAACACGTCAATTCAAAAGTTAAATAAAAGTAGGTATCTCTTTAATTGCAGTGTTTAAGTGTTCAAGGGGTTAATGAGCTTTTATTTATTATCTGTCAGGTTCTGCAAGTAATGGTTTTCATCAAACACTTAAACTTTTATTTTTATTACTTTTTTAAGAGAATCCAGAGGTAACTACATATCTGCTTCTCTCTTTGTGGGAGGTTTTAAGTTTTTTTAATTATATGTTTCTATAATTGTTTAGAGGAGAAAGCAATTGCAAGAAGTTGTAAGTGGCTTTTGGAATAATTTGACGTAGCAAAAAATTTTGTAATTCCTTAGGATTTTCTTTTGAGTGTTTACTGATTGTTATTTTACTAAATCGCTTGAATATCATGAGATGAATGATAGATACCTTTTATTAGGCATTTGACTTAAGACATCTTCAAAAATGTTTAGAGTGGTAGCAAATTTACATAAATGAAATTTTAGTTTAACAGAATTCAAGCAATTACTTGTCGTTGTAATAAAATCTTTACAATTAATGTTGTGTCATTTGCAGGCTGAGACCGCAGCCAACCGTATCTGCAAAGTTCTCAAAGTGAACCAGGAGAATGAGCGACTCATGGAGGAGTACGAACGTCTCGCCAGCGATGTGAGTCAAACCAACAGATCATCCACATTTCACATATGTTAATCTAAGATAAAAACCATTCAATGCAGTTTACTCTCAATAACTTGAAATCTTTGATAGCTTGAATTAAGTAAAAAAAAAAGTAAAATTGTCTGTAGTTTGAAATAATATGACAGTTAAATTTTACCTCTGTAAGGAAAAGCAATGTGAAAATTACCTTTGTAACACTGAGAACAGTAGGTAAGTCAAATTAAATTTGCACTTTACTTCATTAACTCAAAATTTACCTGTAAATCTCAACATATGCTCAACAGACCTCTGGAGTCAAAACCCTAGTGCACAGGTCGCATTGTGTTAATGAGTGACATTGGGTTCAGCATCACTATTCATTATGTCTGTAAATCAAATTTTAATTTGACTCACCTCTATATCTCAATTTAGCCCAAATGAGCTCTTTAAGTCGAAATTAAGCAAGAATTACCTCTTCAACTTGAACAATGCCTAAGTTGAACTATAATTAACTCAAAGAAAAATTATGGTCCCTTGGAATTTCAAGTTAGCGAGAGTCGACTGTAATTGTAAAATTAGAAAAAATCTAATGCAAATATTAGTATTAAGCATTTTCATTCCAAATATCTAAAGTAAAAACCATTAAAGAGTTGAAATATTAAAAAAAGTGAATATTTCTATTTCTCTCTTTATAATCATGTTAAGCTTGATGGATTTTCTTTACTAACTTTAACTAAATGTTCGTTCTTAATCAACCATCTACATTATATTTTAATACCTAAACTTGATCTGCAGCTCCTGGAATGGATCCGACGCACACTGCCGTGGCTACAGAGCCGGCAGACCGACAACTCTCTGGCCGGAGTACAGAAGAAACTGGAGGAGTGAGTTAAAAGAATAATTATATTACCATAACTGCAGGTTTAGAGAATATATAAGGAATTTTATTATTTATTCTGGATCAAACTTGATGTGCTCTTGTTGATTACCATAAATCAGGTTTTTTTTTCATTCTTTTGCAGTTTTGACCATTAGAAGTTTTAACTTAGGTTTCTTTGTAAGTCATGAAGTTTTACAGTTTTATCACTAGACTACATTGTAGTAGAATTAATACAACTATGAAGCAAGAGAGGGAAGGAAATTTCACTTATCTTTTACCAGCAACATGCATGTCCCTCATGTAACAAAACGAAAACCAACAATTGCAGTTTGTAAAATCCTGCCAAACATATCATTGGGCGAATCGTTTTTGTGTTTTTTTTTGTCTTGACGTTTCTTGTTGGATGAGTCATTTGAATTGTTGTTTTTATCTTGTCTAAAAGTTTACTGTCCGCTAGAGAGTGGCACATGGACTATTAAATTTGGAGATTTTGGAATTCCTTGTGTGTTTTAGTTTGCCTTTATTGAGGTTGGCCTGTCGTTTGCGAATTATAAGTGCATATAAATTACCCTCCCTCTTCCGCTTCCAAATTGCATTAATTCTACTGTAATTTTTGTACAACGCCTCAAAGACTGTATTGTTTGATATATTGGAGATTTCGGAATTCCCCTTTTGTTTTTGTCTGCCTTTGTAAGGTTGGCCTGCATTAGCTAATTAGGCCTACAAGTATATAAATGAACCCCCTCTCCCGAGTCGTAGTTGTATTAATTCTACTGTGTTTTGTGTACTATGCCCCAAAGATTGTATTGTTTGATATATTTTAATTCATATATTCTCAATACCTGTAATAAAACTCTTAGAAAAAAGTCGGTAAAACGGTGCCTTGTTTAAGCTTGTTATTGACGCTGTGAATGTTTGTGCGCAGGTACCGCACGTACCGTCGCAAGCACAAGCCTCCAAGGGTGGAGCAGAAAGCCAAACTGGAGACCAACTTCAACACTCTGCAGACCAAACTGAGGCTGAGCAACCGACCCGCATACATGCCCACCGAGGGCAAGATGGTCTCGGTAAGTCACACGCTCTGTTTTTTTATCTTCTGTTAGTTTCTTCCAACTCAGATGGTTCTCACTTTAACAAGATGTTTGTAATTTAATAACTCTGTAAAAATAATAATAAATTTTGCTTTTGGTGAATCTTTGAGAAGTTCCTTAATGTTACATTACTTATTTAACATGGTGTTACATTTCAGTTTGATCTTTCTCAATCTTTTGCGCCTTTTCTTACAAATTATCTGAGCATCCGTTTTGAAAAAACTAGTCACTTTGATTTTTTAATCTGTTGTTTAATCATTGTGATTTTTTGGAAGTTAGGCCAAATTATTACACTAGGTGGGCTGAGTCATGCCGCTGGCAGTGGCCGATTTAGTGATCTTTCCAAACCACTCGGCCTGCTTCATACAAGGAATTATATGAGGCTGGCTGTTCTGCAATGTCACTGAGCTACTCAGTGTAATAGGGACCAAAGAATTATGTTTAGATGGGTTATCTAGTAAGTAAAATATAAAAAAATCAACACCAACTGAAAACGCAAATGTGAATACCATGAGTTAAATTTGTATTCTAACCTCTTTTTATTCCTCCCCTAGGACATTGCCAATGCATGGAAGGGACTTGAAACATCAGAAAAAGCATTTGAAGAATGGTTGTTATCTGAAATGATGAGGTAAGGTTTTCAGTGTTAAGTTACCATATTCAGCTAGTGAATTCCAAGTTATTTGAATCGGTTATTTGTGGGAAACACAGAGAGAGGGGGGATTAAGAATGCTTGTAACTTTGGCGAATTTTGGTTGTATCTGCTTGTATTTTCAGTAAAATGTTAAGTAGGGCCTTTTTAGGTTTGAAGGAATAGAGTAACCTAATAAATTATATTTTATCATACTATTTCAATTTGCTTTTTTATTTGTATCAAAGACAAATAAAAAACACAAATGTTGGTCTTAAATTAAGACCAACATTTTCTTAAACTCTGGTAACTTTATTTTAAGTACAAAGTGTTCATTTGAAATTGCTTATCTCTTTTTAACTCTTTCCGTGCAGGTTAGAGCGACTCGAGCACCTGGCACAAAAGTTCAAGCACAAGGCGGACATCCACGAGGACTGGACGCGCGGCAAGGAGGAGATGCTGCAGAGCTCGGACTTCCGGCAGTGCAAGCTCAACGAGCTGAAGGCACTGAAGAAGAAACACGAGGCGTTCGAGAGCGACCTGGCTGCGCATCAGGACCGTGTGGAGCAGATCGCCGCCATCGCCCAGGAGCTCAAGTGAGTCACGGTGGTTCAGGGTTACCACATTTGCTCAAGAAAAGAATTGGGATGTGCAATACCAATCACCGGGGGAGTATTGTAAATAAAAAATAAAAAAACACAAGAAAACTCATGTTTTAAGGTAATCTAGAGACACAGCAATATGACTATTTTTTATGCAAATTTGGGTTTTTCACTTTTTTAGGCTTTTCGATTAGGCTGATAATGCAGGAAATGTAAAATCTATTGAAGTTGTGAATGTAACTATCTTTTTTTAAACATTCATTCAAAATACCAGAAAATATATATTGAGGAGGGATATATTGGGGGTATTTTGTTAGACTAATAAAAATCTGCTTTGCATAAACCAAAAACAATTAGATAAAAATATTTCGGTTACTTCTGTAAAATTTGATGTGAGTAAACTTAAAAGTGTATTACCAATTTTTAAAAATGATGAATTTTACTCTTGAGCTATGAATCAGGACAATTGACAATCGATTAACCAGTCAGGACGCGGAACAAAAGGGTCCGAAGTCGGGTTAGCTTCAACGGGATCAGGACGGGTGACAACTCTGTTGTGGTTGTTATAAGTCTGATATGTGAGGGACAAACCCTTTTCTATTAATTTGTAGGTTTATAAATACTTACAATAAAAAATCCTCATACAAAATTATAAACTGTACAATATTTGTTTGTAAAATAACATGTGACACATTGATGGCAGATCTTGAGGGATTGATTTCCAACACTCTCCCTCGCAAATTGTCTTGGTTGCTTGCGAGTCCACATACAAAACCCAAGAAAAATATCAACTCAAACCTGTACAATATCTTTTGAATAGACTCGTTCTTATAATAAAAATCGTAACAATCTGTCATGAATCTACATGATTATGAATGCAACATTTCTGTAACCTATGTGATCAATCAAACTGGCTACTTTACTTTTGATTTGATATATCATGGTTAAACTTTTACCTGTTAATGGTCAAAGTTCTGTTGTATAAGTAGAACATTTGTTGTATAAGTTCTGTTGGAAGGTACTTCAGTTCAATTTGTTCTTCTTCAATTTTTTCAAGAACAAAATGTAACATTATGTGTTTGGACTTGACGCCTGCGGTCAGTGTCAAGTCCAAACACATAATGTCACATAGTTGCTCTATGGTATGCTGCTTGATTGTAATTGTAGATCTTAATATTCTCTTGAAAATCTTTTAAGTCTTTAATCAATTGATTGAGATTGATTGCTTTTTTCCAGCTTCAGAAATAGCACAATACTCAGCTTCTTTGGTAGAAAGAGGAACACTCTTTTGTAAATGCTAGATCTGGGAAAATTAAATCATTGCCTTGGAATTCAGTTTCTGTTCAAAGATTGTAAACTTAATCACAAGTCAACAAAATGTAAACCTATTAAAACTCCAATGGATTAAAAAATTAACCTTGAAAAAGCATCAACAAATGAACAAATCAATGTTCCGTATTAAAGCTTATT
This sequence comes from Flexamia atlantica, assembly GCA_035578135.1. Lineage (NCBI taxonomy): Eukaryota > Metazoa > Arthropoda > Insecta > Hemiptera > Cicadellidae > Flexamia > Flexamia atlantica. The sequence goes on from JAQJVK010000003.1 coordinate 48,123,612, forward strand.
TGGAAGTCAAGAAGTCTTATATTTCCCGCAATTGAATTGACCAGACATAGTTTATACACTGATGAATTATCATTTGCGTGCATGTACTGACCCCCGTTTCGACAGCACGCTGGAGTACCACGACAGCGTGAGCGTGAACGCGCGGTGTCAGCGCATCTGCGACCAGTGGGACCGGCTCGGCAACCTCACCCAGCGCCGCCGCAAGGCCCTGGACGAGGCCGAGAAGATCCTGGAGAAGATCGACATCCTGCATCTGGAGTTCGCCAAGCGAGCTGCGGTAGGTCCATTTGTTTTGATTCTTAGATAAATATTTTAATAATAAAAGGTTTATTTTATCTGCTGCATCAATTGATCCTTATGGTAAAAAATAATACAACAATTGATGCATCAGGTAACATAAACCTTTCATTATTGCAATTTTTCATCCAGAGGCTAACCCATTATGAAATATTTTAACAATTTGATTTGTTTAAATGAACAGTTTGTTATTTGTAGCTGTTTGCAGTTAGTTCCAAAGCTTAGCTTTCTAAAAAAAGAAGAAAACAGGTCACAATTGCTTACATTAAAGTTTGTCTATAATGACTACTACATTTTTTAAATGTGATAAAAAGTACTTGAAACAGAAATTTTGATTAAAAAGCTTAATACAAAGGCTGTCCAACAGCTTTTAGGTTTTATTTAATTTAGTTTTTGTCATGCATTGCAGGGCAAGTGTTTAGCTCTAGCGAGAAAGACCCACTTTACGCTATTAATATACAAATAACTACTACTGTCTCATTAAAGCAGAATACCTTTATTTTGACTTCCATATGGTTCCCCTTATGAAACCGTATAAGATTCTGTCATGTAGGATGATAAGTGATTATGAATGCAACATTTCCGTTATCTAAATGTTACGTACCGGTACATGTCTGACCTGTGGTTGTTGTGGCAGCCGTTCAACAACTGGCTGGACGGGACGCGGGAGGACCTGGTGGACATGTTCATCGTGCACACCATGGAGGAGATCCAGGGCCTGATGGATGCCCACAGCCAGTTCAAGGTAATTACTACAACAGCCAAGAGGATAGGCAACATTCGATGTGAAAAAGACAGCCTCAGTAAAATATCATCAGCAGTCTCTCCTTATAATGTTCCTGAAAACCTGTTGGGAGGTACAGTAGAGTCTCACAAACTCGACGCAATGTGGACTTTGACCATGTATTATTTGGGGAATGTGGAGGATGAAGAAATCCGAAGAAATAGCTTTGAAGTGAAAACTGGCTTGCAGTGAAACTCATTAAAGGTTTGAGTAACGGTAGTACTATAAATTATTCTTAATGCTAAAAATTAGGCGCTTATGGTAAAATAAGGTGTCGAGTTGAGTTTGTGAAATTCTTCTAAATTGTTTGATTACTTATCATTATTAATTTGTGCAATTATTATCTACATAAGACCCTTAATTTGACACACTAGTGACCAGGCAGTTATTAGATTAGTACAGTAGAAAACAATTTATGCAACTAAGTTCATATTATCAGTTCAACTAATTGATCAATTTTCTTTAAAATCGTGAAAATGTATTCCCCTAACAGCGTTACAGGACACAACAGTATTAACAGGCTAATAAGCGTTAACAAATGATCTTATATGAATCTACAAACCTTGGTAGCTTGCCACCGTGTTACATTTATGCTTCTGTTTGGGCAGAGCCAAAACAAACTCAAGATACTGCTTGAACTTCACGAGAAGCCAAGTGTTACTGAAATGTTTATTGAGAGGCTAAAACTGCTAGAAAACCTCGGTGTTTGGATATTTCATTCTAGTTAAACTGTGTTGTGTTAGGCAAAGCCCTAGGCTGTTTTAATTACTTTCAGACAAGAACAATTTAAGATATTTAACAGTAGAATTGAAAACAAATGGTATCATATGCGTTTCATGTCTCCTACTCCCAAGTTCTGTTTGATTGATACTCTCTTCTCTGTTGGGCATTAATTTTACAGGGCTACTATCCCAAATCATTGAGATAATTTAGTTTAGTTGAGTGACAAAAAATACCCAATCTCAAGAGAAAAATTGGGAAGAAATGTAGTTTTGTATGATTAAAGCCCTTATTATGTGCAAGGTACAACGTCAAACTTTTCATCTGGCCTTAAGTATTAACAAAATTCCAGCCAGGTATGCACACTCTACATAGGTAGATATAATACTTTTTTAAATTCCTTGTACTTTTTATGCCTGTAGCTAAGATATAAGTTAAGGAAATGTTTGTAATATCTGATTGGACTCTACAATTCTCACCTGCTTTTTATACCGTTATCAGAAGCTAATGAAATGTTGTTTATAATCACTACATTGTGTAGGCCACGCTGGGAGAGGCGGACAAGGAGTTCAACTCGATCGTGTCGCTGGTGCGGGAGGTGGAGCAGACGGTGCAGCAGTACCAGATACCCGGCGGCCTGGAGAACCCCTACACCACACTGACCGCCAACGTGAGTCACTATGCTCACTGTCTGGACGGGGGAAGGGGGGTGGCGAGTTTGGTGAAATTCCCCCAAACGAGGGCGAGCGGGATGGGGCATTTTAAATAGGCTATTATAATCTTTGAACACAGCATTGATGCTATTTAAGTTTGATCTTATTTGAAATGCTTTTGGGGGGTTTTTTATTTGTGCTTTTTATTGAAAAGCTGAAATAAATTATTGGTATGTGTTCAGATTTTGGAGGGAGTTGGAACGATTGTTGAGAATCAACTTTTGTTATGTGCACAGGTAAAATTGTGATCTGTTAATACTTGTAATGAGCTGTAATATTTAACATTCACTGAAAGCATTTTCAACAGGAAATCAAACAGTGTAATCTAAAATAATGGGCTATTTTGAGAAAATTTCCAACCCAGAAGACTCTTTTTTAAGTCTCTGCAGTGACGTTAAGACACTGGGGTAATACGACCAAACAGGAGTGGGCTGTAACTGGGTTTGGGTTAAATTAGCCTAGTCCGACTACCAGGGCCAGCAGTATTTAACTACAGAACTATCAAGTTTGCAAAAAAAAGGAAGCTGAGTGCTGTTTCCTATTATCACCTTTCCATTGTGTTGCCCACCGTCTAACGATGACGTCGCGTGTGTCGGCAGGACCTGACCAAGAAGTGGACGGACGTGCGACAGCTGGTGCCGCAGCGGGACAACACGCTGCAGCTGGAGCTGCGGAAGCAGCAGAACAACGAGATGGTGCGGCGGCAGTTCGCCGAGAAGGCCAACCAGGTCGGCCCATGGATCGAGCGCCAGATGGACGCCGTCACCGCCATCGGCATGGGACTGCAGGTCTGTTAGTTGTGTTTTCTGTGTTGTTGGAAGCTTTGGTTATCTCATTCTAGAGTCAAATCTTGTGAGAAACTGAGTTTGTCTTGTCTAGGAAGGTAGAAGGCACATCGTGCTGTCCAGCTCAACCGCCCAAGGTTGAAAAACTGAAATTTATAACTGTCCTCTCCAATCATTATTAATCTTGTTGCTACACCCGATATTGGAGAGATTTTGCAAGATGGCGGACAGTTAATTAATCCTGTAAAGTGCTCTGTTTTTAAAGTGCAAAACAGTGGTTTTTAATGAAAAGTTTGTTTATTGCTGCAGTTTTAATTATAGTTTAACCTACCTTGAACAGTTTCAGTGGTGAGATTTTAGTAAATTAAAAGTTTAATGAGGGTTTGGCTGCCTTATCTGTGGGTAGTTTCCCTGGACTGAGTGACTCATATCTTGATTGAACTGGTCAAGGTCAATGACAAGGACTCTGCTTATCTCAGCTGATATTGACAGGTAGTCAGCCTGCTTTGTTTTTGTTTACGTTTCAACTGCTTCTGCTATAATAATTCAGACTTAATATACTTAGTGCCTTGAGTTGCGATTTTCATATACTGGTTGGAAAAAATATTAAACTTTCAGTTAGTGATTTTTTTAAATTTTTATAAATTGTTTTTACATAAACTGAAAATGGTCAAACATCTTTGTGGAGTTTGTGAGGTGAATGCCAGATATGCTGCAATATTATGCACTGGTTCTTGCAATAAATGGCACCATTATAAATGTGTAGGGCTAAGTTTATCGGACATAAAAAATATGAAAGAGAAAAATATTGTAGGAAATTGGAAATGTTTGAAATGCAACCAAAATGCTGAAGATAATGAAGGTGACATTTCAATAATCAATGAGAGCAATGATGACATTTCTGACCAAATAAATTCTTCTTCGCTTGTTGATGAAATGAATAAATCTATTCTACTAGAAAATGAGGATTTAAAACAACAACTATTTCAGACCAAAAACCAAAGTTCTTATTACATATTAGAGCTTGAAGATAAAATTAAAGAATTTGAAGAAAAAATGGAATCTCAGGAAAACATATTAAATAAGAGAGAAAATGAACTTATAAGTCAAATAAGATTACTAGAGCAAAAACTGAAAAATGAAAAGGAAGCAAGGAAAAATCTGATTCTACAAGTAGAAGAAGAGGCTCAATACACTCCTAAAAATGATGATAAAGCAAAAAATAGAAAATGTGAAAGATGTATTATCTACAAGGAGGAGGTAGCTAATATGTTGGATACAATACGCAGTTTAGAGGGTATAAACAAAATGCTGGAGAGAGAAAACATAGATAAACATAATGCACTAAAACAAAGTATGAGTAAATCCACTTGCCTAAATTGTTTTCCTTGTCTTAATAAATGCAATCAGGAAACTCTGCCTGAAGCCAACAAGTGGCAAAAAGCAACCGGTCGTAAACAACATAGACCAAGCTCATGTGTTATGCATAAGGAAATTAATAGTCCAGATTTTACCTCAAGGAATCCATTTGAAGTTTTGCAAAATATTTCAGAAGAAAAATCTAATGAAAATGAGTTTTTGGCCATACCTAACCATGTTAACACTTTAAGAGTAAATCATCATCAGCATAGTTCCAGAAAAACTAAAACACCTGTTTTTGTCAGTGAGAGAAAGAATTACTCTCCAGAAAATAATAATACAAAAAAACAAAAAATCCTCTTATGTGCAGACAGTCACGGCCGGGATTTGGTTTTCCACCTAAATAAGTGTTCAAATTCTTTCGAGGCTGTTGGTTTTGTGAGGCCCGGAGGAGTAGCAGAACAGATTTTAAACTTTAAGAATATTGATGGAGAAGCTTTGGGACCTGAAGATGTGCTGGTTATTGTTTGTGGATCTAACAATGTTGCTCGTAATGAGGCAGAAAAAGCACTAACCTCTATTAATAGTACTGTGCAAAAATATAACAACACCAGAATAATCTTAGTAGATCTACCAACTAGGCATGACCTAAAGGAGTGGTCCTGCGTGAATAAAGAAATAAAGAAAACTAATTTGTCATTGGAAGCCTTGAGTCACAGTTTTAGGAATGTGTCTTTGGTAAAATCTAGTATAGCTGAGAGGGACTTACATACCAGGCATGGATTGCATTTAAATGAAATGGGAAAGAAATGGCTCGCAAGAAGAATCTACGATGCATTGGTTGCAACAGCTGAGCAAAATCCAACAACGTTCCAAAGCCCCCTCGACAGCCAGATGCCAGTGTTACAGTCATCTTCAGCACGAAGAGAACTTTGCATAGATCAGCTCAAAGAGACTGTTTCGACATCAGACATCTGTGATACAAATGACCCCAAAACCACAGAGATAATAATCTCTGTGGCCCCTGCAACTGAGACCCCTGCGGCTGAGACTCTTGCGGCTAAGACTCCTGCAGCTGAGACTCCTGCGACTGAGACTCCTGCGGCTGAGGCTCCTGCTGATGGGGCTCCTGCGGCTGGGACTCCTGCGGCTGAGACCCCTGCGGCTGAGACTCCTGCGGCTAGTACCCCTTTGACATGTTCGGAAAACTGTCTTCTGCTGCAACCAGTTTCACCAACGTAAAAACAGACTCGCCTAAGCCCCTAACAATGTATTTTTTAAATATACAATCTATTAGAAAAAAGGTAGACATGTTAGATGTATGGTTAGATAAGTATTGTTGTGATATTTTAGGTTTAAGTGAACATTGGTTACATCCGTTTGAATCCTCATTATATGTTCCATTTGGATTTACAGTTGCCAGTATTTACTGTCGTAAACCACCACTTATTAGAGGTGGGAGTGTCATTTACATTAAACAGGGAATAGAATATAATGTTTTAGATTTTGATCAATTTTGTAATAATTTTGTCTTTGAGGTAACTGGCATAATTTTACCAAAAACGGATATTATTGTAGTTGCTATTTATAGAACACCAGATGCCAATGTATATAGTTTTTTAAATACTTTAGAAATTTTCCTTGACTATTTAAACAGTAAATACATGAATTTAAGGTTAGTTTTAATGGGTGATTTTAATGTGAACATTAGGGAAAACAAGCCTGAAACAGAATCATTTTTAAATTTATTAAGGTCATTTAATCTGTACTGCTTGCACAAGGAAAAAACTAGGGCAGAATCCTGCTTAGACAATATTATTACTAATCTAAATAGAGATTACATAAAATGTCAGATCATTCACCCTCATTTATCTAATCATGCTGGAGTTTTTGCAACCTTTTGTGAATGGAGCCTTTCAGGTATTAATGTTGATAACACGAATCTTACAAAAGAGATAAGAACTCTGTCCCCTCAAGCCATCCAGAATTTTAAAGATCAACTGTTTAGTTATGATTGGCAATATTTGTATTTAATATCTGACGTAGACAATGCTTTCGACTTATTTATTTTGGTATTGTCAAACTTGTTCAATGAATGTTGTGGTTTTAAAAAGGTTAAAATAAAAGATAAAAACAGGCCAAGAGTTAAATGGTTTACACCTGAATTAAAAACAATTAGAGATACGGTATTGGTTTTGTATGATACATATAAGTTAAATAAAGGCTCTGAATTTGAAAATGAAAGTAAAAATCTATACTGTAGGGCAAAGAATCTGTATAGAGAAAAAATCAACCAAGCAAAAAAAAAGGCAAATGAAAGGTATATATTGAATTCAAATAACATGTGTAAGGCTGCCTGGAATACAGTTAAGGACGAGGCTAAATGCACAAGTAAAAATTTTGAAATAGTTGTAAGTTCTGATAAATTTAATAATTATTTTGTTGACTCTGTTTGTGATATGAGAAATTGTTTAACTGATGACAGTTTCAACTCTGCTGAAGAATATTTATGTAATTATGTAACAAGCAAAAATATAGGAAACAAATCTTTTCAGTCAGTCAAAATAACATCAAGTGATATTATTAAATGTGTGTCTAAGCTAAGCAATTCAAATAGTGAAGACTTTTATGGATTGTCAAATAGAGTTATTAAAAATGTTATAGATGTTTTATTAGGACCACTTGTCTATATTTTCAATATGATGATGAGTCAAGGTATATATCCTAGGGCATTAAAAATTACAAAGGTTATTCCTGTCTATAAGAAAGGGGAAAAAGCAGACCCCTCTAGCTATCGTCCAATTTCTTTGGTACCGATAGTAAGTAAAATTTTTGAATATTGTTTTAAAGAACAGCTTTATAAATACTTTATAGAGAATAATCTTCTTTGTACAGAACAGTTTGGTTTTTTGCCTGAACGTGATACCATTAAAGCTTTAGAAAATATTGTAGAAAGTGTATTAGATAGTTTTGAAAAAAAGTTAGTTTCTTCAGCAACATTATTGGACCTCACTAAAGCATTTGATTGCATCCCGCATAAGCTACTGATTAGTAAATTAAGTTACTATGGTGTCCAGAACAAAGAGTTAAATTTATTGTCTTCTTATCTGACTGACAGAAAACAAATTGTTGTTCAGGGACAAAATCAGTCTGATTTTAGATATACCAAAGTGGGAGTCCCTCAAGGCTCTGTACTTGGGCCTTTTTTGTTCATTGTCGCCGTTAATGACTTTGCTTTTAATATGCCTTGTAGTTCAGTATTATATGCAGACGACACAACTCTGTTTAATAGTAATATAAGTATAGATAACCTAATATTAGATAAAGAGTATTGTATGGATTTTGCGTCTCAGTGGTTTCAAGCAAATGAATTAATAGTTAATCATAACAAGACCGAAAGTTTAAATTTTTGTTTAAGTCAGCCTGTTGATAACAATAACAGTGTAAAACTTCTAGGAATACATTTGGACAGTAGATTAAGCTGGGATTGTCATGTTTCAAATTTGTGTACTAAATTGGCACGAGTATCCTTTCTTCTGCGTAGATTAAAAAGTTCTGTGAGTAGTGACATGTTAATCACTGTTTATTATGCTTTTTTTCACTCTCACTTAAGATATGGAATCACTCTGTGGGGTAATTGTAGTAATGCAAATAAGGTATTTATCTGGCAGAAAAAAGCCCTTAGAATTATTAAGAATGTGTCTGACAGGGAGAGTTGTTTACCTATATTTAGAGAGTTTAAAATAATGACCTTGCCAAGTCTCTACATTTACTGTAGTAGATGTAAAAAAATCCTTAGATACACATGTTAGTAGGCAGAGTATTCATTCCTATATTACCAGAAAAAAGTACTTTTTAGAACTGCCATCAATAAGGTTAGAAAAAACTAGACGTAGCCATATATTTATGAAAATAAGATTATTTAATAAATTGCCTGAAAAAGCTTGGTATGTTACTTTAACTAGATTTAAATCAATCTTAGAAAAATGGTTGCAAGAGAAAGCCTTTTATACTATAGATGAGTACTTGGCCTGTGATATTAGTTCTTTAAGATTTTAGCCTTGTTATTATTGTTTATTGTTTAGAATGTTTATTTATTTACTGTTAATTTTTAATACATTTATAATGCTTGTTTTATTAGTATAGATTAAACTTGTAACATTATTATATTATATAAAACTGACTTTGTCAATTGCATGTATGCTTAAAGACAATAAAACTCTTGACTTGACTTGACTTGACTTGGCACTTAAATTAGGATGCCTTTAGTAAGTTGCAGATACCGCTACTATATAATCATAACTTCTAACTAGAGTACAGTAAAATTTTGAGTCCCTCAAGGTTGAATGTTGGATTCAATTTTTTTTTCAATTTTTACCTTGATACTTCTCAATCATCATTTTATTTTAACATGGAACCCACTTTACGATTAATCAATTCATGCATGCTCTTGTAAATAGCCTAAGTAATTTCTGATTCTGAAGTGCTGCAATTATCTGGTCAAGTCTTGAAGAATGATTGAATCCTCAAACCCACATTGAAAGATAATATCAGTTGAGATATTTTACATTAACAGATCGATCACACTTGGTGCTAATGATGCATATCAGCTCGGACACACCAGGTGCTAATGATTTGTATTTGCTCGAACATATCAGGTGCTAATGATGTGTATTTGCTCGGACAAATTGAATGCTAACAGTGTGTGTTTGCTGGGACATACCGGGTGCTAACAATTCTTGGTTCGCTCCTGAGTGCTAACGTTACTTTTTTTGCTCGGACATACCGGGTGCTAATGATGTGTGTTTGCTCTAACGTACCGAGTGCTAACGATACATTGTTCGCTGGGACAGGGGTCGCTGGAGGACCAGCTGCGACGGCTGAAGGAGTACGAGCAGGGAGTGTACGCGTACAAGCCCCACATCGAGGAGCTGGAGAAGATCCACCAGGCCGTGCAGGAGGGCATGATCTTCGAGAACAGGTAAGAGACCAGACGTGAGCTTTTGGTAGTACACTGTGTTGGGTAAATCTTTTAAAGTATATCCAGGGTGCCATCTACCGGCCCTCCATATCCTCCAAGTCCCCCTAAAGCTAAACTCTTGGAAAAAGTTCCTCCCGAAATTCTCTTTTCACCTGAAGATCCACAATATTTTTCCAGTTAAATATTTTGATCGTTAATAAAATATTTTTATTTGACTCTTGGGATGTTACAAATGTACCATTATAAAACGTTAATTTTAGTGTCATTATAATATTATGTAGTTAACTTTATTAGTTTTTGAAAAATCTTGAGAGATATTTATAGGTTTCATAAGATTATGACTTAATTGTTTTAGATTATTGTTTTTATTTTTCTGCAATGATATTTTTCATAACATCGCCCCAAGAAATGTCGCCGTGGTCCTACAAAATTCTGTGGGGTCCTCCAAAAGTCCTCCTTTTTTTCTCTCCTTATGATGTGTCCACTCTGACTTAAATCTTAGGATGAAGGTTTGCAACATTATTCCTTAGGACTAGGCAATTTATTTTAAAACTGTTGTTTGTTTAAGATAACTTTTTATAATTTATAACTTAGGTAATGCTATAAAGGGAGTGGTTAAAACCAACCAAGGTGGTTGTCCAAGGGACTGCCAGTCAACAGGGCACTGGCACACTGCGGGTAGTAAGCCACAATCAAATCCAACAATTCCCTTCTACAAAAAAAAAGCAATTCATTTATAGATAGAGGGGATTAAGAATGGAACCAAGGGGCCAGTGAGAATTCCCGTGGTAGATACTAAAAGTTTGATCCAGAGAGCCCTCCCCTTGAAAATAAATGTCACCTATCACAGTGGAATAGAAAATCATACCCGCTTCTTTGATAGTGTTGTTTCTCTGGATAAGTTGGTAAACCAGATCCTTCATACTTCGATTTTTTTAAAGGCTTTTATGGTTTCTTAGTATTTTAGTATTGGTTTCTTGGTTTTTTAAGTTTTTCGCAAGGGCGAAAAACTTGGATGCTTGTGTTTTAAAGTGGTAATATTTTGTATACAAAATCATACCAACTCCTTTGATAATTTAGTTTCGCTATTTATTTTAGTATAAAAACCCTTTGAAACTTGCTTATTTTCTAGAAAGACTATTATGGTTTTCGAGTATCAAAACATACAAATAAAAAAAACTAGGATTCTTTCCTCGTAGCTTTCTTGCAAAACAATAAGATTCCAATACTTTGTTTTGCGGCTTTGATGTTAAAGTCAAAGGGAACAGTAAGTATATAAATAGAAAACCTCACACCTCATTGACCATTCATTGCAAGCCACCAAACTGTCTTCAACCCAAGCATGAACCTTCTCGGCACAGTCATATATATAGTTGGCATAATTGCTGGTCTTGTTAGAAACATTAAACCTATGACGTTTTCTCTGTTAAAACTCATCATCACATAGTTTTCCTATTTAATTTGATTTTTATTTCTATCTGTTGTCAGTAGTGTCTGTGTACCATTGAATGTAGCTCAACATTGAGTAATTTCTTGGAATTGATTTCATTAAGTCATATTAACTGATTATTTTCTTAATTTTAAGTTTGTTGTGGAATAAAAATGTAAATTCAGGGCAACAAAATTTTATAAAAACACCACATGTATCAAACACAGCTACCTCTACAAAAAATAACCACATTTTTTATCTCATTAAAAATATGAATGGTTGTTTTCTTAAGATTTTTTATCGTCTAATTAACTAGGTATCCAAGGCAGCAAAATGTGAGAACTCAATGTGATAAATGTGTTATTAATATATTAAGAAATATAAGTTGTATTAACACTTGGAACTGCAATGAGCCTATCGAATAAATTAAATCAAGGACAGAATTATGATTAGTAATGAGAGTACTTAGCCAAAATACCTAAAAGAACATTCTTCGTCAGCAAATAGAAAAAATACTGTAGAAACCGCAATTTACTAGCTTAAAGATTGTTTCACATGCAAGCCAGCTACTTTCTCTTTCTAAACAAAATTATTCTCAGCTTTTCTCACTTCCATCTATTCCCACCTCGGTCGTCATATTTCGGTATACCTCATTCCCTTGGAGTTTCCTTTTCTCTTTCAATTTTCTCTCAGGGTTTCTCAATCTATCTAGTTCATTTTTCCCCTTAACCTATCCTTCAGGTCTTTTCATCCAAAAAAATCAAATTAAGATTAAAACTGTTAAGGCGAAAGGAGTAAGTTGAGGAAAAAATTACTGAAACGCAACCATGACTACCTAGTTGAAAATGAAAACAAATTAATCCAGGGGGCCAGAGGGGGAGGGAAAGAATTCAGTTACATAAAATCTAAGATCTGTTTGTAGTGTTTTGATTTTGATTTTTGCGGACATTTGCTGTCACTAGTGAAACAAGCCTCGTAACATTTTGGGATCTAGAATCTGATCCCATCTTCTGGTGAAAAATAACCAAGAAAGGTTCTAGGTCCTACGTTCTTCTAGATGTTCTAGTTGTTGTAGGTTCTTTTTCACTTCAATATGGAATCACATTTCAGATCCTGAATTATTGTGAAACTTGTTTGCTGTAATCAGTGATGACAAATTTCTGCAAAAATTAAAAATAAACGGTTTGGTAAAGACAACATTTTGGAATCTGGAATCTGATCGCGTCTTCTGGTGAAAAGTAACCAAAAAGGTTTCTAGGTCCTAAGTTTTGTAGGTGTTGTACATACTTTTTTAACTGATGATGGGATCAGATTCCAGATCCTGAAACATTGTGAAACTTGCTATTTACTCATCAGTAACATCAAAAATGTTCGCACAAATCAAAATCAAAACACAAACTCATCATCACCATCAAAGAACTGTAGGCCTGTCTTCAAACAGCCTAAGAACAAGAATGAATGGGCATAGAAAAGATGTCAAAAATCAGTTGCAACATTACAAACCTCTGTTGCAACATGCTGCCAGCCACAACTACAAAGACTTTAACAGCTGTTACACCACCAAAATTCTTAATGCCCTCCCTCTATCTGCAATTCCTCTGAACTTAAAAGATGGAAGCTGGCCCATCAGTGGGTGACAAAATCCAGGGAACCCCCAAACCTCAACCTCAGATAACTTTCCCCTCCCTATACTCTCAGCAGGCTCTTTAGGAGTGTATATGGTGTAATATAGACAATCATAGACAAGTTAGTGCTCTTTGGATTCTAGGAGGAAACTGTACTTCTTCTTCCTTCCTAGTATACAATGTACTACCTACTATCTAAAGAAGAGCCAGTGGCTTTGAGAATTCACTTTGATTTTGTGTTTTATGTTTTCTTTGTGCTCTTCAGCAGCTTTGACCACCAGGTAAGCCTGCTGAGTCCCCCATTGTACCCTGATTTATTACAATTCAGCAGTAGTACCCATACTTTACCAAAATGATGTTACTATCGTCGGTTATCGTGATCGCCCGTGTCGCTGCCCAGGTACACGCAGTACACGATGGAGACACTGCGGGTCGGCTGGGAACAGCTGCTAACGTCGATCAACCGCAACATCAACGAAGTGGAGAACCAGATCCTGACGCGCGACAGCAAGGGCATCACGCAGGAGCAGCTCAATGAGTTCCGCGCCAGCTTCAACCACTTCGACAAGAACCGCACCGGCCGCCTCGCGCCCGACGAATTCAAGAGCTGCCTCGTCTCGCTCGGCTACAGCATCGGCAAGGATAGGCAGGTGGGTGGACGACAAGTGTTAGTGTCGAGGTCTTTGTACATTTTAATTCTATTGATTTGATTGTACACGCTTCAGGGTTCTTTGTATGTTTAAATACTATTGATTATACATGCTTCAGGGTGTCTGTTGGTCCTCCTTTTGAAAAAAGTTTCCTCCAAATCCTCCTTTTGACATGAAGGTCCTCCAATTTTTCCAGTCTATTTAAAATTTTTGATTTTTTTTTATAATTTTAAAACATACAAATGTAATGCTGTAAAACACAAATTTTAATAACTGCTCAAGTTTTAAAGGAATCTGAAGGATATTTATCAGCAAATAAGATTCACTAAATTGCTTTTAGATAAATGTTTACAATGATGTTTTCCATAAACAGCCCCTCTCCAAGAAATGTTGCTGGGTCCTCCAAAATTCTATAGCGTCCTTTAAAGGTTCTCCATAAGTCCTCCTTTTACTGCATTTGTAAATGCAGTAAATCGGAATCAGTGAATCGAAAGAAGATTTTTTTTACAGTAAATGTCTCTAATCCCTTGCTTCATTTTCTTAGATTTGATATTTGCCATTGTAGTTAAAAAACGGATACTTTAAGGCAAAGAAAAATTGTAGGGAATTGTGATCATCCCAATGGTGCTCCATAAAATTCTGTTACAATTAATTTTTACATATTAATTGAAAATGATTAATGATTTTGGTTGGGTCAGATACATAAAAGTTGATATTTAAAAGACTCTGGCATGTTAATAGCCTAGACAGAAGGTCTTATTGTTTGATTTTCAATAAATCGGAATGACCGTGATTAAATACCTTTGGCCAAACAACTTTTTTTATTTAAAACTGTTGAATGTTTGGATCCAAATCTAAATATAATACTTAGACAAATGTACTGAACAAAAAAAATGTAATCAATTGTTTGACCTGTGCGCCGCAGGGAGAGATAGACTTCCAGCGCATCTTGGCGGTGGTGGACCCCAACAACACGGGCTATGTGCACTTCGACGCCTTCCTCGACTTCATGACCCGAGAGTCGACGGACACCGACACGGCCGAGCAGGTCATCGACTCCTTCCGCATCCTGGCCGCCGACAAGGTAAACACTGCAGTCATTCGTCATCGGCCGCCGAAAATAGGATCGGTGATCAGTGTGGATTATGAAGTTGAAACTTTGATACGATACCAATGTTGTCGTAATCATTTTACTATTATGTATTTTAATCTTTTTTTTCCAATTTGTGTTGTCTTTAAAATATAACTTAAGGCACAATTATTGTGTGATAAATAACTTCGTGATTAGCTTATAAGGTAAAATCAATCATTGCTTTCTTTAAAATTCTAAGTGACCTGATTGCTTTTGGTAAAAATGTTTGTCAAGTGTTTTTTTTTACTAGATCGTAAGAAAATTTTCCGATCACATTTAAGTTTGGCGTTGCCAAGTTAGGCATTGACAGATAAAATCACTTTCACTTATTGCAAATAAAATCTAGAAGGGTGTTATGTCCACTTTTAAATCTTAAAAAAAGATTTATTTTCTATGATATGTTCCGAGTTTTTCACATACTTACCCCACACTTTTTTAAACAAACAAGATAGTTACAGAAATAGTTACACATTAAGTTTGGCGTTATACCCCTCCCTTTCCCATAGTGACTTACTCAGTCCCCCCCCCCTTGCAAAACCAAATTTCTGAGTGGTATTTTGATGAAAAATGTGTGTGATGTCTTACATTGTTATGTTACTAAGTTATTTAAAAAAATCTAAATATCATCTGAACACCATAGAGTTTTTTCTGAGTTTTCTCCTTTGTTCTCACCCGCTGTTCTCGTGTCCACAGCCGTACATCCTGCCCGACGAGTTGCGCCGGGAGCTGCCGCCCGACCAGGCCGAGTACTGCATCCAGCGCATGCCGCCGTACAAGGGGCCCAACGCCGTGCCCGGCGCCCTAGACTACATGTCCTTCTCCACCGCCCTCTACGGCGAGTCCGACCTCTAAACCGCCGCCGCCACAACACTATAAACTGGTGCCTTTTTTGTAACCGCTGTAGCCGCCGTTTAGGTTAGAAAACTGTGTGTATTTTTTTAACCTAAGCGTGTACATGGGCTTAATTTTTAACTTACCGAAGATCACCGAAGGCTGAAAACGTTTTGGTATTGAAGGTTCGAATGGTGACGATCGTGTACTTAAAATGAAGCCGAATTGCTCAAGTCACCGAAAACGTTTTGAGGTTTTTTTTCTTGTAGTTATTGTAAAGAATTTTTTAATATGTATGTAAACGTAATGGAACAATAAGTATTTTTAAATTCTGAAAAGGATTTGCACTGTAATTATTCTCACTCTTTTTAATCGGATTTTAATCATTATTATCGTTTTTCGAATAATTTATTAATGATTATCTTATATTTATACCTTGTCTATACAACAGAAATTTTAACTAACGTGTTATATTTTAGATTAATATCGAGAATAGTTTATTTATTTAATTTAGGTTATTATTTTGTTTTATCTATATGTTTTAGTTTGTACAAATTTATCAGTAAGCCATATTTAATCTCACCGAGGAGGCTCGGGCCTCGCCTTTGATACCAAACTAAATGTCCTATGCGGCAGCAAAATCGAGCTGAACAATTTTAAAATTCTTTATTTTTATTGTAAACAAGTTCCTTTTATTTTTTTAGTTGCATTTCGATGCACGATAATTCCTTGTACAGCTTTTTGAATCTCTTTATCGGATGATTTTGTAAGATAATATCATGTTAATTTACACTGCCATTTGAGGGAATCAATCTTACAAGAAAGGCAAAAATCAAACCAAATTATTTTATTTATTTATAAATTGTTTTATGATTTGGTTTTGATTTTATGTGTATGTTTATTCGATATTGTAAAGTTAGGTTATTTGGAATGAGTATATTTGATGTTAATAAAGATCAACAATATTTACACAAACATACGAGTGCATATATTTATAGTTTCCAGAACATCTATCTGATCTAGTCATTGTAGTTTTGGGTTCTGTACAAACATACCATAAGAGAAATTAAATGGAACTTGGTACAGTAATCTCTTTATTTTATCTTGTCTTCTTTGTCTTTTCTGTTTCTTCTAAGGTAAGTTTTATCTTTAATACATCGGATATCATCACAAAGGAAAAAAATAGTGTCTCATTGCCAATGTTAGCAAATGTCCATATGTTTTGTGAATAGTCCAAGTAGTACAAATTATGAATTAGAGTTCCGGCCAAATCATTAGGCGGGTGAGTGAGTGCGCTACTGGCGTTCAAAATATGTTTTTGGCCAATCATTTACCCATCTGAAGTTATAGACAGATATGCTCTTTGTTTATGTTCTCAAAATCAGCTGAGTAAGTTCTCCAAACCTACCCAAGTAAATGTGCTTCTATCTGTTGGAAATATGTTCAACTAGCCTACTTTACTGTGTAGAGGAGCGGAGGTGTCTTTAACATCAAGTCATTTATACAGCTGGAGTTTCCATTTTTCGCCACCCACCTAATGATTTGGCCGGAACTTTAGATATCAATCCTTGCTATGCTCGTAAACAATATTACAATTTTAAAGACAAAAAAGTTGAGGAAATTTTATTCAACTGCTTCAATCAATATCATTCAAATAAAAAGTTAAATTGATAAGTTACTGTTGTTTTTTAAAACAATATTTTATTAATCTTGTGACAAATATTACAACAAAACCATTAAACAATGTCTAAAGTACTTTTTCCTTTCACTGAGGCAAGTACAACGATACATCAGGTTGAAAAGATCAGTGCCTGGATATTAAATGAGAGCATATTACACAACATTCATCTACAGAACTTTTTTCTCATCTGAAAGGTCAGTACACCAATGGGAATGACCAATTTTTTGTGAAAAAGGGGGGCAAGGAATAATGCCATTGTCGCAAATGCTGACATTATTTCAGACACTGAACAAAAAAAATCTATTGCTAAATTAGAAATTAGTTCCTATTTTATAACTTTCACTAAAATACTCAAAATGTTGAAAAATGTAAAGAATATTTTCAAAAAAGAGTAAGTTCTTAGTAAAGAGATAGCAAAGCCAGAATAGTAATTCACTTGAATATCACTTGCTGGCCTACTTATGTCTTATTCTGATTAAATCTTAATATTGCTGCAAAGTTTCCTATGTGACAAGTAACATTTTTTGGCCTTGGCTGGTAAACTTGAGTTTTTCCAAAAAAAGAATAATTTTGACAAAATAAATACTGCACGACAAAAATATTAAAATGGAAGTTAACTTCTTAGACAAACTGTTGGACTGAGATTCATTAACACTTGGGTGGGTATTAATTAATTAATTAATGCTTTTGGCAAGCATTAATAATGCTTTTCATAGAAAGATACCTCATAAACTGGTATAATCAGTCTGGGTGAGTCAATTGGTGTAATAGGTTAGGAACATATTTAGAATAAAACTGGCCATTGTGAGTGTGCGCCTGATTTTCACAGATTTAGAATCAGAAACTCGTCTGCAACCGTAACAAGAATTGGTGTTCGATTTCTAGTGTGTCATCAGTTTCACTCGACCCGCTAAATCTTCTGCTCTTAGAATCACATTATTCTGGTGCTCAGCTTAAATAATTATTTAAGATAGTAGATAGTTTGTACTTTTGGTGAAAAGCCTCAGGCTGAGTTGGATATTGTTTAGGAAAGGCAGAATTCAGCTAGCTTACCTGAAGATAAAATTTTCAAGTCAGCACAGAGAAACACTAAAGATGTACACATACTTTTCACTAAGTGAAGTAAGTGAAAAAACGAAAAAACTAAGTGTACAACTTTGGTGGTTTTCTAGGCTGACTTGAAAATTATTTCTTCAGACAAGCTAGCTGAATTCTGTCCCTTTCCTGAACAAAATCCTTCAGATAGTTTGTGTGTTAATACTAATTTTGAATCACACACTTAACTCTAAAGGAAAAAAGAATACAATCACTATATGCAATAAATTATATTTTTTGGCAGTCGTAAAATGTATAAGCGAGCAATAATACCATTAAAATTTTCGATAAACTATAAAGCATTTAAAACAATAACGAAGGTAAACAATACTTTGTACATAGAAAAGGCTTTGGAGTGATACCAAGTTTATGCTTGAAACGTCTGGTGTTTTACGAGTTTTTGGAAAGCACCTTCGGTCTCTGCCATGAGTTCATCGTAAGACCCAATTTCCACCACCTTCCCTTCGGACAATACAGCTATTTGATCTGTAACAATTATGGACAAGAAATAAGCGAGAGAAATAAATGGTTTAATATCTAAAAATCTGATTACAGAAATGAACTGCTTCAAGATCTAAGCTACAAATACATTAAGAAGGCTTTAAGCTTTAAGAGCTGTAAAAAGTACAAGGATTAGCTCTTGGATAAATTTACTTGCCAAAAAGATTTACGTATTCAAAATTCAGTTAATATTGTTATTTGAAAGTATCCACAATCAGTAAAGTTTCAACACATTCTTATCTATCTACTTTCTCCATGAAACTTACGTGTAATCAACTAGGGGGCTTACTAGTTTCAATCAAAAACATTAAAAGATACAATATTTTTATTTCCAAATTCATAAAGAACCTTACTATGTAAAGAAAGGGTTATAAAACTGTCAGCACATCAACATAATTACCGGCGTTTTTTATGGTGGAAAGCCTGTGAGCAATCGTCAGAACCGTCCTGCCCTTCATGATCCTCTCCAACGCTTCTTGCACCAAGTGTTCACTTTCTGCATCGAGAGCGCTGCAAGTAATACTTAAATTAATCTTAAAATAAGACGATTTTAAAGCTATCCCTTTTGAAACAGAAGGAAGATTATAATCTTGCCATCAAAACTTGGCGGGTATTTTTGAACAAGAATAATTATTAATAATCTGTACAAAGTGGACCTGAAATCACTCTGCACAAACTGCTAAAAAATTGAATGGCAAAACAAAATACCGATACCATATTCAGTCCCTTCAGACTCATTGTAAAGGTTATCATTTTCGTTGGTTTTTGCCTTCGATCACTATTTAAATTTATTCTAGAGGTTAGAATACAGTATTCCATCAGTGATCATGTCAACGGCGACCGGTTTCAACCCTACAAAGGGGTCATCCTCAGGGTGTTGAAGGACGATAAATCATTCGAAGAGGTCATCAAGTGTCTTAAGAACTTCATAAAAATGAAATCACTTTTAATTATGACCACGACCACCAACAAAGAAGTCTTGACTTGTGGCGCAGCGTACGTTTACCCGCTGCGCCGTGGACTGTTTTATGTTTGTGGCCACACATGTTAAATTAAAAATGTTTTTAAGTGTTTAAAAAACATGTTTTAAGTGTTTTTAAAAATGTTTTATGGAGTTTTGAAGACACTTGACGACCTCTTTGGGGTGATTTACCGTCCTTCAACGCCCTGAGGGTCATGCTGTTTGCCAATTTAACGCACAGGTATATCCATGGACAGCGAGCACTGCGTGTGAAATACATGTACTTGACTTAACATTTCTTTAATGTGTCAACACATTCATCCATAAATAATTTGTATGAAAATCCAATTAATAATTTCACTACGGTATATCCCATCATTTTTAGTTTGAAATTGAAATAATTTGTCACCTAAATAGCTTTAAAACTACATTTTTGACTCTGATTTAGAAAGTACATAACATAATAGGTCTGTGAATGCGTTGAGGAATAGAACTTACCTTGTGGCTTCATCCAAAAGCAGGATTCTGGGATTCTGTAACAAAATAATACATGAATGTAAAGGGATCAAATGCACAAAGTCTGACAATACCTCAAGAATGAGACTAACCAGTTGTGGTTTTATTATTATTATATCATGATCTAATTTTTAAAATACAATTTCATCTAATAAACAATTTGTTGGTTTCTCTAATGGCTAGGTTTCAGACACAGAGTGCTTGGGATATTAAATTTGTTTATTCAGTGATTCAACAGATTTGAGCTAAAAAAGATTGAACAGCCATCCTTATTGGTCACTACTAAATCTACCTACTCTCACACCATTATACTTACTAAACATTGGACTTACTCACCATTGGACTTACTAAACATTGGTGTAGACTGAAAAAAGGTCTCTTCTCTCTGAAGACGTCCCCTAGAGGGACGAAATATCAGTGAAAAACAATGTGTGCATTCAGGGCCGGCCCCAGGGGTGGGCGGACCGGGCGGCCGCCCAGGGCGGCAGATTTTTGGGGGCGGCAAATTTTAAGGAACGGCAAATTTTAAAATGTGACTAAAATAATAAAAAATTATGATATGAATGTGAAGAGTAACATTTTCTGTATCACATTTTATCCAAAGAACAAGCCTAATATACGGCAATGAAAACATCGATTTAAAATTATAATTCAAGACCACATATAAAAACAAACCACTCGGCTTGTATGGAACAACTGTCGCCGCCGCACTGCGCAGAACAGAGAACAGTGACACCGTCAAAGCAACAGCGCAGCGGTTGGGAGCAGGGGTTAATTTCAGCCGGAGCACAGCTCCGGTACTTTTTAGGAAACCGGAGCTCACCGGAGCGCGGTTTCTCAACTCACTGGTACGGCTCCGGACCCTTTTTCTGGCCACGTAATTTATTAATACTGTTTAAAAAGCGATTTTATAAAAGTGTACAACTCTTTCTAATTTGGGAATCCTCTAAGTCAATTTAGCAACTCTATTTTTCTTTACCAATTGCCAATACATAGTTTCCCTTTGAAGCCCCCTGTGAAGCCTTTACATAGTTTCACGCAAGGTAATAGATGGTAGTATTTTAACCTCCATTCTGGAAACTGATCACTTGATAAACTCGAGGTAGGCTTTAGCACGTGATGGTGGAAGTTTACTATCTTCAATCAAGGGCAAATCCAATCCAGGCCAATACTGGGTGCGTTCGGCAACACCGTACTCATTTCTACGTCGATTTTATAAGGCCTCTTGCGGCAAATAGTTCGTTAAATGTTTGGAAAAATCAGGTGCGCCCTTGTTCGACAATATGAAATTCCCACCATGAGTCGTGAGTAGCGCTAAACACACTTAGCGCTGGAGATCACAACCTTCACGACCACTATGGCACAAGTACACTCTGGCCGCGGCAGGGCAAACCTAGCTAGCGCGAAAGCGAACACGACCTAATTTTTAAACTGTGGTCATGAACGTTAAAAAGGCGTAAAATTTAATCGCAATTCAAAAAAAGTTCGGGGGAGGGCCCGAGGGCCCTGGACCCCCCTTCTGCTGGGGGGTTTCCATACCCTCCCGGCGCTGGCGGCCACTCGTTGTGCCATAGCTCCGGTACTTTTTTCTTGACAAATTAAGCCCTGGTTGGGAGTGACCTTGACGGAATCCTCCCTCCTCCCCCGACGTTGTGTTTATTATTGTGGTAGCGGTAGCAATAAAATTTACATTTGTCAAAGCCTTTAAATAGTTTAAACCTAAAACAAAAGTTATTTTAATTCATACCACGAAATAAATAATCGATGCACTACAGCAGCCTACTCGGGGCGTCATAAAACTGCGTGTTTCTAAATTACTTGACCAGCAGATCACTTATCTCTTATAGGGAAAGGGCTGTTCAAGTGTTTTCGAGGCTCACGATTATATTACGCCTGTCGCCTAGTCGATTTTTTATTGCTTGAAACAACAAGTAAATATAAACTATTTATTTTTTATATTTGTCTAAAATGGCTCTTACAACATCTCGGCATAGTCAGGTTAGGCCTATATTCAAAAAGTAGGCTGTGTACGTTTAGTTTTGCTATCAGAATGGTATTTCGGTTTTTTTCTTAAAACTGGGAATTTTTTCAAGCAAGGGAATATTGCAAATGATTGCGTTTATAATATCATATTAAATTAGATAGTTAAGCATATATACATCTACCATCTACAAATTCCATAAGGGTTTTCTCTGTTACGTCCCTTTTCTCCCGACCTACTCAACCAATTTTCACGATTGACGTGTCATTTTAAAGCTTATGATCTAGCATACGGCAGGCGGGTAATTACAAAGGATATTTCGTTTGGGGCCCCCCTAAGCCTTTGATTTATTCCTAGAAGGCGCTTTAAAATGTCAACCATCTTTCATTAGGCCTATAAGAGTTTTAAATATCAATTGTAACTTAACAGATACCTTCGGCCTAAATTTTACCTTCGGGTAAATTTTTAAGTCAGATTAAAAACAAAAATAGATCTCTGCAACTGCAATTGTGTATTCATTGGCAACTGTAAACATGAACCAGCTAATGAAATGAAAATAATTTTAAAATGTAAAATTTACACTTAGGACCCATAGTACATAAAGAGTTTAGGGAGACACTGTGGTGCGATCGCATCACAGTATAGACTGTTAGTTCGGCGATCGCTCAAGGAAGGGGTGGAGCCTGGGAGTAAACGGTTAGATAGGATATGGGGGGGGGGGGGCGGTGGTCGCCGATTTCGCCCAGGGCGGCAAAGTCCTTAGGGCCGTGCCTGTGTGCATTTTAGTGTTTCCCTGTGCTGATTTGAAAATTATTTCTTCAGGTAAGCTAGCTGAATTCTGCCTCTTTCCTGAACAAAATCCTACTCAGCCCGTGGCTTTTCACCAAAAATATAAACATTGGTGTAGTAATTTCAGAAGTTATCACGTACGTATACGACAAATATGTTTATAAAATTATTTATAACATAACAGACCAGGAGATCACATCGCATCTAGAAGATTTTTTTCAAATCCGTAGTGAACTCTGGTGTCCCCATCACTCACCTTGATCAGCGCCCGAGCGATGGCCACCCGTTGTTTCTGGCCACCCGACAGCATCACGCCTCGCTCGCCCACCCGAGTGTCGAACCCCGCGGGGAAGTCCCGGGTGATGAAGGTGTATGCGTTTGCTTCCCGCGAGGCCCACTCCACCTGGAGTACAAACAGAATGTGACTGAATGATATTTAAAAATGTACATGGGGCAGAATGGTAGGATAAAGGATTTAATTCGAGGTTGTCAGTTTAACATGAATAGGGGTACAATTACATGTGAAACACAAACATCGAGTCATGGAGTCCTTGGTGAAATAATTTTTTGTCACATCAACATTTTTAAGGAGGGGACCTCATAAGATGAAGTTTCGAAAATAAGGATGTCCCTATCTTCTATTTGCACTCAGAACACAATTTATCAAACAGCTCAATGTGCTTACTTAGGGCTATTATTAGAGGTGTGCGGATATCCGAAAACTCGGATCGGATTCGGATCGGATCGGATATCCGAATCCGATCCGAGGGTTTTATAACTATCCGATAAGACTGACTAGATATCCGACTCTATCGGATAGACTGCATTTTTTGGGGTAAATTGTAAAGTAAGATCAAATTTTCAAGTAAGGAAAGTCTTCCAAACAAAAGAAGTCACTGCCGACGAAAGTACATTAGTGACAGAAAACATCGCGGAGCAAAAACGACGCTTTGAAATGCGACGGTTGCGATAGCGGCCAGAACAACGCCTCAGATTATGTAGTGGTATGCATTAATCGATGTATTTCGGTTGCCGATATTGCGACTCGTGATAAGATCGAGAATCGAGATCGTTGTATACGATCAGATTACTGCGCAATACCCGACACGATAAACATTTTCTTAAGATAAATTCTTGTATCGTAGCATTAAATCAGTTAACAAATCCTGTAATAGTTCTGTCTCGATTAGTATCCGTTACCGACGAAACATCAATTGGTATGAGGGAGAATCGCAATCAAGACAAATCAATGTTCGCCATTGACCGACAGTGTCGACAGTGTCCAACAGTCAGTCGTCTTGAATTTCCAAAACGAAATATCCCGTAAATACCCCATAAATAAATAGTCGTGTTGATGTTTCGTATGACTATTTCAGGTCGTAAATATCTTACGTGGCCTGTCGATACGATAAAATAAAAAGCGTACAATAATTTTGGGCTGTGAAAGATTTGGCAAACCTGTTCATTCATTGTTTTGTCTTTCCAAATCACTTCATTTTGAATGTCGTCGTCTGCTTAAAAGCTGAATTAACTCAAGAACGACTTTCTTCTTACTTTATTTATCAATTAAACAATTACCTACCCAGAAATAGAAAGTTGAACGATCACAAATAAGTTTTTATTTTGCTGAAATATTTATCTTTGACGATTTAAGCCTAGTCAAAGCCGGCCGGCCGTATTTTCAATACGTGATTAAAATTTTAAAATGGACTTTCTTAGATAACAGTGCGACTTGACAGCCTACGTCTATGAAAATAATTAGTGAGTTTGCTTGTTGTTTGTGATATAAAACAATTAGACCTTTGTTCTAATTAAATGACCAAGCTTTGATACCAAAACTTAAACATTTGAAACTTATCTTGAAATTTAGGTTAAGTTTACTGCGGACTTATTTTGTTTTTTAGTGTTATTGTAGTGAATCAAAATCTAGGTTGTCAGGCATTAATGCATAGGTAAATATAAATGGTGATTGGTGAATCAAGTTTTATATTTAATTCTTTTGTCTAGTCACTTTTAGGCCTAGTTTCTGATCAAATAGGCTAAGGAAAAGAACAAAAAAGACAGAGGCCTAATAGTGAACAAATTTAGTTTGCATTGGAAAAGGATTTTTTAAGTTGCAAATCCTGAAATTGATTTAGGCCTAATAAGCTTATTCAATTAATTATATACTACCTATGCTTAAGGGGAATCAACGAATTTCTAAATTCTCAACAGATATTTAGTTGAACCTTTGCATACTTTAATAATTGACATTTGGCCTATATTGGAAACAATATATCACAACAATCAACAACTCAACCCTATCAAGGCAAATCTTACCTTACACATTAGGATGATATGGTAGTTCCTTGCAATTACCTTAGGCTTTTGAGAAAACTTAAATCTGCTCATTACGCCGCGCCGTAAATATCCGAATCTGGTATTATCCGATCCGAACCTGTTGTTATCCGATCCGAAACCGATCCGAACATAAGCTATCCGATCCGAATCCGATCCGATCCAAAAAATCACTATCCGCACACCTCTAGCTATTATATTTAAATAAAATAATGTTTGTGATAAAGTAAAATCTATCATTGACAAGAATTGTAAGAATAGCAGAATTAGAGTGCCAAAAAACTGACCTGATTATCTGTGACAGCTTGTGGGTGTTCAGCTCCGTACGTGATATTGTCCCTGATGGTTCCTGAGAACAACACCGGCTCCTAAAATCAAACAATGGACTGAGAATGTTAAACTGCAGTCATTAGAAATCTTATTTCCATAACGTATACGACTAGTTTAATGTAAAAAGCAAAGCATTAATGGTTTATATTATAACCACAAAGAGAACAGGCTGTATAAGGTCCCAGGGGGTATCTATCTGCTGTATAATGGTAATTTCTATAACATAAATTGTATTTTTGTATTTATTTGTAAAGAGTACAATATTACTCTGCCATCCCTGCCACACCTATCATTCCCTGTCATGCTCTGTCATGTCAATAAAAAAAATGAAAGCTAACATTGAATAGAACAATTGATCTAGTTCTCTATGTGTAACATATGATCTCTTTACTTTATGATCTATGTGTAAAGCTTTTGTCAAGCCATAACAAAAATAATGCCTCAACAAAAAGATTGGGAATCTCTTTTACACAGTTAGATTCAGTTGACTTTGGGAAAGGGTACTGAAGTTTAAAGAAAAATTATACAACCAATGCTATTCAAAACATCACATCACATGATGAAAAAAATAAAGATAAAGTAGATAAAGTCTACAGTGAATTAAAGTACTTTCAGATTGAGGATTACAGGAATTCAAAACACTTCACCAAACACTCTAGACATTTTTTTCATGCTGTGCTTACGATTAACGGATGCAATTTCTTGTATAAAATTGGTTGCTTACCTGACTGACGGCCCCGATGTGAGATCGCAGCCAGGCCGGGTCGTAGGTGCTGACAGGCACGCCATCCAGCAGCACGGTGCCTTGCTGGGGGTCGTACAGCCGCAGCAGCAGTGCTGCCAACGTCGACTTGCCGCTGCCACTGGCGCCAACCTGACAACAACAGGTCATGTGTGAAATCGCAGCCAGGCCGGGTCGTAGGTGCTAACAGGCACGCCATCCAGCAGCACAGTGCCTTGCTGGGGGTCGTACAGCCTCAGCAGCAGTGTTGCCAACGTCGACTTGCCGCTGCCACTGGCGCCAAACTGACAACAACAGATCATGTGTGAGATCGCAGTCAGGCCGGGTCGTAGGTGCTGACAGGGACGCCATCCAGCAGCACGGTGCCTTGCTGGGGGTCGTACAGCCGCAGCAGCAGTGCTGCCAACGTCGACTTGCCGCTGCCACTGGCGCCAACCTGACAACAACAGGTCATGTGTGAAATCGCAGCCAGGCCGGGTCGTAGGTGCTAACAGGCACGCCATCCAGCAGCACAGTGCCTTGCTGGGGGTCGTACAGCCTCAGCAGCAGTGCTGCCAACGTCGACTTGCCGCTGCCACTGGCGCCAACCTGACAACAGATCATGTGTGAGATCGCAGCCAGGCCGGGTCGTAGGAGTTGACAGGGACGCCATCCAGCAGCACGGTGCCTTGCTGGGGGTTGTACAGCCTCAGTAGCAGTGCTGCCAACGTCGACTTGCCGCTGCCACTGGCGCCAACCTGACAAAAACAGATCATGTGTGAGATCGCAGTCAGGCCGGATCGTAGGTGCTGACAGGGACGCCATCCAACAGCACGGTGCCTTGCTGGGGGTCGTACAGCCTCAGCAGCAGTGCTGCCAACGTCGACTTGCCGCTGCCACTGGCGCCAACCTGACAACAGATCATGTGTGAGATCGCAGTCAGGCCGGGTCGTAGGTGCTGACAGGCACGCTATCCAGCAGCACGGTGCCTTGCTGGGGGTCGTACAGCCTCAGCAGCAGTGCTGCCAACGTCGACTTGCCGCTGCCACTGGCGACAACCTGACAACAGATCATGTGTGAGATCGCAGCCAGGCCGGGTCGTAGCTGCTGACAGGCACGCCATCCAGCAGCACGGTGCCTTGCTGGGGGTCGTACAGCCTCAGCAGCAGTGCTGCCAACGTCGACTCGCCGCTGCCACTGGCGCCAACCTGACAACAACAGATCATGTGTGAGAGCGCAGTCAGGCCGGGTCGTAGGTGCTGACAGGGACGCCATCCAGCAGCACGGTGCCTTGCTGGGGGTCGTACAGCTTCAGTAGCAGTGCTGCCAATGTCGACTTGCCGCTGCCACTGGCGCCAACCTGACAAAAACAGATCATGTGTGAGATCGCAGTCAGGCCGGGTCGTAGGTGCTGACAGGGACGCCATCCAGCAGCACGGTGCCTTGCTGGGGGTCGTACAGCCTCAGCAGCAGTGCTGCCAACGTCGACTTGCCGCTGCCACTGGCGCCAACCTGACAACAACAGATCATGTGTGAGATCGCAGTCAGGCCGGGTCGTAGGTGCTGACAGGGACGCCATCCAGCAGCACGGTGCCTTGCTGGGGGTCGTACAGCCTCAGCAGCAGTGCTGCCAACGTCGACTTGCCGCTGCCACTGGCGCCAACCTGACAACAGATCATGTGTGAGATCGCAGTCAGGCCGGGTCGTAGGTACTGACAGGGACGCCATCCAGCAGCACGGTGCCTTGCTGGGGGTCGTACAGCCTCAGTAGCAGTGCTGCCAACGTCGACTTGCCGCTGCCACTGGCGCCAACCTTACAACAACAGATCATGGCCCTTATAGCACTGAGAAGTACTCAGTCTATCAAAGAATAAATTGAATATTGCACATTGTTAGTACAATAAATAGGTATCTATAAATAATTTTGACCTCCATAGGATCTATAGATTAAAGAATAGTATTAAATGAGCATTGATAACATTTAGTCATGAATGACTACATTTTAATTTAACCAGTACATTAAATGAACTAGTAACCAGCCTTACACATGAAAAAAAAGTCTGTAAATAACTTACTAGTAATTCTTTTGTTTTTCAATTCATAACATACTTTTGAGCGGTTTTTTCACTAACCACAGCTGTTATCTTGCCGCTGGGAATACTGAGTCGCAAGTCCTGTAGGATGGGCGCATCAGGCCTCGCTGGGTAGCTGAACCAGACATCCTCAAACATGACGTCTCCCTTAGGTGGATCGGGCAGCACCAGACCTCCTGCACACAAGCAAAGTGACACTTCTGAGAAAAGAATGGAAAATAAACACACAGAAAAAGCACAAGAAAAAATAATAACGCGGGTTGGATTTTTAAATTAAACATGTAAATTAATTAAATATGTTCCTTGATTTCTTTCAGTGAGGCATAGGACAAAGGTGTTTGGTAAGCTCTGTTACAAAACCACACTTTTGGAGCTGTGGATCGTCCTGGCTTGTCCAACTGGGAGGGGATGAGAGATCCTTACCGACAAACTTCTAAGCGTTTTCTAGTCTGGAGGGCGAACCAATCTGGGTGAGACTCTTTACTAGGCGAGCTCCCAGGTGGAGGTCCAGGTCCTTGTCTGGAAATGCTTGTGTGATCTCGGGTTACAAGGTGGGTCATTCCTGGAAGAGCCTATAAGATGGGTTGGAAATACATCTCCCTTCCTTCAGTGGCAAGGCTGACAGACCAATTCATACCTTTCCAATCCTAACAATACCTCCCTTCCATCAGCTGCACAGTATTTCTAGCGTTATATTGTTGTAGAGCTGGCAATGCTAGGGCTTACATTCCTCTAAAGTCTAACAGTCTACCCTCCCAGTTCTGGAGTTTCTCTCACCTTTGTACGGGATGGCAGGCACCCTGTCTATGAGGTCCCACAGCCTCGTGCTCGCGCCGAGTCCGCGGTTGAGCTCCGAGTAGAAGCTGGACAGTCCCCCGAGCGAGACTCCGACGTAGGCCGCGTACAGCAGGAACGAGGAGAGACTTCCCACGGTGATGTTGGCATCGCTGACCATCACGCCGCCATAGTACAGCACCGACAGGATGATCACATTACCGCTGAGTCCTGTCTGCACAACATCGCACCAGGGGTGTTCTTGTGAAAGTCATAAAATTAACTTTCAACACTACAAACACTCTATAACCTTTTTTTAATATTAATTTTTGACACAATTTTAATAAAATTAAAGTAGGTAAATGACATGCATTAGAATACTTATATTTAAAATCAAAAGTAGTCTGAGAGGATTTCAAATATTTCAGGAAATAATCGGGTAACAGTCATGGGCGGATTCATGTCATAACCTTAGTGGGCGCCAGCTCACGTAACATGAGGAATGCTAAAGTTTAAAATATTCAAACTCCTATTCAAATGCTCCACTACAAGGAATAACCTAAAAAAATCAGTAGCAGATCATAACACAAGCACAACAAAAACCCATGCCAAGTTGAAAAGAACTTGATTTTTTTTCTTCCTGGCTGATTTGTCAGGATTTATTAAATACCCTGATAAATAGATCAGCTGGGCATTTATCAATCAATGGCAGCTGGGTCAAGGCTCGAACCTACAAAAATATCTTGCAGGGCCTTACTTAGTCGATCAACTGGTAACCTTCGTTTTATGAAGTGAGCATGTTACCTCTGTGCTACCCAATAAATTTTATTCTGCAAGTTGCCGGCTTAGGAAAGTGGTGTCTACAAGTATTTAAGGCAATTTTCATACCATGCCATAGAAGATGCCTCGGGCCAGTGCTTCTTTCGTAGCCAGATCTAAGACGTGTTGCATCCTCTCCGAGTAAGTTTGAATTTCCCTCTGCTCCTGACTGAATGCTTTCACTGTGCGGATGTTGCCGATCCTCTCTTCAGCCACTTGTGTAGCCTCAGCCAGGGAGTCCTGAAAGCAAGTTTTCAGTTTTATTATCGAAACTGATTTAATAAGTCGGGGTTCAACACTGGAACAGCTAGTATTGAATTTCAACAAGTCTGCCCAAAAATTCATATTAGATTGAGATAAATCTTGATAGTCAGAATTCTGGTAAAGAATTCTTTGTAGTCCCACAATTTGGAGAACCAATGAATAACCGATGAATGAATAATTAATTTGACAGTTTGAAAGGGAAGCAAATTTACCTCAAGCTAATGAGGGCTACTTATCAAACCTTTGATATTTTTGATAGTTTATTAGAATACAGGAAAACATACTGAGATGATGTTTAAGATTAAATCATAAGTTTAACTCAGTGAAAATACATTGCACAAATAAGCTAGGTGTTGTGGCTGTGATCAGATTTGATACAACAACTTACCTGGACATTCTTGGTGATTTTCCTGACGAATCGGCCATAAACAATGGCCATTGCAGCAATCGGTGGCACGATGGCAAGACCTACTAGAGCTAATTCTGTTGACATGTAAAACTGCAACATACAAGTTTCAGAATCAGAATTCAGTTCAAAACTTGGAAAAATATTTATTCTATGCATCAGTTTTTCAAATCATACCATCTCAACAGTCTTTGTAAACGAACTAAGATATAGGACATTTTATTAGTAAATGTGACTATAGTAGTTGATTGAATTTGTATCAAGGAAAGCAATTTGGCCTCTGTTTAGCCTATTAATATTAATAAAACAATTTTATCATCAAATTATTACAGTTTCAGTAAAAAAACTTTCCGAAGTTTTCCAAGGCAATAGGTCTAGCTCAAGAGGTAAAGCATGTGAGACAACCATAGCTGGTTTGATCCCAGCTGTGGTTAATTCCTGATCCATTACGCCTCCTGGCTTACCTATGTGACTAATCATTATGGTGCTTCGTCTTTGAATCACCGCACAGGCCTATTCGCTCTAGGCGATGAGCAGTTGATTTAAAAAAAAAAATTTAATGTGTTATTTTAAAGGCAAAAAGAATCTATCACAAATTTATTGAAAGAATTCTTAGATAGGAAGCCTTTTCGGTCTAAAATAGTACCCATCAACTTGAAAACTTTTCAGGACGTTAATATCATCACAAAGAGACCCAAAAGTAAGAGTGTCAATACATTTGGAAACTCTCCGTTTCAACCAAAACAATAAACAGATGCTGAAAATAACTAACAATCTCACCATCATGGAGCAACCAGCGCACACCATTATCATTGATCTCAATCCATCGGAAATATTCATCGTCACACAGTCACTGACGACAGATGTGTCAGTTGACAGCCTGTTTATCAGCTCTCCAGTACGGTTTTGATCGAAGAATGCAACCTCCTGTTTGACAATTGAACCAAAAACTCTCTCACGTAGGGCCCGCGTTATTCTTTGACCTAAAACAAATAGAAATACATGCCAATTGATAGTTACTGTTTAAAAGATCATAAGCGATCATTAACACACACTTTAAAGAAATTAAAGTTAGCTTTATTTCACATTCTTCAAGGAAGTGCTTTATAATCTTTCTTCAGAGCTCCAGAAAGATGTAACGCCAGCCAGCCACCTTGGTTATGGCGGGCTGAAGCCATTTAAACTCTTTTTTACAGATTTTAACGACCTTTTTTCTATCAGCCCTTTTGGGATTACTCTTTGTTGTTGCACTGAGGTACTTGAAAGTTTGTACTGAAGATCAGGACTTTGCTCACTAGCAAAGACATTTTTGTTACAAAACGAATAGATTCAATTTAAATGTAAGCATTTTTAATGTTTATGACAATTATTATGAACTTAATGTAATCAAACCTCTGAAATAACAAAACTTTTAGACAAGCACATCATTATCTCCGCCTATAACTTCTTTTTAGTTGCTCATTACATTAGTTACTTTAGAGAACAAAGTTAGTGTTGTCTAGCCACATGTTTCTCTACAAAAGTGAGTCTTCGTTCTGAAAAATACAACTAGGCTTACCTGATAAATTCATTAAATAAACTCTGCCAAAGTTACAAAGTCCTCCGAGGATGAAAACTCCCAACAATGTGATACATAAGGTATTCAGATTTCTCTTCATTTGCTCTGAATCTTCTGTGTATATGATATCGATGACTTTTCCAAGAGCGAAAGGAACGGACATAGTAACGGTACTGGAAACGAGAAGCAGCGCTATGGCACCTACAAAAAGTAAAAGCAAGACTAGTAAAACTCGAGAGATGGAAATATCTGTTCTAGTTATGTATTCAAAACTTGTTTGAATAAAATGTGTTTTTTTTTTTTTTAAGTGAATGAAGCTGTAGTCAACTGATGGTATTAGATATGTTTTAGAGAGGTAAACTTATAGGTTTAGTAACTGTGAATTAATTGCTGTTTAATTAATTCCGAGAAACAGTTTGAAAAGAAGGGAAGTTCCAGTCCCTTGATTATTCCTACTTATTCATTAAAAAAATCTTAATTTTGTTTGTTAGTTAGTTTTCCAGGATCAGAAGTTACATATAAATAAGTACATGAGATGGACTTATTCCTCCAAGGCCATATTCATAAATGATTTATGTTGATGCCATCAAAATAACCAAAGTACGGTAAAGCATCTTACAGTCAGTATGTTATCTTGAGATTTGGGAACCATTTACATCTGAAGCATTTGGAATGGAGAGAAAATAACGACATCACAACTGATGCACAAACACAGCTTTAAGTTTACAAGTTAACATTTTCCATTACGTGTCAAGTTAAAACTTCACTGACAACGTTTGTTTGTAAACAAGGGCATTTCCAACTTTTGTAATACATTGTTTAGTGTCTAAGACCATTGGTTTTTTCAATTCAGTGTTGGAGCAGCTAAAATGAGGTCTAAAATGAATGAGTTTGAAGTGAACTTAGAAATGAGATGAAATATGAACAATGCTCATGAATTAGATTCTAAAACTCATCTTAAGATTAGAGCCTGAATTATTGAGAAGAAGCCCTTGTTTTAACAAATACCTAACTCAAAAGGTTCAAAATATCAATTTTGAATTTTAAAAATAAATTTACTTTGCTTACTAGTGATTCAGGACTTTTAATGTCCGTAGCCTATATAAGTTATTTTTTTATAATTTACATTACCTATCAAATCACTAAAGTCAGAGATTCCCTATTCATAAATTTGTAATGTTTGGTGGCAAATGACAATGAATATTTTAAAAGATAGATTCCTTACCAGCAAGTTTCCATCTCTCGGGTTTTGCTAGGCCGAGAAGCCGTTTAAACTCTTGTTTACTGATTTTGACGACCTTTTTTGTATCAGCCCCTTTGGGAATACTCTTTGTTGTTGCACTATTCACTTTGGAGGAATTTGATCTTCTAGCACATCGTAGAGCTGGTCGCACTCCACTAAAAAATACTCTTGAGAGGGGTGAAAACTTGAAAGTTTGTACTGAAACTGTTGTAGAAAACTGTTGAACACACTGCCTACAGATTAAAAGTGGTGCACATCTTGTTGTACCTCCATTTGGAAAACTTTCACCCTTACCTGATGGCCAAAGTATTTTTTTCATTGGGTATTTGTTAGTTCTACAGGCAAACGAAAGTCTATGTACCAAGATCATTGTGAACTACTGATTTGGAAATTAAATGCAGGGTTGATTCATGCAGGCTGAAACAACACAAAACAAAATATTAAAAAAACTAAAATGGAAATGTAATAGTAGCCACTTACACTTGCAAAGGAAAAATGATGTGAAAGTAGCACCTGATTAATAAAAAAGCACTACATTGTAAGTAAACCCAAAGAGCAATATTTTCTTTTGTCTCATGAAAGAAAAACCAAAGACAGTGATTAAAAATACATAAAATCATGCAAGTGTGATACTAATTATATAGGTACTCTCATGTATATTTTAACACGTTTGCTGCGGGCACATGAGCATTTCATTCATTTGCTGTGAGACACCAAAACTGAGTAGTTGGGTAATATTTTGTTCCTTTTTGTGCAGGCCTACCTGTTGTATTGGTAACCTGATGGTACAAGAATTCCCCATGATTTACCCACCAAGGGAGTCTTCATGGTCAACTGCAGGTGGTCAATGGTCAATGAGCCTAATAATAGTCAATTGTTTCCCCTCCAAATGGCAAAACTTATTGTCTCAATGGTGTTTCTATCTACA
Source organism: Flexamia atlantica (assembly GCA_035578135.1). Lineage (NCBI taxonomy): Eukaryota > Metazoa > Arthropoda > Insecta > Hemiptera > Cicadellidae > Flexamia > Flexamia atlantica. The sequence continues at coordinate 48,157,915 of JAQJVK010000003.1, forward strand.
GGTGACTTATGGAACTGTGTTGAACTTCATTCGGTAGCAGAACAAAGTCATACAGAGTCGCTTTGATACATGGGGCTAAAATTTAAATTATTTTGCGCTTGTCATCTGAGTCACTAAGTTAATTAAGGTGGAATAGGTACTATTAGAGGCACCGCAGCAAACGTGATAAAAGAGTTTAAACTTACCAGAGCTTATTTGTAAAATAGTGTTCAGATAGGCCTAACTTAACGTAGTCTGAAATCACTAAAACTTCCATGTTACAACCTAAATAATAGGGTCAAGGGGCCTATAAGTTATTAAGTTTAGGCGTAGTATTGTCGTTTTGTAAAAATATTCCATTAAAATAATATTATCTCCAAAAAACATGCTATTTTTCAACTTGATAGGCCTACTGTCTACAAATACTGAATTAGCCTACTTATGCCTACTCATATAAGTTATATGGTAGCAAACATTACCCTGAACTTCACTAAGTTTTAATAAAGGCATAGGCCTAAGCAAAAAAAATTCTATTGCCTTGATAAGACAATACAAAAATCGTAACCAAACATTACAGAACAATTAAATATAAATGTAAATACGGCAGATAATCAAACCTTAACTAGCCAACTCCCTGCTAGCCACCACATTAACCGGTTTACACTTCCACGGAAGAAGTCACTTTTTTTAATCAGAAAATTTCCTTCTAATCGGACTGGTTAAACCGATCATGCAACAGTTTACCAGTAATGATCGACAAAAAGTAGAGTTGAAAAATCTCAATATCAAATGACTTGATCAAGGCCCTCTGTAGCCTATTTACAATAAGGTCTGGTCAATCTCATCTGTACAGTCTGTGACCGAAACAGGACTATATTAAGTTACAAACCAGTTTAAAAATGTATGCTTCACATCAGTATGGCCAGGTAACTGATTATTCGGCCTAAGTTTTGGTCCGAAGGTGGCCGGATAAGAGGCCATCTTAAGTAAGGTGGGTAAGCTAGCAGTTAAAGCCTTACCTGAAATTACATGTGTTACACTCACAAAACATTGGGGTTATATGATTATTTTTCTTCTTCAAGAGTAATTTATTGAAGATACAAAAATATAAATTTAAAGGTATAAACAAATGAGCTCTTCAGATTCAACTTGAACTTCATGGACTAATTGGTAGGCTTAACTTATGGCTCTCAACTTAACCTAAATATTAATACCATTATTTTCTTGTTAATGAAGCAATGGATAAGGAAATCCAACAGATGATAAATACAAATAAATGTGAACACCCTATACCTGTTACATAAATCATAAATTGCTAAGGTGTTTAAAAAGTCAAAAGTTAATATTATTTACCTGCAAGCAAAGGGAATGTACACTGAGGTGGAAATTATTTATTTAAAATTTGATTGCGAAAAGATCATTTAAATAATTAATGCTGATCAACGGATTTGTGTTTGTCATTCCTAAGGAAAATTAATTCAACTTTCACTTATGCTGTCTGTCTTCTGCTAAACGCTAAAGGCTACAAGCCTGGAGGGTGTCAAAATAAACAGCTGAACTCGCTCTGCCGCAATTAATTACCCCCTCCCCTCACAACCAAGGTTCATAAGTGATAAAAATATATTACAGGATACACTCAAGAGGCCTGTGGAGGGAGAAAATCCGAAGCCTGTGACGTCAATGAAAGATCCTTTTCCGTCTGTTTTAAGCCGATTAGGTAAAAATAAAAATCAACTGAAAAGATTGAAAGTCGGAGTCTTCAGTATTAGTACCCTTTGGTTGGCCGAGATACATTTTTTTTCAAAAGAAGGTTTCAGAGAGGGTCTTCCGGTCCAACTATGACGTCACAATTTTTTTACATTTTTCTGGTAACCTTTGCAATGTATTATGCAACGAAATTATTCCCCATTATCTCTATTTATTGCGATAACTTATGTAATCATAATACTGATTGACTTATTTATTTCACTTTCACTTAATTAAATCAAAACACAGCTAACTTACACACCTGTAATATTTGTTATCTTGCAGGGGTAAACTGGAATTTTTCATTAATTATAATCAATTAAACCTACTATAAATTATTTAATAAGTCGATCAATATATTTATTCATAAAATAAAGTCCTATTTTATTTTATTATCTTTAAGCAACACTCTTGTCTGTTAGTTTTATTTGATTTTTAATATAGTTAGATATAATCTGTTGAAAGTGTCTGTTATTTCTAGCTGTGCTAGACTCAAACGTTTTACAACAATAAAGTGATTTTGATTTTGATTTTGATTTTGAATAAAATGTTTATAAATATGTTGTTCATTGATATTTCACAAAATGTGACTTGAATGAGAGGTGTTAACTCATTCAGGTATTAAATTATTCAGGCTACCACCATTTAGCTTGTTATCACAATGATTGCAAAATTAGTTCCATAATTGGTATCTTTTAATATGAATGTATGATGTCACTGTTATCAAATTCTAAAAATAACTCCTGAGTAATTCAGCAAATTTATAAAAAAACCCTACAACTCTCACATTATAAGTTAGTTCCTCTTATTTCAGCATATGTTGAGACTGGTGGACTACATTTATTCATTTCGCCATAATAATTGTTCTGATTTTTTATGTAAAAAATTCTATAGTTTTAGTTCAAAATTTAAAACCCACAAAATATATATTTTTGTAAGTTTAGAAGCTCTTCAATTTCTAAACTACATATTGTATTATTTTGTTTTTGGTTCATGGACCATTTTGCCTTCTATATACTATATATATTATTTTTGATATTAATTCTGTAAGCGATTTTTTTAATCAAAATTGTGAGAGTTTGTCAGCTCGCAGGATGACAGGAGATGGCTCAAATGAAAGGTCTCGGCCCCAGGAGGTCGGGAAAAATAGCAGATTATGTCCAAATATACCAGAAAATGAGAAATAATGAAAAATATCTTCCATTTAAAATGCATTGAGATTGAAAAACGTCTGCTTTGTTTACATTAAGCATGTGGTGCTAATGCTTGATTCAAAGCCATTTGGTAGATGTTGATATGTGGGATTTGTTTCCAAATGCAGCTAACTATGCACGTTCAATGTACTATAACAAAAAATATTTTAAATTTAAGATTTTCTGATTTTATAATAATTAAGGGTTTGAGTTTTTCATAATTTAAAATGATAAAAAGTTAAGTACGTTTGTTTAGTTTATGTTATAACGATGCAGATTTAATACCAAGTGATCTATGCATATATATATATATATATATATATATATATATATATATATATATATATATATATAATTACTTAAGCAAAATTTTTGCGAAGAAATTGTGGGCGTTTGGAAGGTCGCAGGATTATGGGGGGGGAGGGCTGAAACTGAAGGTCTCCATCTCAGGGACTCGGGGAAAATACTGAAATTGCTTTAAGCTTACTATAAAATGAGAAATAACGTAAAATAGCTGTTATTTAAAAACCATTAGGATATAAAAAGGTCTGCTTCGTTTAATTAAAACCAAATGCTAGAAATAATCATAATTTTGTGGATCCAAAAGCCTATTTTCTAAGAAGGTAGTGTGTACTATATTAATGAAGGATTACGCTTAGGGGCTATTAGCCCCTTCAAGCCTCTAGTTATTTTTGATTAGCTCAGCAACAAAAGAATTGTAAATAAAAACGAATTTATCAGCTGTTCAGCCCTTTACTTTATATTTGTGCACCCTTAGGGAATATTTTATCAAAAAACTGATATCTTTCCCTGAATTTTCTCAACCGAGGCATACAACTATGATTATGACTTTTATTCAGGTATATGAATTGAAAATTGTGGTTTGGATCCCACGTTAAAATGTAGGTCCCTTAGTTGCCATTGGCTGTTGGGGCTTAATTAACACATTCGCTGCATAGATCTGCGTCGCGACCCGAGTGCGGGCCACATACCGGATTGTGGTTGCACCATTCACAAGGATTCAATTTACTGTGCCCCAGCACTTAGCTCGGGAACGTTGATTCTCTGCCCGCATGTGGTTCGGAATACCTGCTTTTCAGTGGTGTACTTCGTTTTATATACCTATATGTATATATGTGATGTACGTACCTATATGTACTCAAGCACACGGGGTACATATAGGTGTTTTTCTGCCATAGTGAATGTGTTAACAATCCTGTCTAAGGAGCATGTCGGCCTTAGTCAGTAACAATTAATTAAGACTATAAGATCGCGCCACAATCATCCTTCACTCATCTGTCTTTCATACTTGGCTTAAAATAATACCTGGGTAGGTCGGCATTTCAAGTAATATGTATCGAATGTGTCAGGTTACTGTAATAGGTGTCTGACTTATGGTCTCCAAAAAGGTTCCAGGTAATTTGGGCTTTAATATATAGATACTACACCTTCATTCACTTTCCAGACCTTGATAGTGTGTCCCTGTGAGGGGGTGTAAAGTCACGGGACAAAATAATTAAAAATATCTACAAATAGCAGGCAAAAGTAGCTTTGCTAGTTGGTGAGGGAAGGCATGATATTAAGGGTTGGAGTGGTTGATGGTGGGGGGAAGGCAAATGGGAGGTTGGTGGGGCTGGGAGTGAAGCAAAGATATTTAATTAATAATAATGCCTGATAAAAATTAATAAAAGAAATATTTAGTTTATCACATTTGTTGCTTTTTTAAAGGTAGAAGTGGCAAATTACTTCAAGTAATTGTGGATCGTGACATTGACAAACTCCAAAACAAAAACTAGCTTTCTCAGTCAAAATTTGCGGATACTTTTCAGCTTTAATAGAAAATATAGACAGTTTATCTTAAGGAAATTAAACTGTAACCGTAATTTGAAAGGTATTTAGTCTCTGAGGCCAACCAAACACAGCATTCATAAACTTTCTAGACTTAATTTGAAAGAACAATTAAATGCATAACTTAGATGATACCTAGCTCCCGGGGCTAGATTTAAGCATAGGCAGTACAAGCGCATGCATAGAAGGTCGTGCCACACGAGATTTTGGAAAAAAGGTCACTGGTTTTCCTGTGTCAGGGGCTCCTTAAGAGGGCTGGATTCCACAAATTGCTGAATACCACAGCAACTTATCTTAGGACACCATAAAAAAATCAATATAACCTTACAAAACCCCTAAATACCCATAATAAACATTTTTGGATTCAAGAAGCATCAAAAGTTTCACTCGTTAAACAATTTTTTTATCCATACCGTTGTTAGTGAAGGAAGTTTTCAAGGATATTATTCATCAAGAGCCATTAACTTTACATTCTGAAATAATTACTCATAATCATTTTGAACATAACAAAGCAGTCATTTTTATTAGAATTATATTTGTATTTTTATACCTTCATGCATGGTTCAAGTTAATAGGCCTAACTCAGAAAGATCCTAAATCCAGGAATAAATAATACAACTAAAAAAAATACAAAATGTAACTTTTATTACAAGCAAATAACACGTTTAAACAATATATAACTATACACCTTCAAATACTGGTAACAATAATAAACATTTAACATAAAATAACAATAAATTATTATTCATTAGTTAAACAGTGAAACATACACTATAATATGCCCAGAATACTAACAATAAAGCTAAATTTAAGTTATTATTTTGTGCAGGTTTACAATAAATATTTGATATTGGTTAAAAAGCGATGTTACTCAATGCAATGAATGAAAGCTATTTGGGACCCGCCAAGGGGAAAAAAAATCTTCCCAGACAAAATTTTACAGGACAGCAAGTTTTAGAGGATAGGGTAAAAAAAACACATTTTCTGATTTTTATTGTTTCTTAATGTTTATATGTTTCCAAACAATATTTGAACCATCTTACAACTGAATTTAACTTTTAACATGGTTAAATTTTTTTTTTGAAACCCTTGCAATCTTGAGAACAGGGACGTTGACTTCCCTGATGCTATTTCAACACTTTGAAGTTAAGAAAATCCGAGAGTTCTGTGAATATTAAATGCAGGACTTGCTAAGCCCTGATCCAGGAATAATAACATGAAAACATACAGAATCTTCCAAAAGAAGTAGTCGACAACTTATCCTGGTCAAAGTGAAGTTTCAAAACAAACAAAAATGTTCTAGAAGGTCAACAAATAAAAAAGTAAAAACTCAAGACACCTATATAATGTCATATTTTGTTAATATTTTTATAATAAATTCTTATTTGAGTGTAAAATTTAAATTAATTTTAGTTTTTATCATGTAACAAGACATTGTCTTCAAAACGTTGTATTGTTTTATTACTTTTATCTATTCCAGCAACATTTGACTAAAAATATAAACAGTTGACACAAATGCAATGGTGGATTTATATTCTGCTTTAAATTTTGGACAAAATTATACATAAATCATAACCAATAATGTAAGTAGTAACAAAAAATTCTGGTTAGAAATTTACAATACTTTAGACCTCAATTTTCTAAAATTAATGTTTTTAATATTTCAAATTCAAACATTTTTAACTCATGCATTTTTTAAGATATCTTGAAAATTCTTTCACCAGTTTGTTTGTTGTTTAATGTAGATTAAGGATATAGTAATAGCTCAATTTAGAAAAAATGGAAGTTAAGGTCCCTTTTACCTTGGCGGGTCACATTTTTAGTTTTTGAATACTCAATATTTAACTAAATTTGTTATGCAGTGAGATGAAGCTACAAATGTTACACAATAAAGTGTTCAAGAGAATATATTGCACTGATTTCAGAATGTTAATTTTAAATATGTTAAATTGAATTTTTGGTTTATTTTAAAATTTTATTAAAATTTTTAACATTAATTAAAGGTTGAAGTCATGGTGCAGTAGAACTATGTGATAGGTTAGACAAAAAGGCAGTAAAAAAGTGCTATGAAAAGACCAAAGGTTAATAAAAAATCCTAAAATAAATTATCTTTCAACTGCCACATTAGCTTGCCTCAACACTCTTTATAGTCCAGGCAACAAAATAGTATAAAGGGAAATTTTTGGACTTTGCAGTTTTGTTTGGACTAGTTAGCAGATTGATGAACGTATCAAAAGTCCCTGTCCGTAGCCCTTGAGCGGGAGGAAGGAGGGGGGTCTGAAGGTACCATTTTTAGGTTTTTCCTAAATATCTTGAAAACTATCAACTTCAAAGTGTAAATTTATAAAAGAAAGATAAAAAATAATTAAAAAGATAGATTAAATTAAAGAAGTGTAAATTTCCCATAAGAAAATTACATAATATGTCTATTTTGGTCCAACCATTTACAAGCAGAGCACTAATTTTACTAATAAAATACTATATTTTTTTCTAAATAAAAAATTCATCTAAATTTGTAAATGTAATGTAAATGTAAAATTTTTTTATGATTGAGGTATCAAATTATAAAAATTTGTTTAAACTAAAGGTTTGGGCGAGCTCCCAAAAAAATTGTATCAACCATATATTTGTAATAATTCCTTGAAAAGAACTCTTTTCATAAGCTCACCAAGACCTTTGCTTCGGGCAAATTTTTATGACTGAGGTGTCAAGTTTCTGGAAATATTCATGAATGTTGTTTAATTTCCTTTAGGTGAAGAAGCTTTGCCCCACTGGACATGTATGTGACACACAAATCTGCAGCTATTTCTTATAAAAGGGACATTTGTTAAAATATTAATAAAATTAGTGTTTGCCTTGTACATAGTTTGACCAAACTAGACATATTATATACTTTTCTTACAGGAAATTTTATTTTCTTACATTTTCCAGTTTAATTGGGAATTCTAAAAGTTGGTAGTTTTCAAGATATTTAGGAAAAACTTAAAAATAGTACCTTAAGACCCCCCTCCCTCCCCCTGCTTAAGGGGTACGGACTAGGATTTTTTTTTATATGTTCACCTGCTAACCAGTCCAAACAAAGCTGCAAAGTCAAGGATTATGTTCCATGAATTTCGCTCTATATCTTCTTTTCATACCTGGACTATTATTCCCAGATAATTTATGCTATTTCACCTATAAATTTTATTGCGTTTCAGTCTGGATGCAACAAAATATCACATAAGCCACCAAACCACAATTAATTCACTTGGTGCCAATGCATTATTCTCTAAGTGTATGAACGGCATTTGTGTGGTATTATTTTAAAATATATTAAATCGAGAGATAGCTTAAGCGGCATCATCGATGAGTAGGTGGTGTTCTTCGCTGGCACTCGGCGTGCAGACGAAGAATTCCAACAAGTTGAGCAGGGGTCCCCGAGAGAACGGGTTGAGATACTTTCCCCGCTTGTCCCTCAAGTAGGGGTAGCGCTTGTAGTTGAACATCTCATTTGTTGTCAGGTTCATACAGGCATGCAGAACCTAGACAAAGACAGTACCGTAGGTGGTGATGAATTTTAAAAATAATGGTCAACGATTGTTATTAATTCTAATGTAATGAATGAGACAAAAACCAAGTACATGGTTAAAGGTACATTATATATTTCTTGAAATGACGACCTACCCAAGTAGGTATTTTGGTTTACATTTACTCATGACTGACAGTTGAGTAAAGGATGATTGTGGCGTGATCTTGTAGTCTTAATACTGACTAAGGCCGACATGTTCCTTAGACAGGACTGTTATTACTTGAGGGTAAAAATACAGTAGACTCTCGATAGTTCAACAGACACTTCTACACTCTGTAGTTCAACACAATCAATCAATAAATATTCAAAGACTAAAAAAAAATATTCTGTCCAGTGATATTTACTTGCATCTATATTACAGTATAAATTGGTAAATTTGATGAGTAATAGTTTAGGATGGTGTATAATACATTTAGGAGATCTATATGAAGAACTTTTATTTTTAATGCTTCTTTCAATATAAAATCTCATATACTTTCTATAAATTGATATTTCGATACTTCGACACCCACAAAGTCCACTAATTGTCGAACTATCCAGAGTCTTCTGTTTATAATCACATATTTAAAACATGGTGTATTTATGGCAAACCATGTATGCATGGCCAGAAACAGTTTCTGTTTTGTCTCTCTCAAAGATTATTCAGACTATTCAGAAAATATAATTTAAAATAGTTAATTGTTTTTGCTAAAACAGATTTTTGCATCCCACAAACATGTAGGCATGAAAAAAGTATGACTGATCACATCAGCAGTAAAAAAAATCAATCTTACTACTTGCTCGGATTTCTGTCAATCTCCTGCTTGAGGCAGAAAAACTGTCGATAGCTCTAAAACTTCTCCGTTCAAAGTGGTTTTTCATTGGCTTGGAAACTCTAAGGTCTACTAAAATTTGCCAACAGATAAAAAAGCACTTATCTAAATATTTAAATATTTCAAAAAATTTACCGAAGTGCAAGTGAGAATCCATCCGAAGCAGCAGAACACAAGAGCCTCTAACAGTCCGAGGAGGTAGAGCAGCCCGAACCCTTCGATGGCTATGCAGTAGCAGGCGAAGTAGATGGTGAACGTGCAGTTGATAGCGACACTCATGACAAACAAGAAAAACCACATCCTGAAATAAAAATCAATTAGTTGTTAGCTTTCGTGTATTAACTTCTGTATTAGTTTTTAATTGCATAATAGTTATTCATTTGATATGTCATACACATAAACATAGTTTAACCTTTAAAATTTGAAATGTAGTTTCATCATGAAAAAGGTACATTTGATCAACATTATCTTAAATCTCTTCGGGTAGTAGAGCAGTTAAGGGTTCTTTTCATATCCAAGAGTATATTTATTGTTTAACCCCTTAAGCACGGAGTAATTTGCCCCCCGTGATTTTTTACATGATTAGTAGCGCGGAATTTAACTATGCGATCACCAAGAAAACGCAGGGATTTTGTCTCAATGCGATGAGCGTGATACTGCAGAACTCGTGGCGTGGACGTAGTTCCAGAAAAATCCACTAGAGTGCAGGACCAAACAGTCTGCCACTTGTCAGGGTCAACTGTACAGTCGTAGAATGGAAAAAAACCTAGCAGAACAGTTGTACCAACATAAATCAGCTGAGAACGTCAAATCCGAGAAAACTCGGGTGTCACGGTTAATGAAGCAAGGGTGACGCACGTGATATCTTGTGCGTAGCCATAGCGTGTATTCTTTATTATAATACAAAATACCTTCAGAGTAAACTGGCTTATAGAACCACCATATGTTAATATCTAGTACTTGGTTTTGAATCAAGCACCATCACCACTTCTTTTAGAGTAAACAGAGCAGATGTTTTAAGATCCCACTGTTTTTCAAATGGCATATATTTTAAGACATTTCTCATTTTAATATAAATTAAAGGAAATAAAAGTATTTTTCTCGAGTACCTGGGAAGAAGACCTTTAATTTTAATCCTCTCTCATCATCCTACAATGCACAAAATTCCCACAATTTCTTTATAGAAATTTTGCTTACGTAACAATTTATATTAGATTTGATTCCTGGAGAAAGAAATGTACACAAACCAGCTGACCTGTTCCTAACCCCAACACAGTTGTAGATGAAGGGGCAGTGGTGGTCAAAGTAGGCCACACAGCGGTTACAGATGCGGCAGTGCTTGGCTCGCAGTGGCCGAAGGCAGCGGCAGGAGTGGCAGAGACGCGACAGCACGATGTCCCGCCGCTTCCACTTGTCGTAGTAAGGAATCTAGAGACAAGAATCGGAAAAGATATGTTGTTTTAAAGGCAAGTTACGTTACTGGTGAAAGATAGGTAAGGGTGTGTTATAAACTTGACCGGACTCAACTATAGTTTTAATTTGGATTTTCCCTGCTGTCAGTTATAAGCTTGTCACCTTTGGAAATATAACTCATATTGTGAATATTTTCTTAATCTATATTAATAGCTAAAAACTTCAGGGCTTTGGCCTAGGAAACTTGGCACAAATAAATTCTTTATATGCATATGAGGAAGAATTATAAAATATATTTTCTCCCAAAAGGCTAAAATAGTGTACATTAAAAAAATTGAAACTACGGTCACTTTGAGATTTCAGATCTAATGATTTGAAACTACGGATTTTGTGGCCTATAGAATATTGTCAAAAGATAAATAGGTACAAATCCCAATTTACTATAAGAATAAAATTTATAATGAGCACCTATCTATCGAGAAAATGGTTGTCAACTGAACTATTTTTTTAAAAAAAGACGGCCATGGTTACACTTTACCATGGTGTTGCAACGCAGAAGAAATTAGCTTATTGTGCAACCTCCGCTCAATAGGCGTTCACTCTCCGTCAAATCCCAAGGTCCTTAATAAACCATGAGATCTTCTTGACGAAAGTCCCTGAGTTTTCACAGCACTTCCGTATGATAAAATTGCTTAGAGCCGCGGCCGGAAGTTGATCCCGGACCGGCTGAGTGATAACTCAGAACGCTACCAGCTAAGCTACGGCGCTGTCGACTGAACTGAAATTGCTTGTTTAAATTCTCAGGCACAGACAAACAAACTACTTTATTTGTGATTTGAGTCAAACATAACCGGTCAATGCTATTTCCTGTCAATTATGTTGTGAGAAAGCTTTCTACAAACAAACAATTCATCCCTAAAAAGTCTTACAGCCATTCAGTTTTCGAATGGTCCAGATCTAGATGTTTACAGATTAGGGAGTTTACATGACATACAGTACACTCTCAATTATCCGAGGCCCGGTTACCTGAGACTCCGGGTTATCCGAAGCAGCTCTAAGCTTAAATAAACTTTTTTATTTTCTTACTAAGCATTATAATAAGGTGTGAAACAAATGTCTTTATTTAAAATCCTATTATTTGCAACTCCAAAGGACTTTCATTGTCAAATTTATTGGTAAATAATAAAACATTGTTACCTAATAAAACATTTTGAATTGGTCTTATTATAGCCCAACCTCAAAACACACGTAAACTCCGAATTATCCGAGTTTCGTGTTATCCGAGGAAGCCTTGGTCCCAAAGACCTCGGAAAATCGGGAGTTTACTGTTATCATAAAAGAGGTAATATGCATTAACATCGTACGTGTTTGATGGCACGGTAGTAGTTGTCTGAGTTCAGTGGGATGTAGCCGGGGTCCCGACGGTTGGCGACGGCCCAGCTCAGCCACATCAGCAGGTTCCAGTAGATGAAGCAGTAGTGCGAACCTCGCAGAGCGTTCCATGTGATCGGGACACACTGCAGCCAACAGCGAGAAAATAAATGTTACCAGCTTCAAAATTACAGGCAAAACTATGGTTGAAAGGAATGATTGTTTGTTAATGTGTACACTTCTTGTGTATACTGTATATTGAAGTGGGATTTCATTGTATTGATTTTTTTATGAAACAGTGTAAATATGATAAACAATATACAGATTAAACTTGGTTTCTTTTTCATGTTATTCCTGCCAAAGTTGTAAAGAAAATTTAAACAATACATTGATTCATAGTTTGTTGTTAGCCCTATAAGTATGATCAGCTGTAACAAATCCTGTACATGCAGAAAAGAAAACTGTTACTGCTGAATAAGATGGGATTTCCAAAGTGAACGTTACCTTAATGGTTTGATTAAGCTAGAGCTAACATCTGAAGAATTTTAGGGGTAAATTATACATTAAAAAATGAAAAACTACTTAATAATGAGGATACAACAACCAGAAAACAGTTTAAAATGTAGTTATTGATTAATTTTGAGATTACATACAGTTTATTATCATTCTGCTAATCCAAACCCCACTAATTCAGAAAACCACCTACTCTGAACACAGTTCTTCATGAAAAATTATTTTGCAAATAGCAATCATAGGTAAAAATAGTGTGTAATTGGTGATCACACTGTATAATCATAGCAATAAATTACAATCACAAAACCATATATCGGGTTCAATATTGGTGATAACACTGTGTAATCTTGACCGCAAGTTATGATCGTTATTCTTTAAACTCGACAAGATACAACAGTCCGAATGCTTCCAAACAGCAGGGAGTGACAATCTCATTATGATATGATAATCATAACTCATGTTGACTACCCTTCTGGATATCGGCCAGGAATGACAATCACCATGCTTTATCATAGCTTTTGATACAATCTTATTTTGACATTCTCAATATACTCTGACTATATTCATAATTAGTTTATTTCGAATATAAACTAATTATGAATATAGTCAGCTAACGGAACAAGGGTTAGTACTAAATAATTTGGAAAAGCAAGTCCCTAATGTATTGTTATTTTATAAATTTAATACTAAATTTTCCAACCTTTCTGAAATTGACATATTTCTATGAGAGGATGTTGATTAATTCCTTGTTTAGTAACTATTAAAAAAAACTTACCCTAAAAAGATACATTGGGTAGCCCCAAAGAAGAACAGAACACATGAAGAGGAGAAGAGGACCTTTGGAGTTGCCGGCACCACCAAACAGCAGCCCCCTGCCAACAAACAAGACTATAGAAAAATGTAATTAATAATCACAAACATCGCTTCACTTTTTACACATTATTAACAAGGTTATTTTAATGTTACTGTTTGTGTTTCTGCGCTGAGGAAATGCTCTGATTTCCATGTCTAACCATGCAGTTACATGCCTGCATATGAATATACATTATGCATTATTGCATAGTATATTATCCTTTATGAGATATGAATTCTACACACCTCCCCTCTTCCTGAAAGGGGAGTGGCCTGTTCTAGTAGTTTCATGTATCATGGGACTTCAGCCTCAGGGTCCTGGGTTCTAATCCCACAAATCACCAATGGCAAATTTGCTAAGTGATAATGCCGCAACCAAGAAATGCCATAATAAGCTTACTTGAACTGCACTGCATGTCCGTGAAAATTACACAGCCTGACCTTCGGTTCGAAAAAAAAAAGAAATGGCAAGGGCCCCCTTTCCCACTAAGTAAAAGTGTAACTTGTTTTTTACTAATCAGTGATGGCAAATTTCCACAAAAATCCAAATCAAAATATGAAATCACCATCACCAATAATGAATTTCAAACAAAGAAGTAGAAGTATTAATAAATTTCAAAAGAATTTACCGTAGAATAAGCCTACTTGTAGATTTAATATTTTTATTTTTTTAGAAAATTAACATATTTCAGAAACTCAAGAGTGTTAGTGTCTAAATGTAGGGGAGGGGGTGTACTGGTTAGAATGCGGGATTCCGGTCTCTGGGGCTTCATATCCCGCCGATCACTAATGGCTTTTCCGTTAGGTGATAATGCCGTGACCCACTAGCCCTAGCCTGAAGTAATGTGCATAACAGTTCCAGGCTATGTCTAGCGTCCTGGGATGTGAAGGTGGGACAGTAAAAAAAAGTGTCTGTAAGTGTCAGAATGTCTGACGACCCACCATGTCTCAGAGATTGGCGGCATCCAGCGGTCGCGCTTCTTGAGCTGCGTCTCGAGCACCTGCACAATGTCGTCGTGGCGGTGGCTCCGTGCCAGCACCAGCGGCGTCTTCCCGTTCTTGTCCCGAGGCTCAAGGTCGATCTTGCTCTGCGGACGGGAGAGAGAGAGAAAGTCGGTAAAAATGCTAATATTATGCTGATTACCATAAGTCTACCATTGTCTACCCTCCTCACAAGATACAATTAAAGTTAAGTGTTCGAGAAGTTTTTCAGAAGACAACATAAATTACTTTCTTAGTTTATTAAAAAATGAAAATTGGATTAATGTTTATGTTTCAAAAGTAGATGAAAAATATGACTCTTTTCTTGATACATTTCTTTATTATTTTAATTTGGCGTTTCCAAAAAAGAATAAACGAACTAATAGTAAGAAAAAATATTGGGTCACTGATGAATTAAAAAAAGAAAGACTAAATATAATTAACTTGGAAAAAGAAGCCAGGAGGACCAAAAACCCTGAACTAAAAGAATTAGCTAAAGAAAGAAATAAACTTTATAAGAAAACATTGAACGAAACAAAAAAAGAATTTTATAACAACCAAATTTCAAATTCAGGAAATGTTATCAAAACTACCTGGAAAATTGTGAATAATGAAGTTGGAGTTAAAGTTAAAAAAACTCAAAATTTAGAATTAAGTAACTGCAATGTAACTGTGTCAGATCCTGTAATTGTAAGTAATTTGTTTAATGACTATTTTTTAAATTGTGTCAAATATATACTAAATGGTGACATAGCTGATGTTAATGAAGGGAATAATATCCCAATTTTCTCTGTTGATAAAGTTACAAAATTTTACCTCCAGCCTACTGATGAGAAGGAAATTAGTAAAATAATAGATTCCTTGAAAAATAAATTCTCTTATGGGTTTGATGAAATTCCTAATGTTGTAATAAAGAGAGCTAAAGTATATATTTCTAGAATCTTAGTTCATCTGGTAAACTCTTCTTTGATATCTGGCATTTTCCCCAACAAATTAAAATTAGCCAAAGTCATTCCCATTCACAAAAAAGGAAGCGAAAAAGACGTATCCAATTATCGACCAGTATCTATCTTACCATCCTTTTCGAAAATTTATGAAAAAGTTATGTACAATCGATTATCTAATTACTTAGAAACAAATATAATTTTGGATGAAGCCCAGCATGGTTTTCGTCCTGGGAAATCAGTGTTAAGCGCGGCAGTAACTTATATTGAGTCTATCATTGAATCAGTAGATAAAGGTGAAGTGGCTGTAGGTATTTTTATGGATCTCACCAAAGCTTTTGAGAGTGTAAACCACCGCCAGCTCCTAAAAAAATTGACCAGTTTTGGCGTTGAAGGAGTTTCAAATAGGTGGTTCGAGTCATATCTCACAGAACGTTTTCAATTTGTTGAAACCAACACAACTTTTCAAAATCAGGTCGTAGGAGCTGCTTCGGACGTGGGCTTGATCTCTTGTGGTGTTCCGCAGGGGTCGATCTTGGGTCCGTTGTTGTTCCTATGTTACCTAACTGGTCTGCCTGAAAGCCTTCAAAATGTTCCAAAAAATAACCTTTGTTTGTATGCGGACGATGCTAACTTAAAAATCTCTGGAAAGACTCAGGATGTTATTGAACAATTAAGTTTTATAGAATTAGCTAATTTGAAACAATTTTTAATGTCAAATCAGTTAAAACTAAATGCATCTAAAACAAATTTTATTGTCTTTTCAACTAAACAAAACCGTAACAAATTATCTCCAAATATTATGATTGATGATGAAACTATCAGCGAGGTAAATGAGACAAAATTCTTAGGATTACATATGGATAGAAACCTAAGCTGGGATATTCATGTAGAATATGTGATTAAAAAAATTAGCTCTGGCATATTTGCACTAAGACGCATGGCTCCGCTCTGTAATTTATCAGTGTTAAGGAATATATATTTTGCTCTCATTCACTCACACATTGCTTATTGCATTTGTGTGTATGGCTCAACCTCAAAGAGTAATCTGGATGAAATTCTTAAATTACAAAAGAAAGCTATTAGAATTATGTTAAAATTGAAACCAGAAGATTCAGTGAAAAATTTGTTCAAAGATTTAAATATTTTGACCGTATTTGGACTTTATACCTTGGAATGTATATTATATTTCAAGAATTTCATAAATAAGACAGATTTTGACCTAGACTCACATCGGTACAATACAAGAAGAAAATATGAAACCAATTTGAGTATACACAGATTGGAATTTTATAAGAAAAAAACTACATACATGGGAAACAAATTTTTTAAAGCACTACCATTAGAATTAAGAAAAGAAGCAAACAGTGCAAAATTCAAAGCAAAATTAAAAAATTTTCTGATTAACAAAGCTATGTACACTTTTGAAGAGTTTTACAATTAAGAAAAAAATTGTATCCACCATTATTTTTAAGTCTTATTTTAGTTTAGTTTTTGACGCCATTTATTGTACCTTGTGCAATGATAAATAAAGATTTTTTGATTTGATTTGATTTGATTTGATAAGGCTACATGAAGGCATTCTAGCTGTCTGTCAATTGAATGGAATGCCTGTTGATTTTGGTATTTCTTATTTCCTACTCCTTCTGGATCATGACTTCTCCAATGTACAAAAATGTTGTACAGTGACTTTGTCTTTGGATAAATAACTTTTAATATTAAAGTGAGTGAGCCCCGCAAAAGTACTGTTGTTCAGTGATTTTGTCATTAAATAAATCATGTTAAATCTTTTAAAATGTGAGCTTATTTTATAAAAACCGAGTGTAAATTTGTTGTACAAAGCTACAACAAACTTACTAACATAAAGAGAAGTAGGGAGCAGTGGTAAGGAGTGCAACAAACAGGTCATTCTGAGAGGACTGTCCATTGCATTTTTCAATAGGTGTCCGGATTAAAAATACTAATTTTGAACCAAACAAGCAAAATTATATAAGTTTAGTTAGATAAATTAATTATATCTACCAAATACCTTTTTAAATGTGAGATATTTTACTTTTATTTACTTATGATAAGGTATTCAAGAAAAATTGGCATGTCTGTCGGAAGTCCATTTCATACGACAGATTCATTTATCATAAAACCAAATTTGTTTGCAATTATTACCAAATTTACCTTTTCACAAAGCAGTCGAACACAAGCCACATTCCCGGAGAGGCAGGCCAGATGGAGAGGGCTTGAGCCGAAATTGTCCGCTTTTTGTAAATCTACTCCGGAGTTCATCAGCAGACGAATTAGATCCGGGTGTCCTGTTTTAGAGGCAATTGCAATTCATTAGATTACTTCACAATTAATTTAAATAGTAATGTACCTAAAAATTGTTGTATATGTTTATTATTTATTTTTGTAATGGAAGGTGACACCAGGAAAGAAGGGCAGATGTTCATTAACAGATTTTTTTCAAACAAAAAAGATTATGAACAATAAAACAATAAAAGACAAATATTGTAAAGATTATCCATTGATTAATAGATATAAAATATAGTATACCTTTGTAGGCTGCCCAATGCAAGGCAGTATCCCCGTTGATATCGGTCAGATGGTTCAAAGCCCCCATCCCGAGCAGAAACGTCGCGGTTGCAGCTCTCCCGAACATGCACGCCGTCATCAGAGGCGTGAGGCCCTTGAAATCTGCTGCGTTCACAGCCACCCCTGCCTGAAAATGTTTTAACCCAAATAATCTATGGGTCAAGATTTTCTGAGACTAAATGAGATAATAGTCCGATAACTCAGCTAAACTTCCCTGTCCCCTATAAAAAATAAAGGCACTTGCACTAGGTCAAAATTTCACCTTTTGGATCTCACACTTGTTTTTTAATTTTAAATAGAAGATCTAGTATCCATAATTTATTAACAACAAATACACAGTTGTGTGCTCTTTGTCACATAATCGGATGAACTTGCAATAAAAAACTGTGCTTGTTTTATTGCTATTCGATAAACATTGGGAAAACTTGCTTTCACTTAACATTGGAAAACAAATATAAGGGTCATTTAAAATTCAAAAGAAACCACAAATAAACATATTTTCTAAAAAATTAACCAAGCAAAGTCTAGAAAATTGAAAATGGGAGAACGATGTCTCTGTGATTGTTACATATAAGGATTGTTTTTTAAGAATAAGAATAAGAATAATAATCTTTATTGACATAAAACATTCTTTTACAACTAGCAAAGCTAGTACAGAACAGATGGCACTGTCAGTACAAATCTAGCCTAAAACAATTAAAATAAAAACAAAGAGAAAAGGAATCAAACGTTAAAATTGTTATTTAAAAACAATAAAACAAACTATTTACATTTTATTTTCAAACTTATCGTTTAAAAAAGAATCAACCGAATAATACATTTTTTCAATCAAAAAATCTTTTAAGCTATTTCTAAAACTGTTTTCCTTAATTACTTGTTTCAACTTGTTGGGCAGTCTCTTAAAAAATTTCATTCCCATATATTGTGGTGTCCTTTCAAGTAACGTCAGACGATGTCTTCGATACTGGAAATTTGTTTGAAATCTTGTGCCATAATGATGTCTATGTTGAGTTTTACTTAGATTTTCTTAATTATTTTTAACAAACATCAGACATCTTAAAATATAAAGGCAGGGAATAGTTAGTATACCAAATTCTTTAAAAAACGGTTTACAAGATTTTCTTTTTTAAGAAAATGTCATAAGACGGATATATTTATTTTGCATTTTGAAAATTTTATTTGCATAAGATGACATTCCCAAGAACTCAACTCCATAGTTTATAACCGGGTAAAAAAGCCCGTAATATAGCATAAGCTTGGTTTTTGAGTCGATTATATCTCGAAGAACGATCATTTGGAAACAAATGGAGTTTAATTTCTTACATATTTTACTGACAAAAGTTTTCCAATTAAGATTTGACTCAATCACTATTCCCAAAAAATTGACCAATCTGTTGATCTCCAATATCCTGAAATATAAAATTTTGTTCATCTGAATTTTTATTTTGTTGAGTTTGAAATTTTACTAATTGTGTTTTAGCCTGGTTAAGCAATAAGCCGTTTGCAGAAAAACAATTTTGAAGTTCCGTAAGTGTACTCTGAAAAACTAATTTTATGTCTTGAATTGAATTTGCTTTCAATATCGCTGACGTATCATCCGCGTAAAGTATTAGGTTAGAGGATATATTTAAAGGCAAATCGTTAATATATAAAAGAAAAAGCAAAGGCCCTAATATTGGACCCCTGCGGCACACCTAATCTAACTTTCTGCCACTTTGAGACATGTTTATTGTTGTTCTTAATTATTATTGTTCTCTGATAACGACTGTCCAAATATGATCTTATCCAAGACACCGCTGAGTCACTAAATCTATAATATTTAAGTTTATCACAAAGAATATTATGCTCAACGCAATCAAATGCTTTGGATAGATCACAGAACACTCCCATTGTGCTCTGTGATCCATCCAAAGCACTAGCAACCTGGTCAACAAAATGAGAAACAGCAGAAATTGTACTACGGCCTGGTCGAAAACCAAATTGTTCCTGACAAAATAAATTACATTTTTCAAAAAAATTTAATATCTGATTAAAAGCAATTCTCTCAAAAATTTTTGAAAAAGATGGCAATATTGATATGGGACGATAATTGTCTAAATTTTCCTTACCCCCCTTTTTGTGTAGTGGTTTGATTTCTGCATATTTTAATTTAGCTGGAAATTCCCCATTAAAGAATGATTGATTTATAATTTTAGTCAGCGGTGTATGAATTGAGTCCACTGATATAATAATAATGAATAATGAATTTTCCATTAATAATAATTAATTATGAAATCTTTTTCAAATCAATTTCAAAATTGTTAACCAGACAGCATTCTGCTCTGCCTTAAATCCATATTGCCCACTCCTGACTAGAGGAAACAGTAACAATGTAATTGTACGGGTTACTATCATCACTAAATCTGAAATAATTAATTGGAAATAACAATAAAAAATGTCAAAAAACAGGAACACTTTTTTATGAACTGAATTCCTTCTGAAATGTTTTGAAGTTCTTCAGCTTTTTTTTATCGTGAAGCTGAAATGCGGGAGAACGTTTACCTGGAGTAGGACCTGCACTACGGCCGTGTGGCCCTTGCGACAGGCCCAGTGGATGGGGCGGGGGCCCTGCGTGCCGAGGCAGGACAAGTCCACGGGGGCCGCTCTCTCCACCAGGTACCGCATCACCTGAGCACCACAGACAGGGTGAAACATCAAAGCTATAATCGGGAGCATCGAATAAGGTCGGTGATTGAGTGTGCTGCGCTGCTGGCAAAATTAGTGTTAATTTGTTTGAGTGGTTGATCGACTATGTTTATATTATGTTGAAGCAAATGCAAATTTACACGCTAAAGGCCCTGAACGAGAAGTTCTGACAGCTCAACAATAGCATGTGTCAGGAAATGGGAATTTTGTGACAAGTTGTGAACAATACTTTTCATCACGATGCAAATAAGTAAACAAACTTGTAAAATATCATCCAACATTTCATAATTTAGTCATTTTTCTATAAACATAATACGGCGGAGCTGTCTATTTTAGTCTAGAGTCAGCTGGTTCAAATGTCAAAATACGAACTTTGCATTTGTTTGGGTACGGCAAAATTTTGTCTGGGTACAGAAAAAGTTTACTTGGGTACAAGAATGCAATGTTTGGGTACAGAAAAATCAGCTGATCATTATTTTTTGATGAAAGGGAAAATTGAGGGTTTCTGTAGATCTCAGCCAAGGCCACACTACACTAAAGGCCGGAGTCCTTTTGTGGTGACGTCACATTATCAGACGGAATCGCAGACGCTTTTATTATGTACTCTTATGGCGATTCACTGTTGCAAAACTATAGTGCCCTAAGTAATTCATTTAAGTTTTTGTTTAGAAACCATTATTTTTTTGAATCTGCATTAATCAATGAATAACCAAATGCGGTCGAAAATCTATATATTAAAAAAATTTGGTTTTTCTTTTCCGAGTCTGTCCAGCTCTTCTACTCAACCGATTTTCATAATTGAGGTCTTAAATTAAAGGTATGCACGCGCAGATTTGCCATCAAGCATCCGCATTCATTTATCTGCCGTATTACTCGAGTTATGCACAAAAGCAACTTCCTCCCTGTACATTTCTTATGGAAGTTAAATATGGTTTTCCTTTTCCAAGTTTGTTTGGCTCTTCTACTCAACCGATCTTCATAATTGAGGTCTTAAATTAAAAGTATGCACGCACAGATTTGCCATCAGGCATCGGCATTAGTTTATCTACTATATTACTCGACCAAAAAACATTAATTTTATTATTTCCGCGATTTTTAATTCAATTTAAGTTATATTTCCCCAGTTCCAATTAATTACGTAAATCTGTATGTTTTGGTCTAAGAACCTTCAGCGAAATACCACCTTTCATTTCAGCTATTGATTATTAAGATCGGACGTACCTGAAGCACGCTGCTGAATTCCGAACACAAAAAAAAATTTGTTTTTCTTTTCTGAGTTCGTTTGGCTCTTCTACTCGACCGATTTTCATAAATAAGGTCTTAAATTAAAGGTATGCACGCAAAGATTTGCCATCAAGGATCAGCATTCATTAATATACTGTATTACTCGACCGAAAAACATAAATTTGATTATTTCCCGAGTTATGAATTCAATCGAAGATATATTTCCCCAGTTCTAATTAAGTAATTCTATATGTTTTAGAACCTTCTATATGCTAAGAACCTTCAGTGAAATACCAGCTTTCATTTGAGCTATTGATTATTATGATCGGACGTACCTGGAGCACTCTGCTGAATTCCGAACAACACAAATCTTTTACATATATAAATTAGGTTTTCTTTTTCTGAGTCCATTTATGGTCTGATCTTGATGAAATTTGGGACAGACGTGTAAAGTGGTAATCAATTGGACGAATTCGTGAACCAGCCCGATCTGACCACCGGAAGGGGGGTAAAGGGGGATAATCCCCCCCCAAAAGTGGGTTTTTGATTTTTTTACATAGAAAAACAAAATTTATCCAATTTGTGTTGGCACCACTGAATTCAGCTAAAAAAAGAACAATTTAGGATTTTGAAGCACTGGTCTATGTCCATTGGTTACCGAGATATTGAAAGTGGTAAACACAGTACTTTGTCCCAATGTTAACCTTACGGGTAATAAGTAAAATTCCATATCTTGCTTATTTCTCAACATATTCATCTTGATAAAAATTGGTTTATGTCTTCATCTAGATGAGATCTAATGTATAATAGTCTAAAATCCCCGATATTTCCATTTTCATGGCAGCAAACCTGATATATACTCGGTCCCCATGTTAATCTTATGGAGCTTACAAAAACACGTCAAATCTCGCTGTGTTGGCTTGAACTATGTTCTTTTGCATATGAAATTCGCTGAGTATGCAGGTCTGCAACGAGGGTATTTTACCATGGTATATAGTTAGTTTGTAAAGTCGTATGTGCCGGGCTGACATGTCGCTATCCCGAAAACTTAAGTACAGAATATCTCTTGAAAGAAATCTCAGAATATCTCTTGTTTTTCCTTTGTGGAACAAATTATTACCAACTTGGTGATAAATTGTGGTTTAATTGGTTTTCTGAAATTCCAACATAACCGGGCCCAGCTACATGCACCTCTTTTTCAACCAAGGCAATTGTCGGGCAAGTCACATTGAAGTTGTAAAGATCCATTGCATGTAAATTTTGTAAATGAATAATTATTTGATTTGAATTGATTTTGTAACTTAGTACCAAAATTTACTGCTGCGGAGCAGCGTGGGTCCTCTAGTAATTTTAAAGAAAATAATACTTTATTTCATGAACTTAAAAAACGGTAAACATTACAGGCAAGTAATTTGATTACTTTTCCTCAGATGATTTATTGGAAATTTGACAGGTTTGTTTCTTATTGTTTTCATTTCGATGTTCTAATGTCATAATTTTTTGGTAAATGTTTACGATTTTCATATGATTTTAGTTGTTATTTCCAACACAGCGCTAGGAGTTCGGCCGGTGTTGTGACGTGACATCAGGGAGGAGGGGGGGAAACTCCGGCCTGTAGTGTAGTGTGGCCTTGTCTCAGCTGTATGGTAACGGGCAATTTTCGTATACAGAGTGATGAAAAGTAATTTAAGCTGAGGTTTAGAAGACGATTTGATGAGTTTACAATTTTTGCCATCCAACTTATTTTGTGGTCCCAATTGAGGATGGATATTATGAGTCCCAAATCTGACCCTTGGCGGTTTGTTCCCATAGCAGACAATTGAATTGTTTTTAAACATCTGATTTTTAAGAAAAAAATATCGAACAATCTATTGATAGTTGAACACTATACTTTTGGAAAAAACTTGATATCCATCCATGATATGAATTATATTGATAAGTTCGGGTATTAAGCCTATAAATAACATTTAACCAGTAAACACAATCTGTAAAGGCAGATGACGATATACAAAACTCGTACCATGAAAGACTTGAAATAATAAACGAATTCTGGATGTTTTAAGAATGGTTAAATTAGTATGTAAGATGTAAAGTTTATGAGATTTGTTTATACTATATGTCTTGTTCCTTTCAATCTAAGAAATATACCAAAAGAGGTCACTTAAGGTCATATATAACTGGATTTGATTATGTACGTCGATGACACTTTTTTGTTTGTGTTTCTTTGCCAGTGCATAGCATTTTTCACATTTTGATCAGGAACGATCCAAACCCAGATCTTTTCAATAATGTCAACCTTTTCTCAGAACTGGCATTTTGTTAATGCTTTTCAGTTTATATATTTAACTATTTTATGATGGAGTTGGAGTATTAATTGGCTGATAATTACAGTGTATTACAGATAATACAGATAATAAATATAGATAATTCCTATATGTGAACGTTTTGTGACTTGATGATATAACTTCGTAACCGCTCTTTTGAAGGCTGTAAGTACTTTGCGTGGTAAAAAATATATTATAATTGATGGCACGTCATCATGATTAGGTATTGGTTTGAAAACTGATTTGTAAGCTTATTGTTTATGATAAATATTTTACGAGCATTACTGTAAAATTGTATTATTACAAAACTCATTTACAATGATATGAAACAGTTGAATTTCCAATGTTATTTTTTCATTTCTCTGTTTAAATTAGAAAAAAAATTTACAATACTATTTTGTTTATTTATTAGTTGCTCTTTTTACATTTGGGAGTAAGACGTAACAAATTTCAAATGAAAATGTTGGTATTTTTATGTAAGATCAAATTTGTATGCAAAGTATGTTAGCGAATTCTCTCTAATAAGCTTTTTCTATGGTTAATCACTTAATCACTTTAATAAGACAGGTACCTCATTGAGGACGTTACCCTGAATATGAGTGAAGGATGAGTGTGATGATCGTGATGATATATCATCACTATAATGGTGCGATCTTGTAGCCTTGTTACTGACTAAGGTTGGCATGTTCCTTAGACAGGATTGTTAATTAATAGACTTATAATAACACCTGGTCCAACAAAAAAATTAGGCTGACTACATTTTATTGGGTAAAACTCAATACCCGTAAATTTTGATTGGGATTAAACTGGTATAATTCAGTCTTAACATTTTGATGGACACTAGATATAGCCTATTTCTTTATCAGGATGATTTAAATAAAAACAAAAAGAAATATCTAATTTACATTAGGAATAAACAACTAAAGATCTTGCCTCAACATTGCCATCGAGTGCTGCCCAGTGGGCTGGGGTGTAGCCCCACTCATCCCTCGTACTCAGCGAGTCGGCTCCGATCTTCTCGACGAGGCACTCAATGTCCGACACCGTTCTGCAGCAAAACACACATTGGAAATTAACTAAACTGAAAACTAAAAACATATTCTAATTCTTCGTGTAGGTTTGTTTATGAAAAGAAAATAAATCCTTTAAGACTTTTTCCATCAAGTTTGCTACACAAGTTTGGAGACTTTGTGACTAGGGATATTGAGTTAGGTGAAAAAATATTAGAATGTAAAAAATATTGGATATTATTGGGAGCACCAAATACGGCGGGCAAATGAGTACGCTGCTGGCAAAATTTGGGTTAGTTAATCAACTACATGATATGATAAAGCAAACACAAATACACCTATTCAGTAGAATTATCACAACTATTTAGTAAGAGAGGGAGGGCAATTTCACTTATCTTTCGCCAATGATAGGCGTATCCCTTACCAAACTAACAAACTGCATATGATACTCAATATCTCGTCAAGTAAAATACTGGCTGGAGTATTTTGTTTAATTTGTCACAATTCGGTTCCTATTGGATGAATAATCTGGTTTGTCATTTTTATCTCTTCTAAAAGCTGACTGAGTGTTTGCTATGTAGTGACAATCAATACTACTGAATTTTTATTCAGATTTTGGAATTCCTAGTGTGTTTTCGCCTGCCTTCAAGGGGTTGACCTATCGGTGAGTAACAAGTACATAAATTACCCTCTCTCTTCTGCTTCACAGTAAATGACCCTGAAAAACAGAAACTAAGTTTTCACAGTTCTACATAAATTTCAAGTTCAATTTCCAGTTCAACAAAAAAAAAATTTCATTTAGTTATTTCAGCTGAAGTTTACCAGACAATTTGTTGAGTTTACAGTTTTTCTCCCCCGCCTGATTTTATGTTCCCAAAACAGCTTGTGTGTGGCACAAATTATACTTGAGAAAATTACCTGTAGCAAACCCTATTAGCATCACACTCACCCGTTCCTGACGAGGTCGAAGACGCTCTTACAGTCATGCGTGTGCTGTGTGTTGTTGAAGTCCTGGCTGTTGGAGCAGCTGAGGATGTTGCTGTCCTTGTGTTCCGCGGCAATGTTGGCGCTCGCGGCGACCATCCCGCAGGACTGGCCGGTGCCCGAGTCCAGGCCCCAGACTGTCTGTCCCGTGCCCGGGCTCGGGAATACCTGAGTCACATTTTTCATTCAAAAAGAAAAGATTGTTCTTTTATTATCGCCAGGACTATGTGGGCCTAATGTGTCTATGTACTGTTCTCTTTAATAATAACAAAAAGTGTGGATTATGTAGGCCTAATGAAAATAATAAGTTAGTTTAAACTGGAAAAAAGGATGATGATCATATTATATACTATGATGGATGGTCAGTTTTTAAGCTAGGAGAGTCATGATTTTGGTAAAAACTGTAAATTTGCCCCCCTCCCCCTCTATTCTCATACATTCAAACTTGGACACTGATTTAAAATGGACAAATATGTTCATAATAAGAACTACCGTAGAGACTGCCTACGGTACTCGTTGAAATTCAACCAGAAAACATTTAGGTTTTGTTTACCACTAATTAACCCAGTAAAACATGGGACACTGACAATGCATTTGTTTGCAATTTGTTGTTATTCATAACCACACAACTAGCGTAGGTTATTTGTTTTTGGTTTTTTCATATTTTGTTGATATTGGTTATAACTAAAAAACTCACATAATTTTTTTATTTTCAAATTAATTTTTCTATCATTCTTCAAGACTTCAGTGAATTATTATCGGATTGTGCACATTTAGAGCAAAATACAATTCTGATGGTGTGATGAGATTTCTCCTACAGCGCACACAGGTTGAAAAAAGTAGGTATCACAAAAATCTATGCCTGCTTCATTAATACGTGAGTTATACAAATACATTTTTATAAACTCTTTTTTACAAGTACCGGTACCTGCATTATTTGTCCAAAAATTAATGCTATTAACATTTGTTCATTAAGACGTGACACTTTAATGATCAAACTAAAATTTTGATTATTTTTACAAATTTAGAGTGAAAATAATTTTGCCTCATATTATTTGCCTCATATTATTTTTATGAGTCGTTATCGAAAAAAATACTTGCATATTTGGGAAAAAGTTAAAAACAACGTAAACCAAACATTAACTCTAAATTAATAATAAGAAAATCGAGAAAAACAGTAAATTTCTGTTACCTTGGATAGCGTAATTTTTGATGATTTTGAGTCAAGGTTCAAGTGAATTCTTTTGTCTTGGACAGTTGGCCTTTTACACTTAATAAATTAAAATAAGGTTGTTGATTTTTCTGTTCTATTCTGTAGGATTTTACTGCAGATATAGTTTGTAATTAATTATTTTTGTTTGGTTTGATTCAAACAATCAATACTGTGAGCGGGCGGGGAGATGTCACTGCGCCGAAGCGCTCTGTCGTCTGCTAATCAGCTGATTCTTGACATTGGCGAAACTATCAGCTGGGGGGTGTTTCTTTCTAAACGCGTTTCACAAATACAAGCTACTAACCACTAATCACTAGCTACAATTCATCTCATCTCCGTTGTATCCTTACGGTTTTTAAACGGAATCTTAATATTACAAAATACAATTTTAGTAATTCACCAACATCGTTTAGAAAACAGCCCTCTGGTGGACTAAAGCCAATACTATGCAAAAAAACTCGTTGTCTCTTAATAGAACTAATACTTGATACAGTATAAAAATTGATGAATATATTTTTTCACTTGTAAATCTAACTTTGGCATTTCAAATAATTAATCATTGTTGTCTAAAAAACGTTTAAGTAACTTTTTACTGAATTAATTTTAGTAATTTTGATTCATTAAAAACGAGTTCCTTTGCCTGGCACTGTGTGCTGGCTTTAATTAGTATTATTAAAAAATTAACAAGTTTTATGGATTTGTGACTCTGATTGTACTTGTTATTTGAGAAATGTAAGTTTATAGATAGAGTGCTATGCAGAACCGGAATTAAGTCAAAATTGTATAAATATCATCTTTTGAAATTTTGCTATGTTTAGAGCTTATCTGTCTGTGTGTATTTCTGAACTTAATTAAACAGAACTTGAAATATATATTTAGGTTCTGAATTTCAAATTTAAAACATAAATAACATCTAATTGGATTGATTGTAGCAAAGAGTATAAAGTTTCTACTTGCACCAATTAAAAATGGTTGCCAATATTAGTTTTGCAAAGTCAATATACCTCTAAAGCCATAAATTTTATAAGAAGATGCAAAGTTAAAATTTTCAAATGATAACGATAGACTATTGTGTAATTTTATTGAGGTCATGATACAAATAAATGGTTTATTCCTCCAACTAAGTTTATATCTTCCTTTTTGAAATTTAACTCCATTTAACAGCTATATGATTGAATATTTTTTTATAATTAAACACAACTTAAAAACCATTTTAGGTATGAAATTCAAACCTAAAACAAATCAAAAGACTAACTGTACCGATTATATAGCATGGAATATTACTTTGTGACACTTCAAAATTGTGGGCGTTTTTAGTTTTCAAAGCTTATATCCAAGAAAACAAGAATAAGTGTCTTACAAAAAAGTGACAAAAAATATGTGATATTTTGCTACAATGTACATATATAGCGTAGTTTTATTATAGGGTTGATAAACAAATAACCATAAAAAACATTTTCTAACATCAGAAAATGTTTAATTTATTTTTAAAAGTCATTGAATATGGAATAAGAATGACTAGAATTTTTACATTTTCTAGACAAACTATTTATGTCATTGGAATAAAATTACCAGTGGCTCAACTGCTCACCAGGGCAAACTTTTAAAATCAAACTATTACCTTAAACTTGAAACTTTAATAAGGATTGGAAAATTCCTAATTTCACAAGTTCATACTTTATCTGCTTTTTCAATGTATACGTTATACAGTTTGCAGCTTTGATGGTACTACCATTTTCTGTTTTGCTTAATGTGGGGGTGAGTTTACATGGACCTTCATAGCTTAGCGCTTCTTCGTACCTCTATTTGAAGTTTTTCTTTTCATATTTAATGATATTTAAGTTATTTATACCAATACTGACACGTCAGTCTCATGCATTCATTTCTGTTGAATCTTAACAAAAAAAGTGGTAAGAAGATGCACAAACCTCTGCAACATAAACTAATTTCTAAATAACATTGTTAAAATGGTCGTTCACCATTTAAAAAACTATTTATTCAGCACTCATTACTTCATTTTTAAAAATGTAGTTGGGTGAGAAATTACTACATTTTTAAATTGACTTGATTTTTGTTTTGTATCAACAACGACATGTTTGGCAAATTCATACTTCAGCAATACTTCAGCTGAAGTATGAATACTTTCTACGAAATAGGTTCATTTATAAATCGCAGGCATTCTATCAACATTTAAAAATATCCTTTGCATTTCAAGTACATTGACATAATCCAGATTTTGAATTTATAATTTGTTTTAAACTTTGAAATTTGTTAGGATAATTTTTCAACAAAAATATTGATATTTTAAAATTCTTAATGTTTAAATATGCATCAATAGTTTGTCAGAAAATCCCATCTCCAGATGACCTCCTAAGCAGTACGTCTATATTTTAGGAAATAAAAATCATAATATGGATCAGTTCTTATTGGCTTTTTCTAGCGCTGCAGTTCATGGTATTGACCATCTGTATGCAGTATTCCAAATATTGACCATCTGTTTTGTTACAAACAATTAAATGTGAATTGGAAAAAGTTCACAGGTGTTCACAGATAGTAGCACTTTTGCTGAAATTTCTAAATCCTCCTGTGCGGAGGCTTTTCATGAGATATTTTCCAAACCCGCAAAGGGCACATCTTTTGTAACAGCTTTAATTTGATACCAAATATGTATAGAAAAATAAATTTCTAGAGGTCGACATGCTCTGGACAAAATCTCAGAAATTCTTTTAATAATATTTATATAAGATTTTAATTACTTAGGTTTTTATAAATACATTTTTAACTAAAGAAAACCTGAAAATTTTCAAGTGTATAGCTTTCATTGCTTTCAAAATTAAATCTTTTTTGATGAAAGAGGACAAATCAGAATTTTGCACCTTAAAAACCAGGAACACTTCATCTAGACATGTTGTGTTGTTACATGCTTTTAATCCTGTGTCAAGAGGTCTTGAAGATCATTAGGTAATGAAATGATAGATAAAATATATGAGAGATAAGGGCTTTTCAAAACAACGTTATCGTTGTGACAGTCAGGTTGGAGGGCCTCGAGCTAATAATAATGTCAAGCTTAGGTGTTCATTACCTGTGCAATGTGCTTTTTTTCTGCAGCTTTCAAACATTTTGGTGCAGGGAAATGCCAATAATGTAAGTATAATGTTATAATTTTGCAAGAGTAAACTTTTACAAATAAGGTCAAATTATTTTCAATAAAAAATTATTATTGTTGCTATAAAGTAACAGTTAAAGTTTACATTTAATATTTGAAAGTTGTAAACTTAATTTAAGACTACAGTATTCTGTAATTATTGAAAGTTGCTATTCAATCTTTTTTTACTGCTTGATGGGCAAGTTGTTTGCTAATAAGGTTTATCCCTCCGATTTATTAATTTTAATTACTTAAAAAAAGTATCTAATAATAATTTGTGATTAGTTTTTTATATACTCATTTGCATATACACTGTACATACTTCAGTTTTAATAACACTGTTTCATGGACTGTGCTTTTAAATTTTTTAAGTTTTGTTGATTCCAGTAGAAAGTAAAATTTTCATTTTAAAAATTTTAATTTATACTGGAATCAACAAAACTTAAAAAATTAAAATTTTTTAAATGAAAATTTTACTTTCAGAAAGACAATTAAACCTGCTGATGTCAACTACTTTTAAATAGCGATGCAGCAGTCATCCATACAAAAATATGATGCCATGGATTTATTTCATTATGACTTGTATAATTTGTGAAATGAATGTAAAATATAACTTGGCTTCTGTAAGTACAATATAATTAATATATACATTTAAATTTAGCATAAATTGAATTATCGTGTAATTTATTACAGCTTTGAGCAATTTCAATATAGAGTAATTACAAGTGTCAGTACTAAATAAATAGTATGAATACAAATATTTCAAATTAAATTAAATCAAAATCATCTTTATTCATGCATTCAAACATGTTGTACAGAATGACGTCAAGTCATTGTTAAGATCAGAGTCTCATGCTGTACTTGAATAGATACAAAATTTACCAAGTACAGTCGCAAAAGATAATAATAACAATATTCATTGATCCTATCCTGTGAATTCGCACGATTTAATTAAATTATAAATGATTGGCTGCCTTCTATGTGCACATATGTTGACAATTTACTGTAAAAATAGGTTTTCGGAACGATGCAGCGTGCTGAAAGTGCCTCTGATAGCACTAGATAAGATGCGTATTGCAGCATTGTAAGCGATGTTTGTTGTGCACTTGCACATTCATTACAGTTTTTTTAGGTCTGTATGTCAACCTTCACTTCCATATATGGAAAAAGCAACAGGTCAGCCATTGGGTCGAGAAAAAATTTAAGAATATGTACTCCTCTAAGTGGCTGATCTTTCGGGTAAATCATCAAGTCACGCTCACACTTGGTGGTTCGCTATCATTTGTTCTAAAAATAATAGCAACATCATAAGAAGTTATGCCTTTGTATCGGTGCTAATTTTCTTTTCGATCTCAGACAAAGTGATTCTGAATTGTGTATGCTGCTCATCAGGAGTATTTTTCAGAATGTAACTCATCACATTGAAAATTTGCGCTTAGGGATTAACCAAGTGTTCAGTCAAGCTGTGCATGAGTTAATTGCTACAAGAGCCGTTGGCTTTGTTTATAACATTCTTTCTTGACAGCCAGTTTCGACGTTCGTCATAGACATACACTTTTAAAAAAAGTTTAAAAAGGGCCTTGAAAAAATAGGCGAGTGGTGGAAGTTGGAGGTCGGTAAAGTGTTCCTATCAAATTTGGCAGCTTGTCAAAGTTTTGAATACGACTCCTTGAAACTTTGACAAGCTGCCAATTTTGATAGAAACTCGTTAGCAACCTCCAACTTCCACCATTCATCTACTTTTTGAAAGCTCTTTAAAATGAGGGGTCACTCAAAAGGGGTTTGCATTTGAAAATTTTGAGTTGCCCCCAAAATCCCCCATTTTTGGGGGACACTCAAAATTTTTGGTAACGTCAAAAAATAGTTTGGGCTGAGTTAGTATTATTCCCCAAACGTTAATTGTTTGTCTTAACAAACAAAAAAAGAGGGGGGACGGACTTTTTTACACACACTGTATAAGCTATTTTATATCCCACACCGCTGATCGGATGTTTATTTGTTTACATTTTCACTTCTGTCAAAACAAACTTTATTTTCAAATAATTTTTTCACACTTTTTTCCAAGATACATTAAAAATCTAAAGCCTGTTGGCAAATCTGCACACAAAGACGCGTGATTTAGTGTATATTATGTGGGGGTAAGTCCTAAAACAAAAAAGCCTTATTGTTTACAAAGTTTCCATGTAGTATATTAATAATATAGATACAAGCTGGGTAGATATTAAACTTTATTACTTTTCTTCCAGATAGTCAAATTTGTTTTTAAATTTGCTGCATAAGGTTGATACTTCTTACTTATAAAAATCTTTTAGGTAAGATAAAATGAACTATCGGTTTTGCTTAATGTAACAATTTGTATCTTTTCTGAAAATAAAGATCTTGTATCTTGTATATTGCATCTTGTATCATGTTGCCTTTTCCATCCCAAACTAAACGCACTGCTCACAAACATTTTAGTTTTGAACTTATTCCTTTTGATCAGGAGAATCACTTCAACAAAACAGTTAGAACAGTTTTTGTCCCAGCCTCAGTTCCAACAAACCTGAGAGTGGAGGCTTCACCGCACCAGCATTCTAAACTCTTACAGCTGAACATCTCATGGAACCCTAACAAAGGTAAGTGATGTTTGAGTAGTATCCTAAATTTTACACGGTAACATTCACCTGCATTAATACAAGAGGAATTTCCCCAAAAACATTTTTTCACCACACTATGATACATCGTAGTGAGGTGAAAAAATGTTTTTGGGGAAATTCACCTCTTTTACAAATGTCATTTGGTAGCCGAAACCAACTCTTTTCCACCAGAGGGCTGAAACTTTCGGTCCTAGGACCAAAGGTCAGGCGATCGTTTATTTGCTTCAAACAACGTGATAACGTCACATAATTGTACAGTATTCATTAAGTTCCAAAGGCAGGATGGTTGCGATCTTATGATTTTCATAGCTGTGTTTGTTTAAACCATGACAAAAAAGTTGTATCGTTGCTCATTACCATTAGTTTTGTTTTCAAATGTGTCAAATAAATAATCAGGTTTTTATGTTATATACTGGTACGGTATATTTCATTGTGTAGTGTGGTGAAAATAGTGTTCGTACCTCGGCTGAAAGGGTTTTGCAGCTCTCGATCGTTTTAAATTCTCGACTTTGTCTTGGATTTGAAACACGATCTCGAGCCTGCAAAACCTCATTTTCGGCCCTTGTTGCAAAGTATACTATTTTAATGTGAATCATAAATTACACCAAAAACATATATAAAACAAATCAAAAACACATAGTACCATAAATAGTTACCATCTTATTAATATTCTTTCACTGGTTATTTTAAATATATCTTTCAAAATATTTAATCAACTTGAAGAAAAATTTCAAGAGTGAATAAATTATAAGCACTTTGACTTTCAAGATGGACCACTACAAAAAATTAATTCTGAATCACCTTTTATACAAAGTTAAGAAAAACTTATGTCTTGCCAATTGCTTGTAAAATTTCCAGATTGTTTAAAGGAAAACAAAAGATAAAGTTCTTAAAACCATTAATCACCATTAAGTAACATACAAGGAATCATACAAAAAAAATCCTTATTGTCATATTAAATGAGAATAATAATTTATTGCATTCGTACTTAATCTTAAATTATTAAATTTCTTTCCAGAAGGTCTTCAGGCAAACAGCTTTAACATTCACGCTCTGTCTCTCAATGAATCTGATCTCCACTGTGACACTGAACCTTACTACGCTTATGTGGAGAATCCAGTGAGTAAATTTAAAAAACCCTGCAATAAGTTATGGGAATAAACATCAAGTCATCATATAGACAAGTTTTTTTATTTAGCGGTATTGCCTTTTAATTTGGGCTTGGGATGCTCTTTGTATCTTGAAACAAAGCTGGACTAGCACAAATTGATTAAACAAAGCTGATTAAAATTTAAAATATTGCACAAAGTGGTAGAAATAGGTTGTTGCTCATTAGGTTGTTACTTAGAAGCAACTGGGTGGTCAAAATAGGATGGGCCATGTCGATATTCTCAGGAAATGATTCAACTCTTCACTTTTTAAAATATTTTTTTTCTAATCAAAAACCAACTTATTTTTAGAACGCTACGACGTGGGTGATTCCTCCCAAAACCATGGATGAAGTTAATCACCACGTTAGTAGTTTCTCTGTTCAACCCGGCTGCTTGTATAGGATAAGACTAGAGGCGAACCCTCACAATGGAAAAACAAGTGCACAAACTGATTATAAAGTGCCTGGTAAGTTATTCAGTGTTGTAATAGTATATTACATTACTAGCCCAGGCTCGCTCGGGATTTTCTTGCGAGCACAAGTACGATAAAACATACCAGGCTTGTGACATACGATACTTTACATCATACTACTCAGAAAAACTATATGTTTTAATCATAACGTATTCCTAGCATAAACTATTACGTTTCCAGTTTTCCAAACCTAGCCTATATTATAATGAACAAACAAACCTTTGCTACTGCCACCAGTGAGTGCTACCACTATATTCCTCTGAAGTAACCAATAAACATGCATTAAACGTCAGTTTACTGCAATCAGCTGACTGTTTTGATTGTTGACTTCCTTTATTTCCGTTTCCTACTGCACGGTAAATTTACCGTGTAGTGATTGAAAGGGCCGTGTAGCGAAGCAAGGTAACTTTTCAGCCAAGAGTAAGGCGCAGAAAACAGATGTTACTATGTAGTATGATGTAAAAATGTAAAAGAATGTCATTACAGCCAACTCTCAACGTAATATTCTGCATTTTTAAGATACTTCAGTGAAAATGCTGTGATTGTAAATAAATAAAGAATTGACTGGTTTAAGGAGAACATTATGCATTGATTGTGAAATCATAATTACGTAAGGGAAATTTTTGCGCAGAAATTGTGGGCGTTTGGCAAAGCCGTAGCCAGCAAATTTTTCGGGGGGGGGGGGGGGTTTGGGCAGGGCTGGCGGGTGAATTTCCGGCTCGGCAAAAGTGGTGACTTTTTTTTTCTTACTCGCGTGTGTGCTTTTTGGCGTCATTATCGTCGTTTGAGCCCTTTTCAACTCTTTCCGGGCCCCTCTACGTTTACTCAGGGGGTTTTGGGGGGGGGTTTCAACTATTTCGGGGGGGGGGGTTTTCACCCCCACTTGTTATGTTTTCAATGCTGTTTCTACTATTTCGGGGGGGGTTCTGACCCCCTAACCCCCCCCATTGGCTACGGCCTTGGCGTTTGGTAAGTTGCAGGATGATGGGAGATGGCTCAAATTGAAGGTCTTGTTGCCAGGGTCTCGGTAAAAATACTGAAATCTCTTAAAATTTATTAGGAAATGAGAAATAACATAAAATATCTGCCATTTAAAAAGCACTGGGATCTAAAAACATCTGCTTTTTCACATAAAACATGTGGCGCTGATACTCGATTCAAAACCATATATATGCTAAATAAAAACATAATTTGGTGGATCTAATAGCCAGATTTCTATGAGGATATTTTGTACTATAAAAAAGGAATATGCTTAGGGGCTGAAAGCCCCTTCAAGCCTCTAGTTACATACTAAATGTTCAGAGATGTTTCAAATTTCTGAACATTAGTTTTCAACTAAAACTAATGTTTATTTATCAATGTAAGGAGTTCATTTGTTTTTTTTTGGAGCTGAATTTCTGAACAATTTACCATCTCATATAAGAAATGAAAATAATTGAACACCTTTCAAAAATAAGTTTAAAAAATTGTTAGTAGCTAATGCATTTTACAGTGTTGATGAATTTATAGACCATTGTAAAAAACATTATAACGAAGCAATGAATTAATGGAGGAAAATTCAACATATATCTTACTAGCGGTACCTGTGGCTTCGCTCACGATACAAATTATAGTCTAACCTTGATTTGACGAATCTGAAAGGGCTGAATGAAAAAAGGTTATATCAAGGATTATTTAATGTAGAGGTCTGTTTACGTGATATGGCATTGTGTATTTAGGTTTAAAAAACAGTTATACTCGTATTACAGTAGATAGTGTAGGTTTTCATTTCTCAGTCATGAATAAAAAAAGGTAAGACCGATTTCAACGTTAAATGTATAAATTTTAAAGTATTTCTATGCATAGTTGCCAATACGGCTCAGAATTGTCAAATAGGGTATAAAATAATTAGTACAATGAAGAGCTGAATGTTCAGAACTGTGGCGCTATCCGTCAACAGTGTTGCAAACTTGAGTCATTTAGTTTACATCTTAACATATGGGCGATTTTCAACATATTTTGAAAGGTCAACTACAGGCTGTAGCACTTATTTTTCCCGTGCAAAGCCAGGACACTCTCGGATTAAATGAAAAAGGAATTCGCCAAACTATCGTGGGGAATGAATACATTAAGGACGCCCTAAGGGAAAAACTATAACTCCCGTTGCCTAAATAAAGACTGAGCCACATTTTATGATTAAACATATAAGGTACAGAAATTGATGATGGATTAAACCTTAACTAAATGTAACTTTTATATGGTGTGTTTGACCTAAATAAATTGACAAAACAACCATAAAACCATGATGAAAGGAATCAAATTATTGATCGGCTGAAACAACGTATACGTTTGTGAAGCTAATTACCCTCTGCTTGACTGATGAAATTGGAAATATAAACAAAAGATCATCCATTACATTTATACGGGCATATTTCAAACCTTTAACTCCGCCAAAAAAAAACCTTAAAACCAAGAGATTTTTTAATTCAAGGAGTAAATTAAATATATAAATATCCATATAAATAGATCAAAGAATAGATTAGGCTATTACTGCACAGTCTGTCGGTGATTAAAAAATTACCGTATCCCCCTCTTTCAGTTTTGCGAGGAATTAGTTTCAAGACTCAACCACAAAAGGCAGCACGCTCTTCAGGCTTTAAACTATAGAGGTCGAATTAGATTAAACGCAAGTCATCGTAACAGGCATAATTACAACTCCCGCAGCCGAAATAAATATATGGTTCCATATACTGAATTTATGATTAAACAGATTAGGTAGTAAAACTAAACTAAATGCAACTTTTATATGGTACATAATTATGTCCTTAAAACAATCAACAAAAGAATAATAAAACCGTGATGAAAGAAATCAATTTATAATCAGCTGTAACAGCGTATGTACATTTGTGAAGCTAACTCCCAGCTGCTTGATTGAATGAACATTAAAAATGTAAACAAAAAATTGTCCATAACACTTTTATATGGGAAAATTTGAAAACTTCGACCTCGCCAAAAACCCCTTTATACTACGAATCATGTAAAATCCTTTCTTAGCGGATGCCTACACCCTAAGAGGAACGTCCACGCAAAATTTCAAGGTCCTAGGTCGTATAGTTTGGGCTGTGCGATGATAGGTGAGTCGTATTTGACAAATATATAGTAGATAGAGAAAACTAGGTGAAACTAGGTTGTCTTGATCTTAATTTTAATTTTACTTTACTTAAGGTTTTTTAAAAATATATTTCAATCAAAATTATTGTAACATAGACATTGCTTCCAACTTGTAAAATGTTGTAATAGCAATAAAATGAATTTTAATTTGAATTCACTTACAACATCTTTAAAAAGTATCATTATTGCTAAAAATACATACATGTTACAGATTGTGTTGAAGATATTTGCAGTTGCCGACATGCAAAGAATCTTCCAAAACCAGAACTTCGAGTTGAAAATTTGACATTGAACACAATAAATATTACTTGGTTCTTAGGAGGAACGCAGAACATAACAATGTTTGCTCTGAGGTATTGAAAAGTTTTATTAATTCTGGATTACAATTTAGTCTAATTAGGAGCATATTAAATTGGTTTATGTTAAGATGAATCTGAGAGATATTATAAACTAACCTTCTCCTTGTCTTTCTAGGGTTTACACGTTGATTTTATGAATCTTTAATAAGCTTATAACTGTGTACTTTGTGTTTGCTAAGGTATCAGATATAACCCTTCAATTTTATAGAGTTTTCAAATACAGTAATGAAAGGCAAGGAGGCGGGTTGAATTATTTGCCATAATTGGTTTGTTTACTTTCGGAGTACATAGTCAAATTGTACTCAACATTTGGAAAACCACCAGCAAATCACTAGGTTTCAGACCAGATAAAAATTAAATGTCTCCTTATCACTAGGATCAAAAATGTTTAATTTTTCCTCAATTACTTTTCCTAAATTAATTAATTTTAATTAATTCTTAATTAATTAACAACTAATCATTAATTAATTAAATTAATTATACTTAGTTAAATAACTTTTCCTAAGTTAATTTTTCCTTAATTACTATTTTTTTCCTAAATTACTTCATGAAATGTGTTGTTTCATGTGATCAAACTTAATCAAGCAACTGACAATCGTCTGGTTAATTCAAGTCTCTTAAGGTTTGTATTAGTTATAAAACCTTGACATAAATTGTTACGCATAAAAGTTTGATTTGCGACTTTGTAGAAGGCATGGGCTACGTAAATATTAAGTGACTTAGATTTTTTTAAGAAAAATAAATCACATTTTTAATTGATATCTGTATCTGTCGACTCTGATAGAGCAGGTCCCAAGTTACTGCATGGGGACCACGCGGCAGTTTACAACTTGTCCTGGCATGTGGAGCTGCCTGCAACCCACAAGCCGCAACTGTACCATCAGACTTTTGTGCCTCAGGGTCCGGGAATGTACGCGGCTACTCTCCGAACTGTTGACAATCATCTCTGCTATGGGCCAGAGCGGCAAATTGTGTTTACTGGTAATTTCACTTTTTTTAAAGTAATATATACAAGTAATTTTTATAGATTTGATAATAACAAAAGAGCTAGTATGTTTGTACTTTTGTAACTCACATTCATGAGGTTTCGTTGACAGTTTGAAGTATACTTTAATATAAGAGATTAGCAATCAAAACCTTATTAAAGTTTTTGAATTTTTATTTTGAAGACATAATAGGACAGTCAGTTAATAGTTTATGAAGACTCAGTAAAAAACAAAATTGAGATCTAAGTGCTTATGTAATATACCATGAAGTGGACCGATCCTTGCTCTGTAATCCATTATTTTCACCAGATTTAGAGCCTCATAATTTGTACTCTGCATACTGTCATAAACATTCAACTGTACAGATCTAATTCAAATTCATTTTATTGCCATTACAACAGTTTCTAGTCGGAAGCAATGTTTATGTTAACAATAATTTTGATTGAAATATATTTAAAAAAAACCTTAAGTAAATCTAGGGCTTTAGTGTTATTTTTGTTTAAATTTATTTATTTTGAAGTTATTACCTTACCAACGTGGCAACCTAGCCCTATGTTAAAATTATGCAATTAAAAAAATTCACTTTTTAATGTGATTAAATTTTTACTGGCACTGTAACCTGTAAAGAACACATTTTCGAGGCAAAAATAAGTTATTTCAAGCATTTGAAGGAAGTTCTTGGCTGTTTTCAGGTAATTAATTGTGCAATTAAGCAAGCATGCATATGTACAAATGGTGGAACATAAGGGAAATATTTTAAGCCATACAAAGAACTAAAGCTAAATGTATATTGTATGGCTACCCCAATTATTTCAGGTGGTTGTTCTTTACTCTAATAGGATAGTTTTTATTTGACTGATGGAAATTTAATTGTTTTCAGTTGGCAGAGGTCCAATTACTGATGAGGGGGTGTTTTCCAAAACTAAGGTAAGGCATATTTAATTTACATAATTATACACTTGGTATACGATGTTTTCACCAAAAGCACAAACAAAAAATGTGTTTGCCATTTTTCTGTTTTTTTCTGTGGGTCTTTCACTTTTAATGAACAAGTAAGCCTGCTGAATTCCTCTAGTTATTTAAATTTTCCGAGTTGTAATTTTCAAAGCCTTCAATAACTGATTTATTTTTCTGAATTTCAAGATTATAATAAATTTGTTTATCTTTTTCAGCTAATCTGGATTGCATTATTACCTATTGGAGCGGCAGTAGCAGTGGTTTGCTTGATTGTTCATAATAAATGGCATAAATCTCTTCAACAGTTTCAATTTGAGAAACCAAGAACCAGTAAACTGAATCAAAGGGTGTGTTATAAATCTTTCAGATTAAAAAGGTAATTTAAGTGTCATCAACTTAAAAATAATTACTTTCTAAATCATGGTTTAACCAAAATAAACCAAGTTGAGTTTGTTAGTGTTGACTATATGAAGGGGAGAAAAAAAGTAAACACAAGGTATACATACAATGAATTTAGCTAATTTTAATTAAATACCAAATAAGCCATTGTTTATGCAATAAAAACAATGCACTTACTCTCTGGGTAGATTATCTTATCAGTTTACTCAATATTGGAAGCTCATGGAAAGTAGTGAAAAACTGATTAATTTTAGTCGCCTTATCAAGTTTATCTTCAAGTACACATAATCCAAGCCCTTTGTTTACCAAAATTTTACCTAAAATTATATTTTTAAACTGATATAAAGACAGTTTTTAGTACATTGTTGTGAAGACTTCTTTTGATTTTGTCACACATTTTGTACAACAAAAGTCAAATCAAGTTTTACCTTGAAGTAGCTGCTTAGACCTTGTGAGGAACATGAGTGTTAAAAAAAGTATATTGAAGCAGATTTTTGGGTGTCTGAAATATTGACAAATAATCAAGTGATTCAGTTAGGAATTTCTTGTAAAAATAGGCTGTAACATGATAAACTAAAAATATTTTACCCATGTAAAGATTGTTATGCAAAGAGCAAAACATTGCTTGGGTTGTTTATTAACACTTTTTACAGGAGAGCCAATTATTTCCACCAGACTTGTAACTTAATCACAAGGTTTTGTTTATTCTCCTCAATTCAGTTCAGTTATTTCCATCAATTCCTCTGACAATGACTTCTCCTCCCCCCCACCCCCTTCGTGTTAAACCCCCACGCAAGTTTCCACATTTTCCTCACCTGGTCTGGAAATTGTGAATATCTTTTCGAAATAAAGACATTTTTTAATTTAATGTCTTTACATTTCAATTTAAAAACATATTTATTATAGTCAAGCACTTCATCTTTTGTTTGAGCATAAAACTCCACAATCTTTGGAATACGGCATCTTCCAGAGGCGGATTTGGAAATTTGCCGCCCCTGGGCTACCCAGGGGAAGTAGGGCCGGCGGCGAGATTTCCGGCTCGCCAAAAGTGGTGACCTTTTTTTTTACTTTCCAACGTAGTTTACTTACTTAAGCTGCCTGGAGATGTCAAAATATAGTCTCTTTACGCTGTACGCGTTTCGGGTGTCTTACCACCCATCTTCAGCAGCGGAGAACTTATAAAAATCTGAACATAATTGAATGTTTGTCACACGCAATAACAGTTAACAGTACATAGAACGAACAATTTACAGCACGCATATACGAATGAAAAACACAAACATTTTACATCGAACCCCGGATCCGTTCCAGTCAAGTAACGTAGGCCTACTGAGTTCGAGCGAAGGGTCAAGGCTGTGTCGTCACATTGACAGCTGATTAGGTGATAGTTCAGACCAGTTTTCATATTATCTAGGCGACTGAACAGCTGATATGTAATTTTGTCAGCAAACTCCTCCTTTTTATTTAGTAAGCAATCTTTACCATTAGCCAATACATTTTGGTGTATGAACAGTTCCTTCCATTTTGATTAGGATTTTTGCGGACATTTGCCATCACTGATTAGTAAAAAACAAGTTTCACGACGTTTCGAGATCTGGAATCTGATCCCGTCTTCAGGTGGAAGAAAACCTAGAACATAACAAGATTAGTAACACATAGCCAGGAAAACCTGGAGAAAAACACAGCTAAAATAGAGAACTGTAAAAGCAGTCACG
The DNA here is from genome assembly GCA_035578135.1 of Flexamia atlantica. NCBI lineage: Eukaryota > Metazoa > Arthropoda > Insecta > Hemiptera > Cicadellidae > Flexamia > Flexamia atlantica. The sequence goes on from JAQJVK010000003.1 coordinate 48,200,131, forward strand.
AAAACAATAAGCGGAAAAGAAAAACAATACACAAAATAACACGGGAATCACAAGTATCAGGAATCACCAGGCAGGAGAGAGCACGTCCACACCCAATCAGAGCTGAGCTGAGACTGGTGGGAGGAAAGCAAATGGCGGCGGCAACGGAAATGGCGGCGCCCACAGCCAACCAAATCACGGCGCGCTACCGGTGGCAAAACCTGAAACAGAGACATGTGATATGCAAATTCCGTGTGTCTGTGTTTTTTTAGTTAATTTTTAACCTGATTTTGCCCCTTGGCCTTGCTACGGGTTAACATGTTATGAGAATTTTGAACAGAATTGTTAGTAATTACCCTATTTGCTGACACTTTATTTTCCCTGTCTTTCAATTCTTTTGACTGATTGGTTGGTCTGCTAGTTTTATGTATGAAGCTTCAATTAGTTTTCTTTTGAAAAAATGAGGTTCGCGGTGTACTATTTTTGCTTCGTCAAAATTCATCTGGTGATTTTCAGACCAGCAGTGTTGAGCAATTTTTGATTTATCCACTAAGCCCTTCCTCATGTTATCTTTGTGTTCTTTGATTCTAACATTTAAAGGTCTTTGTGTCTCGCCATAATACGGCCTAGAGCAACTATTGCAGTTTATTCTGTAAACACAGTTTTTTGACCCCTGAGTGCCATTTTTTGGTTTGTTTTTTACGAGACATTGCCTAAGAGTGTTTTGTGTCCTAAACGCGGTTCTAACTTTGAACTTCCTAGCAACTCTTCTAATTTTTTCCGATAATCCCGGCACATAAGGGATTGACATAGGAACGAATTTTTCAGTGTTTTCTGACTCATTCTGTTTAGCCCTACGGGTTTTGCACTTTCTTATTACGGATTGAGGGTATCCATTCTTAGCCAAATCTTGCTCTACTTTTTTGATTTCCTGATTTAATCCATCTTGATTTGAGCAAATGCTCTTTGCTCTGTCAAATAGTGAGTAGGCTACCCCTTCTTTGACAGATTTTTGATGGTTTGATTGAAAATTTAAGTACTGCCCTGTGTGTGACTTTTTTCTGAAAACAGTTGTCCTAAGCGTGTCCCTATCCTTTTCTACGCACACATCCAAAAATGCTAGTTTGTTTTGGACTTCCTCTTCCATTGTTAGGCGGATGGAAGGAGAAATACTGTTATGATGCCCTAAAAAGTCTTTTAGTTCATCGTCTCCATGCGGAAATACCACGAAGGTGTCATCGACGTACCTCCACCAAATCTTCGGTTTGAGTTGAGCCAAAGACAAAGCCTTTTGCTCAAACTCCTCCATAAAGATATTAGCAAAGATAGGTGACAATGGCGACCCCATGGCCATCCCCTCATCTTGACGGTATAATTTACCCTCTAGTTCAAAATAGTTACATTGAGTGCATAATTCAAGCAGTTCCATAATGACGTTAACAGGAAGTTTAGTACGTTCAGTTAGACTTTCATCTTTTTCGAGCCGAGACTCGATTATTTTTAAGGTTTCAGGAACTGGGACATTCATGAACAGACTTACAACATCGAAACTAACCAGCTTATCCGTCTCAGCCAGCACTATGTCCTTTGACTTTTCAACGAAGTCTTTAGAATTTTTTATGTACGAGTCAGTTTTTCCTACCAATGGTTTTAGGATGACTTTAGACAGTTCCCTAACGGTGAGTCGCGAGAGCTAATCATAGGCCTAAGAGGTACATCAGTTTTATGAATTTTAGGTAACCCATACATGTGTGGGATTTTCGAGTGATGCGGTGTTAAACGAGTTCTTTGTTTATCAGAAAAAACTGTTTATGCTTCCTAAGAGTGCTTGCAACTTTACGCTCGAAACTTTCTAAAGGATCTTTATTTAGTTCAGTATATTTACCAGCTTGGAGAGTTTCCAATATTTTCTCTTTATATGTTACTGTGTCCAAGACAACAGTAGCGTTTCCTTTATCCGCGGGCAATATTTTGATAGTATCATCTTTCCCAAGGGTAGATACTGCCTTGATTTACTCTTTCTTTAGGTTCCTCTTTTTTTAAGCTCACAGTAGTTTGACACCAGTGTCGGTCTCAAGTTATCTCTTGACTCTTGACAGAGTATTGAGAGAAACCACAGAGAAAAATCAAACAGAGGTCGCTTTTAAATGGGTCTTCTGTTACGTGCAAGTACTAGTGTTACTGATAAATACAGTTAAGTTACTAGTTGCTAGTTACATCCAGTTTCTAGCTGCAGTTAAGGAGAGAGGAGTTGAGTTAAGGAGTGATTAGGAGAGGGCAACAACAGTGCTGCTCTTTCGCGGCGTTCATGGTGAACTAACTCCTCGTAACCCACTAGCCAGTGCTCAACACCCGCTGAGCGCAACATTAGAAAATACCTCTGTTTGATTCTTCTCTGTGGAGATACTAATTTATTGTATGATAATATTCATTCTTCCTTATATGCATGTTTTTTGTTTTAGTGATCGAGTATTTAGAAAAAATGACCCCTTACAAGAAAGGAATGTACTCTATGTGGAAAAAGAAATTGAGGTAATATTTCAGCTATTGATAAGTTAACAAGTAAACAAACTCATATTACAGTTCGCACATTATATCTCCGGCTATGACCACTACGATACTAACCATATCATATGATATTTTAAACATATGATTTTGGTAAACACTGCATTTGACACGCAGTGGGGCTGTAGAACAATGTTTTCAGAAAAGTACCCCCTCTCCCCCCACGCCTTGCAACCAGCTAACTCTGTAATAACCGAGATGTAATGTGCGAACTGTATTTATAAAAAGTTATATTTTTTATATGTTATATTTCTTGGTCTTTTGACAAGCTATGAACATTAAATTTTCTTATTTATCTTATTGAATTTGTAAATTATCTAATGAAAATTACACTTTAAATTTAAACCTACAACCCTCATAGCCCAAATTTGCTAGTCATATTTTGTAACTACCAAAACACAAATCCGAAGTGTCTTCACTAATATTCTCCTCAAAATACAACCAGTTGGTGGGAGTGCTGCAAAATAGAGTTAATAGATTTAAATAAACACATGAAAGTCTATAATCTGAAGAGTAAAAATGTTCTGAAATTGACTTTTTTCTAGGAAGCGAAAGCAAGAGGTGAAGTGGACCGTTTTGAGATCAGCTACAACCAACTTACCTTCCTCAGGGAGATCGGGCGAGGGGCATTTGGGCAAGTGTTTTTGGCAAAGGCCGAAGCAATCCAGGGGGTGCCTGGCTCCAGATTGGTGGCTGTAAAAAAGTTGAAAGGTAAGACAGCTGGGTAGCATGGAGGTGAAGTGCTCACTTAATAAAAACGAAGGATGCCAGTTCGATTCTTTGCAACATGTTGAGAAAGTGTTACAAATGTTTGAATCTGGACTGCCATTACTGACCTATTAAATAATCCTGACAAAATTAATCAGGTGTTCTTTGACAATAACAAGGCTTTCATTTCATTCATCCCATAATATACGTAATTTACTTATGTTCTAGTTAAAATGCACACAGCCACTGCTGCGTTCCGGATTTAGGCTTTAGTTCAATCTTGCCTTAGGCCCAAACTAGAAAGAAGTCTGGTGACTCATTTTTGCATCTTAAAGCTACTGTTGGCCTCTACGGAATTTCCCCAAAACAAAAGCCCATACGAAATAAGAGAGTGAAAATAAGCAAAATGTACACATAGAACAATGTTTACACAGCACTATGCCAGTGTGTTCTCTATCTTTGAACGTTGAAATCAACAGCCTGATAGCGAAGCATAAAATGTCTTGCTCAGCTTTGTAAGAAATGTGTTGACACGCTGACGCTAAGAAAGGGTTGCATCTATCTCTAGACTGAGGAATTTGGTAGAGGCTATACAGTCAAAATGAGCAGGTATGATGAATCAGATTGTGGTATTTTACTGTAGTTCGGTTGGGAATTTTATAAAATTTGTTTTTGAAGGGTTTAGTTTTAGACCATTCACATCACACCAGACAGTCATTGTCTCAAGAGTTTCAGTTAAATTCAAAGACAAATCAGCCAGTTTGTTTTGATTTGAAGCTATGATGAAAGTGTCATCTGCGTACATCAGAACTTGAACTTCGGAAGTAATATCTGGCAAATCATTACAATACACTAGAAGAAGAAGAGGCCCAAGTACAGAGTCCTGTGGGAATCCACAAGTTACATTTCGAAAACTGCTACAACAACTTTATGTTCTCTTCCAACCAAAAATGACTGAAGCCAATCAAGAGCGGTCCCTGAAATACCGTATTTCCTTAACTTCCCAATGAGTATGTCAGTATTCATAGAATCAAATGCCTTGGACAGATCACAGAACGCTCTGAGAGCATACTACGATCCATCCACTGCACCCACAACCCACTCAGTAAACTCAAAAATAGCATCAGCTGTACATTTTCCCCTACAAAAACAAAACAGTTAAGGTGAAATAAGCTATTCTTTTTACAAAAGCTTTTAAGTCTACTAAATACTATCTTTTCAAAGAGCTTAAAAAACACTGACACTGAACACATAAAGAACAACATACAAATGAAAAAAATGAAAACAAAAAACATACACCTTAATAATGCCTCCAAGCTGACAGTAAAACTAAATGCCCACACTCAGCCACACTGTTCGCACACTACTTGAAATTCAGCGCACATGAGCCCAAAAAATCAAATAGAAAAGTCCAAAAAATTTAAATAATAATAACAAATCCTTTGCTATCATGAATTTAAAAAATACAGGGTGTTTTTTTGAAACACAACCCATTTTTAAGACTAAATAAAGCACTTACAAATATGAAATGAGTATTGTTTTATTAACCTTTACATTTTATACAACCTATTATTTAGTCACATTTAGTTTACATTATGTGTTCAAACAGTCCACCATTGGCCTTTGTACAAACTTGTGCTCTCTCCATCAAATTCCTGAACACGTGTTTCAAGGTGCATCTTTGAATATTTTGCATTAAATTTATTATGTTTGTTTTGAGGAGCTGAATATCCTGTGAATTGTTTTTGTAGGCATTACTTTTTATGTATCGCCAAAGAAAATTATATAGTGGGAGATCCTTGGGAATCTTGGGGGAGGAATAATCCTTCAATGATAAAATAAAGTTTTGTGTTGCGTTTAAAAAACACCCTGTACATCTGTTTGATTCTTGATTCCCGCACGTGGTCTCGCTGCTGGGCTGCTGCGAAACGAATCCTTCGCAATCATTGATTTCTAAAATACAATAGCAACTAATTCCGACAGTGAAGGCGAGCAGTGAGGAGAGAGAGGAGTTCCTGGAGGAGATCGGGATGTTGATGCGTGTCGGCCGCCACCCGCATGTGGTGTTACTGCTGGACTGCTGTGAAACTAATCCTTCGCTATCATTAATTTCAAAAATATAATTCCGACAGTGAAGGCGAGCAGCGAAGAGAGAGGAGTTCCTGGGGGAGATTGGGATGTTGAAGTGGGTCGGACTTCACCCGCAAGTGGTGTTGCTGCTGGGCTGCTGCGAAACGAATCCTTCGCCATCATTAATTTCAAAAATATAATTCCGACAGTGAAGGCGAGCAGCGAGGAGAGAGAGGAGTTCCTGGAGGAGATCGGGATGTTGAAGCGGGTCGGCCGCCACCCGCACGTGGTCTCGCTGCTGGGCTGCTGCACGCTCCGAGCCGACGTGTGCATGGTCATGGAGCACGTGCCCTGTGGCGACCTGCTGCACTACCTGCGCAGCCTCCGCCGCCGACTCCACGCTAGGAAGACATCCGTCACCTCGTGAGCTCGGACATTTCAATTATTTTGATTTATAAATATATCAGTTCTATCATTGATTATAAAGAAAAAAAGGATAATCCCAGCAATGTTAAGTTCTGAAGCCAACAATTTTGATCATATGTTACTAAAATTAGCACATTCTGGTAATGTTTGGTAGTAAAGGAATAACAATTCCTATTTTGTACCCAAAATTTCCCTTGTTATCCCTCTATTAATTAGCAAATTATCCGTTTTCCCACCAAGCTTTGACAGAAGAACATATGTTTTTATTTCCCACAGGTAAATAAGGTTTTTCAAATAATTAAAGCGTTTTGTATCAGCTGAATTTTGATTATATTATGAAAACTAAAAATAATTAATTGTCTCTTCTGTACAGATCTATTCAGCCAGGAAGTCTTGTAGGGGTGGAAGTGCGAGAGAGATGGAGAAACCCCCACCACTGTTTTTCTTTCATTGGTTGTGTACAGTCAACTTAAAATCTCACATGGCCTATGACAACATTTCAAATATTGTTGCAAACAAAGAATCTTGTGTTTTGACAGATGAGTTATTTCGAAATTTGACTATACTGAGACTCGCGGTAGGGGAAATCTTCACTGCGCATGCACATTCCACGGGACTTTTGGGCTGAACAGATCTGTACACCTAGCTTTGACATTTAAAAATAAAAATTCCCTCTTTACCCCTTAGCCACTTTTTACCAGGTTTGGCAGGAAAAAATCCTATTTAAGGGATACGAATCTTTCACAAGAAACATCACAGCTGGCACAAACTCTAGTGACGAATGTGTACTAATTTCGCGTGGAAATTTCTGGCTTCAAAAGATGTGTAAGCATGAGCAGTCTCCTTTTCGGTATAAAGTCTAGTAGGTATTCAAGTGAACTTAAATTTTGAAGCAGATGATTTTCAAGCGTGATTTTATTCCTGTCTGTAATAATCTTTACTTTTACTTATTTTGAGGAAAAAACAATTGATTGTAGTTACTTTTCTTTGGGATGAAGTAATCTGAGGAAAAGGGGGTTAAACAGGTCATATAAACTTTTTCTTCAACTGTCTAAGGCCCATTGCATAATAAATCAAAAGCTAAATAAAGTAAAATACCATGTAATATCATTATTGGCTAACTCTACAACGCTAACATGATTACCTTGTAATTTATTGAGCAATATGTCCCCGGTAAAAGAAGTATAAAAAATAGCGAATATCTTCTCTCACTTTGAGATTTTAAAACACTAATTACAATGATTTCTTTCCCAATATTTTCTTCATTATTAAATTCAATCAGTTTCAATTTATTTTATGGTTAATTTAATTAACATTGTTATGTGCAGGTCCGACACAATGTATTCCAGTCCAAGCACCATTATGACAAGTTTGAACTCATCTACTTATACTAACAGTGAGTTAATGACATATATTTACAACCAAATTTTAATAAATAACTTTTAAAATACATAAATGTATTTTGTATTTCATGTTAAATGTACTATGTTATTGGAACTTAAACTTATTAACAAGTTTCCTCCAGATTCTTAAAATAATTTTTGCGAATGTCTAATTATAGTCCTCTCGCCAGTTTTAAACTTTTTTCAAGGACCAGCCCCAGACCACCCAAAAAATATTGTTGGGTAATCAGTACTTCATTTTGACTGAGTAGTCTTTTTCGGCTACCATCTTGGATCCGTGATATTGAAGAAACTTTTTTTAATGTAAAGGTAGTGCTGCAATGTTAAAAATTATTATTACCTTTCCAATATCCCGTTCATTTTAGCATTCTTGCTACATGTTTCGTGGTGACAGCCACATCCTCAGGCAGCATCACAGAGACTTGTCATGAGTTTAAAATTGAAACACTGACCACAATAATACATTTAATAAACTCACACAAAGTACATTTACACATTACAATAAACTAATAAGAATGGTCATTAATAACTACCGTCGCGTTGCGTGCGCGCTACGAAATCGTATCAGCGGCGAGTAAACCCGGAGAGCTACAATCTGTTCAAGAAAATCTTGCTTGTTCCCAAGGCAATCAAGGTTCTCAAGGTTTCTTTTATTTTATTTTCAACAGATTTTAACATCAGTTGTAAAAACTAAGTTCAGTATGTTAACTAGTCATTATAACCAGTACCTATGTTGATAAATCAAAGATAAGTTCAGAATTATTGTAACCCGAAATATAAGTATTTTTTATATTAATACGTATTATTATTCTAATGAGAACCTTTCTTTGAAAATCCCTCTTAATGGAATTTACAAAGTAAATACCATGCTTCAAAATCAACTATGACCCTAAAATAGTTCAATGTGGTATGTTTCGATACTATCATGGGTACTCATGGTTATAAAGTTGGAAGGGCTAAACTTTTCAACACCCTTCCACCTGAATTGAAACAACAGATAGGCAATAGAATCTCTACTTGACTGGCTGCTGCAAAGGGAGGTCTACTCTATTGAAGATTACCTGGAGCAAAGAAGTTCAACCTCACTGATGACTTAAAATGGCGCCATTACTGTACTCTATATATATGTAAATAAAAGAGAATTTTGTCTTGTTGTCTTGTCTTGACATTTAACATCGTTGAGTCAGGGCAAAATTTCTACACGTACAGATCAACTCGCCCAGGACAGTTTCCAGCAGGAGCAGGCAATCGATCACAGAGAGCTCCACAAGTTCGCACTGCAGATCGCCAAGGGCATGGCACACCTGGAGTCCAAGAGAATCACTCACAGGTCAGTCGCGCGCTGTTCTTGGTTCTAAATGCTTTGAAAGAATGATAAAATGATTTTATCGAGGTTCTTGCTAAAAAAACATTAATTGCAGTGATAGTTTGTTCCTGGGAGGAATGTGGAGGAGCATCTGAGGGGTTGAATAGTAGGTTCGACAGCTCAGACACTCCTAGGTGTGCACAACTGCAAACATTGGTTCAGTTATAACTTCATAAATTGATCAGGGACTGTCAATGCTCTCTTGATCCTGGAGTGTGACAAGTACATTGCATCTAGATGGCATCACCAAATTGTGAATTATTGCTCCCTGCACAGAGGGTGGTTTAATTTGAGGCACACCAAAGTTTGCAGCTAGGAAACATTTATTTGCTGAAAAAGTAGAATTGACCAACTCCTGAAAAAAGTTAGACCAGGGGTATGACGGAACATACGGGGGTTCTGAACGCACCCCTCAATGTTGTAGCTAAACCTATCATGGTCAGAATATAAAATTGTTATAACTGACCCATTTCATAATATTTGTTTTATTCTGAATAGTTCAACAAATTTTTCACAATACAAATGTTCACATGTTCTTTCTCAAATCAATCAATGGTGCAGAGCTTATACAATTCTGTGTGTTTTACATAATAACACATTGTCATATAAAAAAATGTATCGGGATCAGAATTTCATAAATAAATAAAGTTCAGCCCGACGGACCACATCTCTACAATATAAATAAAGTTATGTTCACTATGCATTTTTACGTTAAAATGTATTCTATAAAACCCAAGGTTCCTCAGTAAAATGTATAGAATTACATAGGTCATTAAATGTTAGGTTCATTTTGAAAAGCTCTGGGCTGTAAAATTCAGGTAAAAAGAAGGGGATAGACAGATAGCTTACCTGGTAAAGACAAAAACAGGTGAAGTTCAGAATACCACTAAAACAACACATACACAATTCTTATGCATGTGTTCTTTTAGAATTTTGTGTTTGTTCTTTTACTATTATTCTGTGCCTCACCTATTATCATTTGTTCCAGGTAAGCTAGCTGTCATCCCCCTTCCTTTTTACCTGATCTTTCAAGGTCATTAAATGTATTATTAATGTACAAAACTTTCTAAACGAAGTTATGTAATGACATACCTTCATTTTAAAAGATTTGTCCATTAATACTCACCTGAACAATTAATTCCTTAACTAATATTTACAAAAACAACTGATACTTTAAGTATTTTCTGAAACTTATAGAATGAATACTTTCCAATAAGGGCCCCTAAATTTCTTAAGCGAATCAAACTTTCTGGAGAGTAGGGCTGTATACAGTAAATACATTTCTTTAAACAATTATGTTATTTGATTTCAGAGATTTAGCAGCTCGTAACATTCTCATTGACAACAACAAAGTTCTGAAGATTTCAGATTTTGGACTCTCAAGGAAGGGTAAGTAATTTTCTTTTTTAATTTGCTGAAAATTTCAGTTTAAATAAATAATTATTAATATACAGAACGCAATATCTGTATAATATTCCTTGTTAAAATTGCATAATCTTTAAAATGACTATGACACAAACAAAATTTAAAGTGTTCTTAAGGGTTTTAACTCATAATAATAAATAATTATTCTTATTCAGTGGGTAAAAACCAATTTGTGCAGGAGTGTACGTCAACACCAGACGGCGCAAGGTCCCATTGCGATGGCTGTCGTTGGAAGCTATCAAAGATTCTCTATACTCCAGCAAGTCTGATGTCTGGGCTTTCGCGATTGTACTCTGGGAAATTGGCACTTTGGGTGAGTTAACGTTAGTGAGACAAATAAAGTAATTAGAGCAAAATATATAAGTTTAAAATGGTGATATATTGATTTTTTATTTTTACGAGAAGAGGTAGTATTTAAACACAACTTCATTCAAAAGATTTCATTCTTCTGTTATGAGAACATCCTCTAAAAAAACTCCACATATGGGATTAGCGTCTCAAAAATTCAAAGACCATAATAAATGCATTTTTTTAAATAATTCAAATTATTAGGTTTACATAAGAAGGAATGGAGATAAATATATGGACAACTGTGAGAAATAATTGTTATCCTGTATTTCAGGTGGGTTTCCCTATCCAACTGTATCTGATTTTGATTTACTTCGGTTTCTCGAGCAAGGAAACAGATTGGAAAAGCCAGATATTGTCTCCCCAAACTTGTAAGTACTTAAATTGTTCATACTTAATACTTAGGATTAAAATCACTTTATTGTTTATTAAAATGATAAGAATTGTTTATTGTTGGGTAACAATGTTTCAAATTATCACTTTGTAAATATCATTCACTATCTAATATTGACCCCCCCCCATGGATATCATCCTACTGTATTTTCATTTTGGACCCTTCCCCCTTTTGTTTGAAGACGTAATTTATGGGCAACCCCTTCTCAATCTGTGATTATTTGTATTTTTTCCTAAAATTTGTAAATATTCCAAGTTTAATAAGTATTGTATAGTTTTTATCAGTACACTTTTCAGCGCTTTAGTGAATTGACTTTGACTTAAGGTTAATATCAAGGAATGTTTGTTTTTTAACAACTAGGGGCCCTGCACACAAGCTCTAATTTGGACTTAATTTCACTCTTTTCAACATGTCCTTATTTCTTGTGAACTTACTTGTTGTATCTATAGAAAAGATATTTAATTTAAATTTTAATTTTGAAAATGTAAATAACAATAAAAATATCTTGGTTATCATTACCTAACAAGATATAATGTTAAAAACTCAAATTTAGAGTTTACAAATTTGCATGGCAAACACATTTTTGCAAACATTTATTTGAGTTTCATTCAGATATTTCTGTTTGTATCAACAAAGCTGCTATTCGTTAATTTGCTGACAAGAGTTTTAAGCTTTGATTACTCTTCCTTAATTAGTTATATTAATCCTAATTGTGGTAAAACAATCTTACACAATAAGCATTTAGTTTTATAAATGTATTTACTGAACTTAAGTTTCATGTTGCAGAAAGTATTGTTTTTGCAGTTTCAAATGCTCATACCTTTAAAATAAACTTCGAAGAGTCAAAAAAGAGGATTTAAACTGTCATAGCTTTTATAGTTAGCATCATATTTATCAACTCTTTCCATTTCCCATTTGGTTTTTGGTGTCGTCCTATTACTTTAAAAGGGTAACGTCCTCAATGAGGTACCTGTCTTATTAAAGTGATTAAGTGATTAAGTGAGTAATTCTTATTTCTATATATATATATATATATATATATATATATATATATAAATCCTAACTTGAAAGCGGCTCCAACAATTAGATTAAAATTTTGCAAGTAGATATAGTTTTGATTTTTAAGTTCATTTACATAGTTACATTTGATGTAAAAACAAAAAATAGGAAGATTAAATTAATTTAAAGTTGAACATTTTTAATATATCATGGGAGTTGCTGTGTTGGATACGGAAGAACAACTAAAATGTAAGCAAAAGAATCTTCCAGCTGTTCAAAAACCAAACTACTTAATACCTTTTTAGCATGTTTCAAGTACAGCTGCTTTAAAATATCACTATTCCCCCCCCCCAAGCAAAACTCGGGGCCCAGGTAATCTTTTTAAATTGAATACAAATTTCTTAATTGAACCCAATCCCACTGAACCAGTTCACCTCCCATGTTGCAGATACTCTATGATGCTCGCCTGCTGGTCCCCCAGTCCCGATGACCGGCCCTCGTTCGCTGAGCTCGTCTCGTACCTGCGCCCCGACCCCGACCGTCACATCTACGTAGAGATCGCCCCCCACCCCTGGCTGCCCCCCACCGCCCCCGACGCCGACGTCAACATTGCCGCCTCTCCCTGCTAGGCTTTGTGAACTCTACTTGTTTTTAGCCAATGAAACACTTACACCTCTGCAAGTGAACTGAGTATTACTGTGCTCAACGCAATAACAAATATTCAGGATAAAAGAGTAAGTTTGAGCATATTAACCCTCGAGCGGGCGCATGCAGGTTTTCCTCCGCTCGTGCTTTTTTATTAAAATAAACAGGCATAATAGGCAGTCAAATTATTTTGCCTCTCTATTGAAACAATAGACAGCCGTGTCCAGCTCCATACCTCAAGCGCCTCATTCCAGGAATCCCCCAAAGCTATTTATACCCCCCACTCCCTCCTTGGTACATTGTTAATTGCAATTAAGTGATGTTGTGTCACTTTGCGGAGCGCAATCCCCATAAAACAGATAGGGATACCAATTTTATACTAGAAAATTACTTACTATGTTCAATTGAAATATTATATCTATTAGGTTGAACAATTAATGGTGTCAAAGATGAAATGTGATTCTAAAGGAAGTTTGTTAGCATATAAATACAATATTTCGTTATGAAACAAGTAAAATGGGTTAAATTTGAGCAATTTAGTGTTGCAGAGTAAAACTCCACATGTGCCCTCTGCCGTTTTACCGTTGAAGCACCCGCTCAAGGGTTAACAAAATTACATTGATGTGGGCCTCCAGGTAAAATTACATTGATGTAGGTATATTTTTAACTCGTAACAACATTTTCAGTTGAAAATGTGGAAAGCAAGCATTCTGCTGTCTGATGTAGATGACATTTGCACTACTCTTGAGGAACTGTGGAATGTTCTACTTTACCCAGTTCTGGTTATTGTATTGATAAGCAAGTTGATTATTGCCATTGTACAGAGGTGCCTGATCGTATGGCTCTCAGTGCAGCATTGTCCTCTGAATGCGCCCGTCCATGCTACCATAAATAAGTGTTTATTTTTATCAAAATAGTGTAGTATTTTTATCAATATAGTTTTTTCAGTGTTTGTTTAATTTTTTATAAGCATTTAAACCACATCATACATTATGTAGTTTATTGTTAACATTATATGGAACACTGTCTGTTTTCTCAATGAACTACTATAAATGATAAATGTAATTTGATTCTGCAGAATAAAGAAATAGAAGTGGAAAGAGAAAATCTATAAGACTAGGCTTTACAGACTGTTAGGGGCTGCAACTCAATGTATTTAAAACTACCTCATGTCAGTTTTTTTTATTAACTCAATTACATTGTATTAACTATATTTTATGTTATCTTTGTAAAATATTATAATATCCTAATATTTTTATTTGAATAAAAATACATCAAATTTAATCCTTTTCAATAGAAAAAAGGTGATACAAGTAAATCATAATTATTTTTCCAATTGCAGAGGTGACCTCCGCATTAGCACAATGATGTGTCAATGACAGTGTGTCCAATAGTTTGGCAGGGGATTAGTGAAAGTTTTCAAATTTTCAATGGCACTGGGGTTCAAATAAAGCCAGTTTAATATCAAAATATATACTTTAATTTATAAAGATGATGAATGAGTGGGTGATCAGTCATTTGTTAAGCCTGTATTTTAATGCATCTCAGCAAAACAGTTTTAATTAACATGAGAAAAACAATGCTATTTTCATGTATTTAAATTACAGCCACAGAGAATATGATAAAAACAAAAAAAGTCATGACAGGTTTTGAACATAAAAAATGCATTAAAAATACAAATAGTTTACAATTTAAATTAGGTACAACTGTTATTAGGTAATTGTAAATTTTAAGAGTTTGTAATTATAACATTATTATTTATTATAAATGATAAAGTTGTCTATTTTAGATTTTGGGCTGTTCATAAAAATCATTTCATTGAATACTGTTGCGAAGTAAAAAAACAAATTAATTGATTGACCTTACTTTATTTTATGTCTACGCTGTTGTTTGCTATAAAAAGAAACAAAGGGCAGAACTTATCTTAAGCTGGCATTATAAATTGAACAAATATCAAGGTACTCTAAGTTGAAAATTATAGACAAAAGAAAATATGAAGGTTTGGTTATTTCTCTTCAAAACACTGAGAGATCACACAAAAATAAACAACCATGACAATCACCTAATGACACATAATCATTCTATATAATACTTAAAATGGCAGCAATTAATTACTAAGGTTACAACCTTCAAGTAACATCACAGCAAAGTTACCAATTGCAAGTATAATTTTAAGACTTATTGTAAAATATTACAGCATTTAAAACTGTCTGATAATTTTACATTTAGTCTAGTTACAACTAAGCGCTCATTGTCAAATAATATACGCCCAATATAAATCAAATATAGCAAAATCAATTTTGAATCAACGAAGATAATTTCTATCTATGTTACAGTAATAAACAGAATTAATACAATTTATACAATATGAGGATCAACTGCACAAAATCAAATTAAATAAAATAAAAATATTTTTTCATCATACTGACTCAGAAAGATCTGTTTCTGTTCCTTTTTGTTGACTCGAAAGTTACCCATTACCGTACTAGTCCGGTAAAAGCTCTTTCCAGACAGCTAAAGTTTTGCCGGACTGCGATTAAAGGAAACGGAAGTGAAAAATCGGCTGATTTGCAGCAAACCGACGTTTAATGCCAGTTTATAGGTTACTTCTTAGAGGAATGTAGTGGCAGCAGCAGCAAATGTTTGTTCTGTTTTTTTAGGTTAGGTTTGAAGGATTGAGAAACGTATTGGTTTATGCAAGGACTGCGTTATAATTGAAAGTATGTTTTTTTCTGAGTAGGATGATGAAAAGTAACATACGTTTGTGTTACACGGCCAGTAAGTTTTACCATACTCGCATGAAAATCCTGCACTCGCTTTCACTCGCGTGGGAACTATCATGCTCGCCTGGCAAAACAGTACTTTCCGGCATAGTAACATAGTATCGTAATAGCACCCAATATTGTGTGTATAGCACTGCACTGCACTGTATGTAGAAACACTCTCTTTTACGTTAATGTTTATCACAATCACAATAAAAGTACCTATGTCCCGAATCAATGTCACGAGTCACCAGCAAAACTGTTTTTCTGATAAAAGAGACTGCAGAGTTTGCTGGGTCATCAACCTAAAAAACGGAAAATTATCAATTATCAATTGATTATCATTACGATTTCAAATTTTTTTATTTGTTTGATTTGAGCTGATTAAAATCAGTACTGAACCATCAAGTAATTGCAATAAATGTGCACTGACTGGTAAGATGAGGTATAATGAAGTATGAATGAATGATGGAGGTGTAACGTAAACTTACGTAGGTAAGTATGGATTTATAATGAAAATGTCACTAAAATTTTTAACTTAAAATGCCAAACTGTACATACCCTTCCTTAAGGCCCGACCATGAGAAAAATCTGTATGTTAATGGCAGGCTTCGAGGCTTCACTGAGATTTTAAGTGTTCAATCACTTAAGAATTAATGATATTTGTATTCTTTAAAGGGTTAAATCATAATTTTAATGATTATTTATTGAGAAAACATATTACTCTGTTGGAAAATTTTACAGTGATTGTTACCAAGATCAACAAGTCAAGAAATAAATAACACGCACATGACTCACATGAAGTGTAATCATCATGAATATAAAACATATAATGCTGATATGAAATCTTGTCCAAGCAAATAAACAATAGTGATAATATTACACTAACTCATGTAATATAAATGTACTAGTACATTTTTTAATCTTTCATTTCGTAATAATAGCAATTAAGAATAATTTTAAGGAAGTAAAAGATTTAGATTTACTTGTAAGATAAAAATCTTCAAGAATGCATTACATGATTATTTAGAGCGAGAAGGCAGCTTCCTCAATGGAAAAGATAAAATATTTTCCTGTTCCATTGACATTTTGTGAAAAAAGAACCAACAGTGAGTAAAACATTACGATTCCATACCTCATGGTGTGAGTGGGCACAGCTGACGAGTAAAGCACGCAGAGCAGGTTACTGGCTGACCGGAGCGCATGTACCTTGTGATACTCGGAACACCAGTAGGTCTCGAGAGCTTTCTGTGGTAGGTCTACAATGCAGCAAGAACATGTGAAGTGAAAATTGATATTGATGTCAGATTATTGTTGGCATTACAATTCAGTAGGGTTAAGATTAGATGGATACTGCTATATGAGAGCAGAATCATTGAGTGAAATGAATAAAATTTAGTAAATGCTCCTTTTTTGTTGATTTAGGAATACTGTAGATACTTCAAGGGAATTAAGAGTCTGAGGGTAGCATAACATACTCCATATTTTCCAGTTTAGGTAGTACTTTTATTTCCTTCAAACTGATGTACTATCTTAAAAAACTACTTATTGCACTGCCTCAAGGTCCTTAGGGTAGTATTTACTTTAAATTTTTGGTGTTATGTTTGAAACAAGAAGCAAGCTTTCTTTAGAAGTCTACATCACGGCTATGAAAGCTAATAAGTGTTTATCATATCAGCGGAATGTGAATGAATAACAACTTCTTCATTTTGAGGGTAAGAAAATAGTTTTATTGACATGTCACTTTTATCAGGTGGTGTAGAACGCCATGTTGGATCTTTGACCAAAAAAGGAATACAGAATCGTTATTTGTGAACAATCGCCAATCCAATATTTCACAGAGGTGTTGCAGAGGATGCTGATTTATATAGCTTGACTGTTGGTAAAACCATCCATTAATACATTATAAGCCAGATTTAGACTCTAGCACATGAGTAAATAAAATGTTGAAATTATGTGTGCAAATGTAATGTAGCAGAGCTTTATTTGCAAATCTGTTAACTAATACTGCCATTAATGCTGTTTACTATAAGCAGATTAAAATTTTTAAACTCAGGCTATTTAGTGATAAAAATGTATGAAGAAAAACTAATTCTAGTAAAAATGTGCAAGATACATGGAATGTGAGCAAAAAATTATGAGTATCAGTGCAGAGTGGCTAGTCAGAGTTCACAATGCTACGTGGCAGCTTGGGGTCAGCATAGTCAAAGCATCAACTTTGGTAGTAAGTACATGAGATTCCCAAGATTATCCACAGCACATACCACCCAGTATGTTAGCATTGTTTATTCACAAGAAAAGCTACTACCATAAAGTAAATGTAACATAACATTTATTACATTTTATTCACTTGTAAGCAAAAACAGTGCTAGACCAAGAGAGTTTCAAAGAGCTTCTTCCCCATAGGGGGAATTCAGTAAAAGAAATAAAAAAACAGATTCCATCTTACCCTGTTTATGAAGGTGTATAGCTGTGTGGTAGTAGAAGTTTCTTAGGATATCTGAAGGAGGCCTTGTGTCCTTTTTGTTGGCCAAATTGTGACACAGAACAAATTTTCCAATATCACAATGGATGAGTAAAAGTCTGAAATGTAATACAATTATTAAGTACCGTACTCAAATCTAAAATTACTTACTTTTTTTAATGTTAAGATGAATTGACAAAGAAAGTTTTAGAGTATAATTTCACAGTTTGTTGTCTACATCTATACAGTCCAAACCGAAAAAGAAGGGGCAAAAGAGTTTTTATCCAAAAAAAATAAATAATAAGAATAATACAACTTTTTTACAATTAAATTCTGCAAAAAATTATTTTCTATCATCACTGCTCTAAGTTTATTGATTAGATTGGTATTTAAAGTGGTAAACTTTCTTAACAACTAACTGGCAATAAATTGATTGGAAAAATTTAATTTACTGCAAATAGTTCATGTGGAATTATTGGTGTTCGCTACGAATTCACATTTCACACACAATTTGTTTATTATGCGTTAAAAATGTCTGACACACGGAGAGCTCAGAGGAAGCTTGCTGTTTAACTCTCCAAGTTTTATTCCAAAATATTTAACATTTCCTGTATATGAGCTTGCAAGAAAATGTTCCTGATCCAAACCAGCCAATCAATGCTCTAATTTTTTTTTTTGGGTGGACATGTTGCTAACATAATGGTTGATGACCAGGACTTCAGTTTGTGAGGTCGCAGGTTCAATTCTTGGCATGTCCGCTAAAGGCTTTTAACCGCTTTCCCTTTAAAACGTTTGCGTATCCCTCCAGTACCAATGGCGTTGGTGTACACACCCCTGGATGCCGTGGTTGAGCTGCAGCGAGGCGGGCAGGCAGCCGTGGTTGTGCAGCGCGGTCGCGACGGTGGCCACCGAGCGGCGCCACCAGTTGGCGGCCAGCTGCTCCACGGTCGCCAGGTCGGGCGCGGGGCCGCAGAGCACGCTCGCCCACGCGCCGCCCACCAGGCACACGCTCACCAGCCGGAACGGCACCTGCCGCACACGCAGACACTCGGTCACTCCGGTCATGAAAGAATTCTCTGTTCATTTGTAAGAGTACCAGATAGACCAAGCCTTGCTCTGTGTTGTTTCATGTTTACCAGTTCATCCGATTACCGTACTATAAAACATTTCAATGTCATAAAATTGATAAATAGAAACCCTTTTTATTGCTCCATGAACTCTTCATTCCACTCGCTATATTTTTCCTTGATGGCTGTAGATTCAATGATTACTTCGTTTGTTTAAACTTCCTTGTTTATTTTGTTGCAATCATGGCAACTCACAAGGCCAATATTTAAATTTTACAACTTTAAAATCAGTTTTATCAAGTTATTAGATTTTCTCTGGCCAAGTAATCTGCATAAAACACGTTTTTGGGTCATTAATTTATTTCCAGACTTTAAAGGAAATCCTCGGAGCCGTTTTTGAGATAATTGTACAAACAAGCAAGCAAACAAACACGCAAGCACTGACGATAACATTGCTCATATAAGAGTTTAGGATTGGCTTTACCTGACTCAGAAAGAATAGTCATCATTAGGAAAATTGTTTATGAATATTGAACAACTGATAATTAATTTGGTTAAAGAACTGTTACGCTAGCATTTGACGATATTCGATACAGAAGTTAGAATTTTGGATAAAGTTTGTTAGACTATTGACTGCATACAGTTTGTGCATTAAAGGTCCTATCTCCATATATGGCTGGGTCAGCTGGTTGCTATGTGCGAGGGTGAGAGGGGGTTTGAAAACATTGTTCTAAAAAGTATCTTTTCTGTTATATCTATATCCCCACATTTAAGGGCTATTTTCTACAGATCGTGGATTAATCGGAAATGTCCAAATAACTATCTATTTATAACTTCTCCATAATATCTAAGAGAAGAAATTTGCAGTTTTTGTTGAGATCAGATATGGGTTATCGCAAACAGGCCTCTGCATGCATAACTCGCATTATCGTTTTCTCATTGAGCGCTGGCTGTTGTAGTGTTGGTTATCAGTCAATGTTAGGACGGTCAGTATTGATCATGCCATTGTTTGATTTGGTGGTTTTAAATGGTGAGTAAATATATTATTTTGCAGTATTAGTTTTATCTCAATTAATCCTCAGTCTATGGAGAGTAGTTACCTAACCTAACCAAGAATTAAACGTTTAAATGGAGAGTAGTTTGTAAATGCGGGGTTGTAACAAAAAAAAACCCAACAAATTTACAGAAATAAATAAATGTTCAACACACATCAAGTTGTTCAATCAGATGAAGCGGTAACTCACGGAAGGGCTCTTGCAAGGCAGGAACACCGGGATGTCGGTGGAAGTGGTCGAGGTGTTGGCCGCCACGACGAGACTGAGCAGTTTCCGCTCCTCCGCTGCCAGTTCCCACCAGCCCGCCGTCGCCACGGCGACGCAGCCATCAAGCAGCAGGCAGGCGAACAGCGACTCCACACTCTCGGCGAACGAGTCCAGTCGCGACTGCGGCACAAAGTTCATAAATAAAACTTTCGCTGACGGAGAGGATGAAACTGTACACTGTATCATGTTTGTGGAGAAAGAAGGATAAATTTGTTTGACATACATATTGAGCCATAGTTAACATTAAATCCAATAGCCTACCTTATTTTAGGCACAATATTGTTTCTTTCTATCTGCTTAATTTTACCAAGTAAATCCAAACCAACAACATTTGAAAATCTAGATATGATGTATACTCTTTAATCTTTGCGAATAAAAACTATTAATCTATTGCTATAAATACAAAAAAAAAACTTCAAGTATTATAAGGCCTAAATAAAATAAACAGAATATTCTTGCAAATAAAATTGACCTTGCGAATGCAAGTAAAAAGTTAAATGTTATAATTAATTCACATCATTGACAGATTAATTTGATTCACTGTTTAATTCATCCATAAAGCTACTATTTCTGTTTGCTATTACCAGATTTGGACATATATTTGGTTATTTTTTAAGTTTTAAGCAAGTCAGATAGTTTTGTAAAAACAATTCTTAAAAATATTTCTTTCTAGAAGAACTAACAATGCACACTATTTTGTACCCACTTGCAAAACAGCATTTTCTTCGTGCAGGACAACCTCAACCAAAGGAAGTAGAGGAACTCTTGATGAGGTTCTGTCTCCAGTGTCTAAACACTCCAACAATCTGTCTACAATGGGGTAGCAGGTCTGAAATAAATATTAAACAGTGATTAGATATAATCGTCATTTGGCTTCATACTGTTTTCAGACACACATGAGGCATAAAAAATATCTGTGGGTGTATAAACCTAAAAAAATCAAACTCAATGCTTATGTTAACTGTGATGGTCTAATCAAAACCCCATTTCATCAGAGATCTCCTGGTCAATTCAGCAATTAAATAAAATTTATCTTCATCATCTATTAAATATGTTATTGTTGTTTTCACCGTTAAAATTATCCACTCAACAACATTAATATCTAAACTTGTTGAACACTGAATTTCTATTATAACTTTTCTAAAGAAACAATAGTAGAACTAATACAACTACGGAAAGGGAGTGGGAGGAAATTTCATTTACCTTTTGCCAGTGACAGGCATGTCCCTCACTTACACAAATGAAAACCGAGTATAGTTCGCAAGGTCCTGCCAAGAATATCATTGGCTAACACATTTTTTTCTTTGTCAGAAGGTCGTTTCCCATTGGATGAATCAATTGGTTTGTCGTTGTATTTATCTTTTTCTATTACTTTATATATTGTCCAAATGATAGTGACACTAAGACTATTGAATTTTCGGAAATTTTTGAATTACTTGTGTGGTTCTGTTTGCCTTTATAGGGTTGGCCTGTCATTGGCAAATGATAAGTACATAACTTACCCTCCGTCTCTCGCTTCAGAGCTGTATCAATTCTAGCACATTTATAAATTACTGATCCCTTTATGAACAAATTCCGACTCCTCTCACACTCACCCTGAGTTCGCGCTTGAGCCGCTCCACACTGCGGATGGTCCGCAGTTCCTCCACGCCGACACACAGCACCATCGCCTGCCACACGGCCCGCACCAGCTCTCCCAGCGTGCTTTCCAGCGCCGGCGCCCCCACCGCGATCAGCGTCACACTGACCAAACAGAAACAGAGTTTAAGGCAAAATACTGACCTATGCTAATATTGGTAAATGCCTAAACATAGCTCTAGACAATAAGTAGGGTAGACCACAACTGTTTTTGTTCAGCATAAACCTAAAGAACTGCTAAAAAAAAACAACAAAATACCTACATTAGGATAAAAATGTAGTGTAAGGGGCCGTCCACAAACCACTTCATCACTTTTTAGCCATTTTTGAACACCCCTCCGTACAATTTACATTTAGGCTGTACAAACAGCCTCCCCCTGCTGTTTTACATTTAGGCAAACACAAAACAAAAAAAATAAAAACAATGACAATGGGCGTCATTAATGGGCGCCCAATGTTAATTTTTTTAACAATGGGCGCGTTGGTCTTACAGTAGGTGCAATTTAACCTATACCTAAAGTTTCTAAAAGCACCAAATTGTTCAACACACTTCCACCAATTTGTAAAAAAAAGTTACACTGACTCGAGCACCAGGATTGGGTGGGAGGAGGAGTAGAAAGGGGGGAAACAATATTTTTTCTACTTTCGTGTAAAAATCTCCAAAACAGGGCATTTTTGCTACAATATTATAAATTACAAAAATAAGAAATATTAAGTTGTGGACAATAAACCAAATACTGAACTAAAAACATATAGGCCTAATGAAAAGACAAGTTTTTTTTGTATTCGTTTTTTATAGTTTAGTTTTTTGTTGTTGATTATGTTATGAATCAATGCAGCCTAATCTAGTTTGGTTGCAGATCTAGCAATATATTGGTGTGGTGTGTGCTCGTTGATATGATGACATAAATAACGTTACCGTACTTACATTATTACATTACTTACCTGTCTTCAAAATCTTTCCATACAATACTTGAATCTTGAGTCTGAGTGTTATCAATGGTGATTTTTTGACTCTTGCTAAACATATGTACTCCATTTAATGATCCAATTACTGAAAACGCCAACTGAAAATGAAACAAATTTTAATTCATTAACAAGACCACTTAATGAATCCTTGACTCATGAACATGAGACAGAGAACAATAAAATTAATGCTACTGAATCTTGGTTTGGTTCGACAGTTCTACGGATGTATTTACAATATACACTAAACCCATAAAAAAATCTATTTAAATTGACTGTGAAACACTGCTGTGGCATAAGTTATGACAGTGTGGAAGGAATGATTTTTACAACCAAACTCATGAAAACTGATATAGGTAAACAAATGAATTTTGTGAAATGTTGTTTGGTCATATTAGGACTATAATTTTCAAGGTTAAATTAGCAGGCATTTTTAAGTTGGAATAACCAAATTTAACATCACAGAGTATATACAGTACATAACATTATTAATGTAGTGTAACCAATAATTATTTAAATAAATACTAATTAGGCTATATATGGAATAAAATAGCTTTGAAATGGGGATGATTTTGTATCAATGTATACATTATTTGATTTTTAACTGCTTTCTTATCTGAGTTTTAAAGTTAAGCGGTCATCTTAAATTTTATTATAGGCCTATATAAAATGGAATGGAGTTCAACAACTATTTTAAAGCCTTTTAACATGTTCGTTGCTGCGAATGTTGCGGTATGTCAGTGAAAACATGCTACTAAGAGCTAGCAGCATCACGGAACAGCACCTTCCCATTGGTTTTTAACATTGCTATGGCTTACCCAGCTCGTCTAAAGAATACTGTATTTTTTGAAGCTCATAAGAACATAGTTTTCTCAAAAAGTCTTTTTTGCCTGGCAGCTGATTGCATTGTTACTCTACTTGCTCCAGCCAATCAGGTCATTGGCTTCAGCGCTTCCGCTTACGTTTTGATTCGACTGAACTCGACTTGTTTGTAACGGTACGAGTTCCACAGAAAGGGTCATATCCAGTCTATCTTGGGGGCACGGTGGGTAAAGTGTGGAAGTAACTATCGATAGCCGATAATCGAACTGGTTCGATATATCGATAGTTTTATCTAATGGAAATACCGTTACACTTGGCGCATTATATCTTGACCCTTGGGAACCCTTTACACCTGAAGCAATTGGAGTTGAGTGAAATTCATAAGAAGACCACAGCTGATACGCAAAGTTGTACTAGTCTGACGTGTTAGCATTTTCCAACAGCTGTCAGTGTAAAAATATCTTAATTGTTATTTTTACACAAAATACAGTTGATGTTTGTAGAAATTAGTTTTTCCATTGTTTGTTGTCCAAAATCATTGACAGCAAACAATATCTGACAACTTCAGCAATGGACTAGGCCAAGGGTCAAGATATAATGCGCCAAGTGTACATTGAGTTGAACAATTATCGAATCAACGGGTGTTGGTCTAACATGCATAACGCGTTGGTACCATCATCATAGCCTAGTGAATGAAAACAAAGAAGAAATAACCCCTGCCCGTTAAATGGAAAATATTGAAGTAACAAAGGCAATAGAGGGTAAGTAAATGAAATACGAAAAACAGGAGACACCCAGCTGAATTGCGGGTAGGCCTCGAATGTTAAACGATATAAGTAATGTTTATGCCTATATATTTTTATTATGTTTGCAGCCTGTGGTTAATCCTTGTTTACTTGGTGGTACCAGGGTTGAAGGCGCCACTAAGGGCATCAGAACCACAGATGCAGCAGCGGCCATGATTTAAAACAGGAAACTTGTAGGCTATTCTGGCCAAATTCAAATTAAGGAAAATTGCTGCCTGGCCAAATTCTGTTTTCGTATAGGCCTAATTAATACCCAGGCTCCCACCAAACCTCCTAGATAGTAAGTAATGTGAAGTAAATCTGTGAATTATTGATTGTGATAAACGATATATCGTTCTTAAGAAGTGGTTCACCCAACAGTGTGGTTAACCCTGATTATGATTCTCCCCACCCAATAACCCCGGTTTCCACAGAGTCCCCTAAATAGTGAGGCAAAGAGTGACACTTCTGCAGAACTATAGCCGTCTGTAACCTCAAACTGGCGCATTCAGCTACAATGGATGTGAGTATACATATGTGATTAGTTCGTGACTCAAACACTGCAACGGTAGGAAAATATTGTACATGTATTTCAAGTGCAAAGTGTCTTTCTAGCATTCGCTAAAATTACCTTGCAAGCAAGAAAGACCCACTTTACACTCTAAATATACATAGATAACTACAGTATTGTTTTTTGTAATTATTTCTTTACACAGGTGAGAAGGAATTATTGTGTGTACGCCCATTACCTCAGTTAATTGAGCCGTCTCCCTCAGGAGAACAACTTTGCAATTTACTCCCAAAAAATGTAAACAAATAGCCTAACTCAGTTATTTCTGTTATTGTTATATCTAATGAAACTTACCGATTCTGATGCTCCCCTATGCCTGGAGAATAGTGGGAGGCCACTTGAACTTGTAACAGCTACTACGTGAATACCCATTAAACTATTTTTGTTAAAAAGTTTAAATAAAACCCACTTAACCTTGTTCAGCAGTTAAGAGGTTATAACCTTTCATACAAGACATTTTAGAAAAATAAACAACAAGCAAGCTAAACAGCAGTATTGCCACTGTTGCCTGACAGGATTTGGGATTTGGCAAATTGGCATGTATACAATTGCTTTTACCCGCCAAGGCGCCAACCCAATTAAAAATCTCCGTTTTTCTGCAATATTACCCGCATTTACCAAAAACCGGGTAATTACCCGGAAAACCACCCATGACTTTCAAAACACCCAAAATTGCGTGGTTCTAAGGTAGTCCCTAGTCTAAGCTAATATTACTAGGTTATTCTTGGCAAAAAAAAATTTGTATGCCAAACTCATTTGTTGCATTCTTGCATAGTTTAGAAGTTTTTATGTATATTTCAGAGTAAAATAACCTAGCAGTGCTATTGAAGTTGGCAACCCTGTTGCTTTCTGCGTAGTGTGTTTTGAGTTTACGTAGTGTGTTGTGTGAATTTTAAACTTGGATCAGACAAAACTTACTAATAAGTCTTGGAGCTTTTAACCCTTTCGAAATCGTTTGGTTTACATTGAATCTAAAATAAATTTTATTCAATGACTTTGCTGCATCCAACAGTAACATTTGTCTTGAGTTAATTTGTTAGTCCTATTTGAGGTTAGGAGAATCCACAGATAGGGTTATGAGCTTGTGTATTAATCAGAATAATCAAAATTGTTCTTTTTCATCAGGCCTAGTTAGCTTAAGATATTTCTGATTACAATCATGCCAGCAGTAGCTATTGAGAGAGTGTTAAGTGTTAACAGCGAAGAACCAGTAAGTCTATTTTCTATTAAAGAATTAGTTTAGCCTATATTGACACAGTGTTGGGGAGTAGCGCGCTACAAGTAGTGGCGCATAGAAGCGACCTACTTATTTAGTTGCGAAGGCCGTAGCGCCGCCACTTTTCAAAATGCGAAGCTAATAGCTGTAGCGAGCTACTTTAAGTATTGAGTAGCGAACAGCAGAATTTGAAGCTACTTTTCCACTATTTTTGCAATCCAAACATTACAATGTTTCACAAACCGGTATTTTAACATTTCAAACCATATGAAGATTCTGAGTAAATTGTGATATTCTTTGTGATTATGTAATGATTGGTGATTGTAAATGAGTTTATTGTTTCTGTAATCAATTGCCTTTTTAAAATTAAAAACTTACCAAATGGTAGTACAGCCTTTAGATGTCAAAAATTTTGTACTTTTTGAGACCGGTTTCGGTTCTATGACGAACCATCTTCAGTCATGCAAATCATATTAATCCATAATATTAAAACTGGAGCACACTTTCATGATTGTCGGGATGTTAAAAGTTTTTTTTTCACTATTTCTATATACAAACAAACACTTATATTTACAATTTCCCACCACGTTAACAGTCTATGTGCGCACATGTTTAACCTAAAACTGTCCATACAGTATGGATCCTGTAGATCTACTCAACTATGTAGGCTGTACTACCATTTGGTAAGTTTTTAATTTTATAATACAAGGTGTCAAGGCTTCAGCAATCTATTGATAATTGCCTTTTACCAAAGACCAACATTGTGGGAGTTTCTTATTGTTCTAAGGGTGAAACTGTCTTACCCATTAAATATTTGGCCAACTAATTTACATCATGAGGCAAGTCATGCGAACACATCAGTAAATTTCATATTGGCCTGTATTTACTGGACCCCCTCCCCCTTTTTTCGACGATAGTGAACTTACACCGCAATAGATCAAAATAATCAAAACAACGCCAACAACCATTGTGTCCATCGGAAAATGAAAGGTTCTTTAATAATAAAAGGAGTAAAGTAAGTTTATGTCTTTAAAGCCTTTTCGCTCTAGACACAGCTTTCTCTGTGCTCTAGCCTATATACATTAAAATGCGAAAATGATTTAGCCTAAGGATCATGGGATACGGGCACGATCTAAAATAGATCTATACTATTATTGTAGCTATACATTTTTTAAATAGCCTATCCATTCAGATGTTTGTTAAAAAACAAATATAATGTAGCACCAAATCTCAATGTTTATTACTTAGGCCTAGGATGCCTATAATTTCATTCAAAACTTGGACAATCGATTTTGAGCAGGCCTACAATGACTATAATTTTTAAAAACGTGTAAGTTTATTGATTTTTATTCCTTTATTCATTTATTTAACTTACTTGAACTACACTCTGGGTAATACGTCTAAAAAGCTAGATCGGAGTTCAGTTCAGTCAATACACCACTGTGAGAGACAGGGAAAGTTGAAATTATTTTGTGAAAGTAGCTAAAAAAGTAGCTGTAGCTGTAGCAAGATTTTTGTAGCTGTAGCTAGCTACTTTTTAAAACCTGTAGCTATAGGCCTAGCTGTAGCAAAGCTACTTTATGCAACCTCTAGCTGTAGCTGTAGCGAGCTACATTTTAAAAGTAGCCTCCCCAACACTGTATTGACATATAGCTTTTAAGATAATTACAGTTTGGTGAGATGCAGATTTATAAGTTTGCTGCTGTAGTAAGTTATGCCACACGGTTGCAACCCATTTGATTCTTAATATAGTAGGTAAGCTTCTTGTGGACACAACCAGAACACTAATTAAACCCTTTTATTGCTGAGGATCTCATAGCGAGACACACCGTCTAGGTACCGCTAGTACCAAGGATCTCGAAGCGAGAGTCCGGGTCCTACTGCAGGAAACACCGGAATCTCCTGACAAGACATGACAAGACATATTTATATGTACTAGTGGCTTGTAGAGGCATAAGCCCCTAATAAGGGAAAATTTAAATTAAAGCAATTCTTATTTCATGTAGGCTAGTAAGATCTACCTTTATAAACTGGCTTTTAGATCTGCCATATGATAATATCTAGAACATGGTTTAAAATAAAATAACAATATTACATGTTTTATGTAAACAAAGCAGCTCCCACTGCTTTTTAAATGGCAGATATTTTACGTTATTTCTCATTTTCTAGTAAGCTTCAAGCAAATTCAGTATGTTTCCCGCCATCAAGGAATAGAGACCTTTAATTTGAGCCCTCTCCCACCTTTCTACGACTTGCCAAGCGCCCACAATTTTGGCGCAAAGAATCGCCTTACGAAATTAATATATATGTATACTTATAATATGTAATTCACAACTTGGGGCTACAAAGATTATTATCAATAAAATATAACAACAATACCTTTTTTCATTTTATTTATTAAATTACATGACATGTGTTTCGGTTTTCAAACCATTTTCACAGTGTGATGATATATCTAATCTAAAATTATTAAATAAATATTTAGCATCTGGTATCTTCAGCTGTATGTTTCTTTTTAATGTATTCTTTGATTAAGTGGTTGGTATTTTCTTAAGCTCAAGTATGGCATTGAAGATTTGGTTTTTTATATCTGAGTATGTAGAATTGAGCATGTCTTTTTGATTTAACTTGCTATTTAAGTAGATGTGAAATTCTTCTTTCGTGTTCATTTTGGGCCCTTTATTTTCATAATCCAATATAGTCAGGTTTCCTTTGATACCTTTGAAGCTATGGTCTGATTTTAAAATGTGTTCGGCAAAGGAGGATTTTTGGCTGGTTGAGTTGTTTGATCTAATTGCTTAGTATATGTTCATTGAAACTCCTGCCTGTTTGACCAATAGTTATTGCATTGGCTGCATGTAATTTTGTAGATACCTGATTTTTCATATATTTTTAGATTTTAATTTTTGGGGGAGACTAGTCCGTCTAGCATTTTGAATGCATTGTTTCTTGTCTTGTAACTGATTTTGTAGTTCGAGTTGGTGAGTTTTAAAATCAGTTTTTCTATTTTGATTTATTAATTCTTGTTAATTTTTACCAAAAATCTTATCAGAACGTTCCCAATCAAAACGTTAAAAAATGCCACTGGCGTTGAAATAGGCTACCCAAAATACTAATAAGTTAAAGTTGTGAGTTTATTAGGGTTTGTGAGTCATTCGAAAAGTTGTTTCAACAAACTAATTCTTGTTTTCTGTTGAATTAATATGCATGATAGCAATTTGCGAAACACAGATTTGAGCTGCTTACTTAAGGGCCGTTTTCATTGGAGCGGCTCTTGTGACTGATGCTCTGCGATCATCGCGGGGCACTGCTCTTATGAGTTTTGCGTTATTCTGTTTTCGTTGGAGCGACTGTTGCAAGAGTCGCTGTGGCTGCAATCGCTACACTGCTCGGGGGACCAGTGTAGCGACTCTCAGCCGCTGCGACTGTATGCGCAGAAGCGTGCGCAGTAGCATACCGCGTGCTTTGGGCGTTTTTGTGTCATTTTGCCGTTAACCTATAAGGTTTTTGTTAAGTCCAAACATGTTGTTCAGCTGATTGAACTAGAATATTTTGGGAATCTAGATATTAATAGGCAAGAATGATTTTTGAAGGCCTAATCATTTTTTCTCAGTTTGTATGTTATGTTGGAAAAATCTGCGCACCCAGTTATAAAAGTAGCCTACTTTCTTGAAGATGTGCACAATTCAATTATAGTTAACTATAGTTTCGAGAATTCTAGAAAAATTAATTTTGAAATTTAAACAAATTTACATGGGATTGTGAGTTTGTAAATTATTATTTGTACCTAGACCATTTCCCTTCCAACAAACAATTTGAAAAATTCTCTACTATGTGTTATTTTATTACCTCTTGGTGAATGTTCTTATTTGGTAAGTTATATAAAGGGTGTTTACAAAAAACCCTTTATGACTTCGGGATATGGTTACTTACATCAAAACTAAGAAAAAAGTTCCTATAAAGCTGGGTCCTAAAATGCTCGGTTATCCGTCTGTTGGTATGTATGTGTTTTTACTGCGATTTTTTTTGGAACCACTGAAGATATCAACTTAAATTTTTATGTGTATATGTTGACTACTAGGACCTATTTTAGTTCGGAGTATCAAGTTTATAATTTGTACCATTTAAAAGTAGCAGCCATTTTTATATTTTAAAACTTAATGTCTTAAAAACTGTAAATTTTACAAAAATTGCACTACGACAAAAAGATGCAAAATTCAATTTCCTAAAAAGCCATATAAAGATTATTAAGATCAAACCACAATAAACGGGGTTATTGAAATTTGTCTTCCAACATACATGCTTGGTTATAGCAGTCACAGCAAACTTTCGTATGAAAATGGCAATAACTCCGTTAATTGTGGTTCTATTTTAATAATCTTTATATATGGCTTTTTAGGAAATAAAACTTGCGTAACTTTGTTGTCGCGTGTACAATTTTTGTAAAATTTACGGTTTAAAGATAATAAGTTTTAAAATATAAAAATGGTTGCCATTTAAATGGTACAAAGAAGAAACTTGACCAAATAGGTCCTATTAGTTAACATATACACTCCAATTTGAAGTTAGTTGATATCTTCAGTGGTTCCAAAGTTATGCAAAATCATGTTAAAATACCGACAGACGGTTATAACCGAGCATTTTAGGACCCACCTTGATAGAAAAATTTTTCTTAGTTTTGATCATCTAAGTAATCATATTCCGAAGTCTTGAAGGGTTTTTTTTGTAAAAACACTGTATATGTTAAAAGTTATTTTATTTTTTCTTTGAAACAAACAGTGTTTGTACTGTAATTTTTTTGTCCAAGCTGCCTTAACCATAGCCGGAGATAAATTGCGCGAACTGCAAACTTATCGGTATTTCAGGCGTGATGGAATCCTAAACAAACAAATAATGAAATAAATAAGTTTACAAACGTTTAGATTTATAATATTAGTGGGATTACAAACACAAATTACAAAGTACCAATACTTCTACGACTCATACTGGACTAGAGCAGTGGACGCTGGTGTGGCGTGGCATCAACTGCGAAAGAAAAGTCGCGGAGCGGCTGAAAACCAGTCGCTCCAACGAAAACGGCTCCCCGCGACGATCGCGGAGCGTCAGTCGCAAGAGTCGCTCCAACGAAAATGGGCCTTTACAACTGGTATTATGGTTGCTCAATCGACAGAAAAATATGAGCAGCCAGCAGTAAATTATTGGCCAACAAAGTGGTATACATAAAACACACTTTGTATAAAATATCCTAAACTGTGTATACGACTGTACAGTGGCCAGTGGTAGGCTACTGGGCTTCCAAGCTGGATGGACCCTCAATGATACATCTATGCCCCGCCTTGATGATTGGTCTGCTGTCCGAATAATACATATTAATTAATCCAAGGTGACTAAGGGCATACACTTTTACAGAAGTAGCATTGAACAGAGTTAAAGCAAAAGTTTGTGTTATAAGACGTGAATTTATAGTGAATATTTAAGATGAATAAGCTTTAAAACAAATGAGGCCTACCTAAAAATCACAATGTTTCAGGGACATCCAGCAGAAAATTTACTAAAATCAGACAATAACAAAAGATGGAAGTGCAAAGCTGGGGAGAAACAAGCTACTGTTATTTTGCAGCTTAAACAGAATGTAGTTATTGAGGCTATAGACATTGGAAATGAACATTCTGCTTTTGTTGAAGTTCTGGTGGGAAGATCAAGTTCTCCTAATGAAGATTATAAGGTATGGGATTTTAATCATAAGGTAATCAAGATTTTAAACATAAGGAATTTTAATAATATCATTAAACGTGTTAACTTAAAAGAAATCAGCTCAGCTCATCCTTTTAACTGGTTGAGAGCTGTTCTTCCCTGAACCCTTTTTTCATAAGAAATAAAGCAAAAACATGCTTAATTTTCCGGTAAAAACAAAATGTTCACAAAATATGGCTTCAATGGTTATAAAAAATAAGCGTCTGTTGTGGTTGGGGTACCTCTAAGAAATTCAAAAAAAATTGTCCCACAAATGAGTTGTAAAAGAAATTTTTTATATCCAAGTAGAGATATGATAGGCTTTCAGTCTAAGTAAATCTCACATTAACAAATTTCAGGTTTTGCTGGTGGCATCATCTCTTATGACTCTTCGAGAAGCGAAGGATAGCACCAATGTTAACGGGGTGAGATTTTTTAAGAAAGCAGACTTTATAAAACCAACTTGTGATGAGAAATGGGACCGGGTCAAGGTCGTTTGTACTCAACCATTTAACAAACACGTTCCATATGGGCTTTCTTTTATCACTCTGCATGCTGCGGGGAATCCAGCAGAGAGTGGAGACACCAGTGGAACATTAGGACGATTTGCCCTTAAAGATGACCAAGATGAACCTCCAACTGTTGGAAGTTGGTTTGCAAAGAGGAAAGATCCACCTGCCCCTGTGCCTCCAGGTTTGTTCATTTTATGACTGAAACACCTTAAAATTCAAAGCTTTGGACATTTTAAAGCCTTTTACAAACTCCCTATTCAGTTTTTGATGTTTTTTTTCCTAGTTAGCTACAAACTAAAACATGATTCTGTTACTATTAGATAGCTCCAGGGGGGATATGAGCATGGGAATTAAAACGTTCCCAGAACTTATTTTCATCCAGGATCTTGATTATTGAGGCCTCAGTTACTGGTGCCAAATCTTAAGGCCCAGTCCATCCGTAAAACTAATGTTAATTTTAGCGTTGGGCTTATGGACGGCTTGGGCCTTAAGAATTGGCACCATCTATACCTGAGACTTAGAATCAGAAGTAGGCCTAAATTTTAACTTTCGTGTTTTCAAATTTTAGTCTTTTTCCACCTTTTTAATTTGTTTGATGAAATAGGTCAAATGGGTATCATTTTATCACTTAAATATTTAAGTAATCTCCTAAATAATTTAAGTAAGATAATGCTGAACATCCCTCAATAATTTTTCCCAACAAAAAATGTTTGGCAGTAAACGAGCTTGAATTTCAATGAAGATTAAGAGGTGATGGCTGAGTTAAAAATACTTCTTAAATAATGGTTTGGTATTTGACTGTTTTGAATTATTTAGTGTATACCGTAGAAAATGGACGCCATGATGTACTACATTGTAGAATAGCCTCTGGATTCCTGATTTTTGTAACAAAAGATTAAATTAGGCCTACCTAATTAATTAGGTTAGTTTGACAGTACCAGGTAATTTTATCCTTTTCCAAACAATGAAGTAGTAACAGGTGATTTTAATAATAGTGAAATTTGATCCAGGTGCAGCGGCGGCAGCTAGGGACGCATCATCCCCAGCAGCAATTGCTAAAGGGGCAAACAAGAAACCCACACCAAAGAGACCCAAGCCGAACACACCGAAAAATGGTATAAAAATAAACCTTGTATTTCATTTTTTAATTCACAATTGTTAATATTATTAGTTTCTACTGCAGTATTTTGTGATGCAATAATGCTTTCCCTAGATTTATAATGCAATTCTATATGAACCTTTAAATTATCATTGTTACTTGTCTTGATATTTTGGATATTTTTTTTGTCAGGGGCATTGAAACAAGCCAAGACTGTTGGTAAAAAACCATCCCCCAATAAAGATACAGCTAAGGCTCCAACTCCATTACAACAGCTGCAGATGTCTCTGGGAGGTATGTACCATTTTCTTGGAATTCAACTGTTATTACTTGGTACTAATAAACTGAAGGGGTGGTCTGAAAAGTTACTTTAAATTTCCTATCTGAATATACATTTTTCTATAACACAAAATGAAATACCAAATAATTGGCTAATTATTGGGTCCCCAATAGTGGGTGCAACTTCGTAGAAGGGTTACACCATTTGCTAATAATATGTCACTTTAGTTTTTATTTAATTTTATATTTTGCTCTTACAACCTTAAAGACCATAAAAGTGCCAAAATTATGTATCAGAAATTTCATTAACCCTAGTATAGTAATCATATATTTTTGTGCTTATGAATCATAATAATTTGTTTATGAGACTACTCAAGTTTAAAAATTTGTAAAAATACATTTTAAATTAAAACCTCTATGTTTATTATATGGAAGCAAAGCAAATTTAATAAACGTTTGTTTGAAACCATATTTTAAGTCTTTATTTACCTAACAATAATTTTACACATTTTTTCCTAAAACGCTACAAGGTATTTTTTTTATTTTCCGATGTAATTTTTAAAAAGTCATAATAAATGGATTTTTATTAAAAGATGTTTTTCCCCACATCATTGTTAAGTAAATTAGTGTAGAATCACTACACAGGCCTTGACGTTCAATTCCATTAAAAAAAATTTTAATGTGGAAAAATCATTGATTTTCCACACATATTTCTAATGACACTTAAAAGTAATCATTCGTCTGGGAGACTAATAAGTTCAAAAATTTGCAAGGCACATTTTAAGTCTTGATCAATTTTACAACATCCTTACAGATTACAGAAAAAAGCACAAACACAAATCATAATGATTCGTCTCACAGACTACGAAGCAAATTAAAAAAATCCTAACCTAAAAACTGCTGACCTTCAGGCATTGAAAACTGTGGCAGGATTGTCAGGGAACCAATAGAGACAACTAGAGGGAAGGATGGCATTCTGACTGATCTACAACCACCTGATCAGCTGATTTTGGCAATGTTGGGTCGTCTATCAGACTAATGATTACGATTCTAGGGTTAATTTAAATACTGATTCAAAGAGCAGAAAAAATACCTATTACCTTTTTATCATCCTAATATAAAGAAAATTCATCAGTGGAAATACACTGATTCTAACCTATGAAATATTTATTAAATAATTTTATAATTTGTTGAATTTTAATTATTTATTATTTATTAATTAAAATCAATTATAACTAAACTATAACTGAACTACCAACATGTTCCTCTATGCACATGTTTATGTTAGGCCTATCTCGTTTTCCTTTGTTATATTTCTAATAACCATTGCAAAAAGCCGACTATGTGGTTTGATGGTAGTTGACATTTATTTTAAAACGCTTTAAAATAGTTAAGTACTGTTTAAGGCAAATTAATTCTGTAATTGGGTATTGATTGGTCAAAAGTTCTTGTTCTGACATTACAGGTTGCCACCCAATTCCCAAATTATGAGGTTAGGTCAAACCCTTTTATGGAAGTATAGCCGATTTCCAATAGTTAGCCAATTAAGTGACAGCAGTAAGAATTGGGTAAATGCTATTGGGTATACAGTTCGTGCATTATATCTCCAGCTATGACCACTACGCTACTAACCGTATTATATGATATTTTCAACATATGATTCTGGTAAACACTGCGTTTGACACACAGCGGGGCTGTAGAACAATGTTTTCAGAAAAGTACCCCCTCTCCCCCCCGCGCCATGCAACCAGCTGACTCTGTCATAGCTGGAGATATAATGCGCGAACTGTATGCTACTGTCATTACCGATGAAGCAAAATAGTAATTGGTAGCAAAGTTCTCCTATGTCAACCTAATGGTCAACCATAAATCCTGTGTAATCACAGGAGAGAGTTTTGGTAGTTTTTAATGTTAAACAACTGATGCATGCTGTGTAAAGCAAAACATTGTTTACTTAAAAGTAATAACTATTTGGTACCATACATGTTTATTTCACTTTATAGATGAAGATTCTCCTGCAGATGACACTGATGCAGATTCCACTTATTCCCCCACCAAAGACAGTGCTTCAGTATTGACTGACGATGAGGTCATACCAGATGATTCAGATGAGGAAAGACCACAAAAGAGGCCAAAAAGAGATAAGAAAGGTAAAGAAAAAGAAACATTCGTCCATCCCCTCACCTTAAAACATATATTTATTTATTGGTAAATATTCCACCATGACTACAAACCAACCACCATGGAGCCATGAGCTGTTTCTTGCATTTTGTAGCTTTAGGAATGCAAGAAATACTTTTATCATTGGCTGAGCTGCCCCCTTGTCCCTGCAGCCATTGTGTTTGTATTTGCCTTTTCCAGTAAAGCCTGGTTTGCACAACGACCAGTACAGTGGACAGTAACACCTTTAAACAAAAGAGAACAAAAGAATTTTTTTTACTGTCCTACTGTCTGGTCAACGTGCAAACCAGGCCTAAGGCCCTGTTTGCACGACGACCAGACAGTAGGACAGTAGAAAAAAATTCTTTTGTTCTCTTTTGTTTAAAGGTGTTACTGTCCACTGTACTGGGTGTCGTGCAAACAGGCCCTAAGGATAGTCAGTTTTCATGGCAACTGGCCTGCTGTCCTCTCCCCCCGCACTTGCTACCCCAATTGCATCCCAGTTGTGGTGGGAAAGTAACTGGGTGATCGATTAACTTAGATGTGTTTTTGTCCTAGTATTAAACCCAACAATGCATGTAAAACATGTCAGTCCATAAAATGTTGGATAATAAATTTTATTTAAGTTTTCCTTTGAAATACCGGTACTGTGTAATGAATATTTAGCTGATTTTTGAATTAGGTTTAATTTTGTAGCCCTGGTTTTTTTTAACGAGGGCCAGACTTAGAAGTTTCCATGGACATGCAATGCAGCTTATTTTAGCTAATTGTACACCCTCAAGGTTGCGGCATTATCACATAGCAAATTGCCATTGGTGACTGGCGGGAATCGAATTCGGGATCCAGCGTTTCACCACTACACCAATCCGCTCCCCCGTACTCCTGGCTGATAGTGATAATGTCTATGAGTGCAATTATTTAAGGGTCACTTACCTTTGTAGGGGAGGAAAACACACCAGAGGGAGAAGGGTGTCAAACCAGAGAAAAATTTGATTCCTCAGAACCAAACAGTATTCACCCCTTGCTAAGCAGCTTAAAAACAGTTTTATTACAATGGCCTGTAATTAATTTACTTTAGTTTCAGACAATTCAAAAGATAAGGGAACGTTCAATGGGCAGACACCTAAACAGAAGGTAAATGATTCAGGTGGGAAAAAGCCGAAAAAGCCAAAGGAAACAAAACCATTCAATCGTCTGTTAGAAGGAGTTACCATTGTTATCAGCGGGTATCAAAACCCATTGCGTGGAGAGCTGAGATCTAAAGCTTGTGCAATGGGAGCCAAATACAAGGCAGATTGGGACAATACTTGTACACACCTAATGTAAGTGAACATTGATGGAGTATACTTAATTTTAATACCGTAACAAATTTGAGTTGAAGTTATACTCATAGTTATATTCATGAAGTTTAAGGGTTCTTAAATATTTTTTGTACACAGAGTAAGCCTTTTATTTGTGTGGGATCGGCCAGTAAATGACTGAGGTCAGGCCAACTTAAATTTTTAACTCATTCAAAAAAGAAATATTTAGAGCCTTAGAAGACTTAACCCTATTTAGGGTCTCAACCCTATACAATTAGGGTTAAGAGGAATGAATTTTAGCTGTGAAGGTAGTTTGTTAGTAGCTGTGAAGGTAACTGAATGTTTTACCGTGATAGGCTGAATAGTATAAAGCATATTTTTTTGCCTTCAAATGCAGTTGTTGTTGGGTTTATAGCTTATAATTTATCATTTAATTCAACTGACAATGATTTTCAGCTGTGCCTTCGTGAATACCCCTAAATTTAACCAAGTACGAGGAAGAGGGAAAATTGTCAAGAAAGAATGGGTAGAGCAGTGTCACAGTCAACGGAAACGACTTCCTTGGCGTAGGTACTGTGTCATTTTTTTAAAATTAGGATGTATTTTAGATTATTAATTTTATTTTAATAATATTGAAATCCTCCAATATTTATATGATGACAATATCAAAGCAAGGGAAACAAAACCATTCAATCGCCTGTTAGAAGGAGTTACCCTTCAACAGGCGAGAATGAGAGTTTCTAACTGCAGATGTATTTTAAGGCAATGATTAAAAGTGGGGAATATTAATATTTGACATTCCCAGGTTAATCTATTATCCCGTTAAACCAGGTGTTTGGGTGCCTCACCCTGTATTACTTAATAAAGTAGTTGATCAATACTCAATACTTTATTATTCTGATCAAAGCTTAGACCAAACCATTGCATCTTGAAGCAACAAAATTTTGGATTTATTCTCTTCTTCTAGTGTACGATAATTTCTTCACACTGGGATATTTTGGAATCCCTATAGGACCTAGAGGATAAGGGTGCATGTCGGCCCTGGGGGCCTGAGCCTAGCTGTGGGACTCCACAGAGAGTCAAAGTTAGTGTGTTTTTGTACATGAAGAATACATACTTTATGGATTTTTTGTTTAGGCAGTTTTCTAAATGGAAATCAACAGCAGTTATGTAATGAAAATACAGTAGAGTCCTGCAAATCCGGACTTCTATAACCCGGAATTCTGGATAACTCAGAAAGCCTGCCAGAGCAATAAAGTGCATTGAGATTCAAGGCCAGAGCACGGTGTGACACATTTAAATCAGTTTTAGTTTTTCTTTAAGTTTTTTTTGCAACTAATATAGTTTTTATATTTTTTACTATGCAATAAATAAATGATTTCCTATAGAAATAACAGAAACTATTCTTATTTTTTCTTACTTTTACTCATTTCCCGATAACTCGGAATTTTCACAAACCCGGACACCGTTCGGTCCACATTAGTCCGGGTTTCTGGGACTCTACTGTACTCGGAAAAGAGGATTACCACCACCTTACTACTGAACAGATTGGGCAGCAAGTTTAAAAGCAATAGGAAAAAACTTATTTTTTCTAAGGTATAGAACTGTCAACTGTTATCTGTTCACTTGGATCCTCAGTTTATTTCTTCTCTTTCTCTTTGAATTAGTCTTAAATTTCTTTCTTTCTTCGTTAAAAAAATCATTCACCTAATTGAAGCTTTGAAACAAATAATTGTTTTGATATTTCCATATTCAATTTGTGTAAATACTAATGCTATCTGTCCCATGATTTTGTTTTTAACAGTGCTCAATTACATTACTGTGTTGAAAAATAAAAAGGACATTGTTTAGGTATACGTATTTTTATAATATATATTTTTTACCCTTATGGCCAGTCGCCATAGGCCAATAGGCCTGAGCAGCAATCTAAAGACGGTGAGTTATTGTAGCGGCAATAGTCACATGGCAATAGTCACTCATTATGGAACATGAGTTGCTTGCGGCTGGAATCAAACCAGAGATGTTTTACAATCTACGCCAGCACTTTAATTCTTAGCTACCACCTTGGTATAAAGGCCTAGTTATATTTTTGATTCAGTGCTCTTTTTTTGAAATTAATTGCCCCCCTTTGTTCGACTTACATTATTTGACAGTTTGAATTTCCCTTTCAGGTTCGCCCTGGACAGAAATGATGCTGGGACATCAAGTGAAGAAGAGATTTGGGAGGAAGGATCAGTGCCCACGACAAGTAATACCAAGTCGACAGCAAGTGTTGCTAACACGATAGCCAGCGGTGCCAACAGAAGACGTGTTAGCTCTGGATCTGGCTCTGACACGGAGGAAGAGATTGAGAAGTAAGATTTTTCTTTGAACCTGAAGAGCAAAGAAGTTTTGTCCTTCCACTAATTTAGCTCCCAAGTTAATCAAACTTTTTCTTCTCACTATAATATTCAACCCTTTTGTTATTTCCCGAAAACCCCTATACAATAAACCAGATAGTACTACATTACGTACAGGATTGAAAATACTTCCCTATGTTTGAAATTTGATATACAAAAAAAAATCTTGGCATGAATTTTGTTGTGAATTTGGTTAATTTATTATTATGTCCGCTCGTCAGAATAACAAAAGTATCAGCTTTTCACTATAAATGTGGCATAAGTTCTGAATTTCCTTCACTTAAAAAAATATTTGTGGTTAGATCAATCAATTACTTACTTTTCTCAGCTTCTAAAAAAATGTATTCATATGCTTTTAGAGTGAGAGCAAGACAAGCTCAGACGAAGAAAACTGCAAAACCAGCCGACAAACCTCCAGATAAGGCGTCAGATCCGTTCTCTGCAGACACGGATGTCGAAAGCGACGCCGAGAGCAATACGGACCACCTCCCTCTACCTCCACTGCCTAAGTTCTTCACAGACATCACATTCCACATTGCGAGTGACATCGAGGATGATGAAAGGAGAAAATTGTATCGATACATTGTTGCTTATAACGGGTAAGAAAAGGTTTATTTAGCTCAAGGTATTCTGTGTCTAGGTTTAATTTATTTCTCTAGGTATTGTGGTTTTGGAAATTTTATGTTTTATTTCTAGTATAAGGGTTAAATAGGGCGAATGCATATTGATTCATACTTGTTTTGCAGGAGTGTGGTTGATGAAATGGAAGGTTCTGTGGAGTATGCCATCACAAGGTCACCAGAAGTTGCTGCTGAAGTAAGTACCATAATTTAAGTACTAACTTGGTGGAAGTTCATGTTTTCATTTTTTAATTTTAAATTTTGTAGGCCTATAAATTTACGGTCACTCCATAAATAAGCTGATGGCTGCACCTTTCCTTTGGCAGTGCAAATCAGTCTGCTTTATAAGGTGTGAAAGGGTTTTTCTGAGAAATTTGCAAGATATCCTATGATTCTAAGCATATTATTATCTCACAAAGTTTTACCTAACAATCTCGAGTCCCAGTAACTTGACACCTTAGTTTTTGCTAAAAGTGTGTAATTTTTTAGCATTAAGGACAATAATTTGTAACCTTTTTCCATTTTCAAACCCTTGACTATGTTTTGCTGCTATGCTATGTTTAGTTATACCCTCACTCATATCATTAATGTCTTGAAGTATTAGCCAGTATGCAGTTTAAAGCTATTTCTTGTATTTTCTTCATCCCCCAAACTACTCTCTGGAAAACTTGGCATTCTCCTAACCCGACCAGGACAAAGTCCTCGTTGTGTCGAGTTTGTGAGATTCTACTGTACTAGCCTCCTCCACACATCATCGTTTTCCTCAAATAAGCCCTTGATAATAAATTTACGCATAGAAAAGTTCCCCATGTGCTCAAGATCTTGGCAGAATTGGGATGTTAACAAACTTAAGTTTTGATTAAGTACACCTCCTTGCCTCTCACTCTTAAAACACACTCCTGATTATACAAGAGCTGTTTGAAGATAATCACTGTACATAAAGCGGGAGAAGCAAACTCTCAACTGGTTTTCGTTGATGTTGCAGATCGGAGAGGAGTACGGAGTCAGCTGCGTCACTCCAGAGTGGATCTGGGAGTGCAGCGACGAGGGAAAATTCATCCCTGTCGGAAAATTTATTTTATAGTACAAAGCTTTCACAAAATGTTGGCCACTATGATTTTTTTTATAATTAAACTTAAGTTTTTATAAACTAACTTATTGTATATAAATATTATCAACGTAAATCTTTTATTTATTTTTCCCATGTGTAAATATGTGTACATAATATTATCCATGTTTTTAGCCCCTGATCTGTGCGAACATTGTAAGACTATATTATTTACTGTAAATAAGTCAACAGCTCAAAATGTGATTTAACATGCTTAGTTAAATCAGTTTAACATGCTGAGCATCACATTTTGAGCTGTTGGCGTATTTACAGTATGTATCCGTAGTCCGTAGTCTTACATGTGTGTATATAAGGGCCCTTGGGGTGTCCCTGGTTTACAAGGGTTTGACTTGGGCACATTGAATGGTTGCTGAAGGGGTAGTTACTGTTTGGTTCAATTTACATTTTTTAAAATTCCTCTGTTTAAAATTTAACTTAAAATGTGAAGATGGGATATTTTTTGTTTCATTTGATTTTTTTATTTATAATATTGATTTTTATCATTTTCACTATGAACATTTATAAAAAAAAGCTTATTTGGTACAATAATACAATTTATATTTTAAAAAGTAACCAAATCCTCCAAAAAGCAACAAAACTACCATAACCTAACCCCCCCCCCCCCCAATAACATATAAAAGCCCTTTATTTATGATAGAGTTGTTTCCAAACAAAATAGTTTTCATCACTTTAACAATCTGAAAACTATTATGAGAAAATTGTTAGGATTTTTATTTTTCCCTTGGGTTATTTATAGTTTTCTGTCATCAAACATTACCCCACAAAAGATGTAAGATGATACTTTAATATTTGAGATGGAACTATCTAATTATATCAAGTGTTTTCAGTTGTCTACAAAAACCGCTAACTAAAAAATAAGGAATACAAATGGAACCATTGGATATTTACTTTTCAAATATTTATTTGTGCTGTATAAGTATGTACAAAGTCCTTCACATTTTTCTCATTTAATATACAAAATATAATTAATCATAAATGTTTATATTACTTCTCATAAAAGTACTTTATGTACAACATAGGCACTAACAAAATAACTACCTTTGAAAAAATGCAATGACTTAAAAAACTAATCTTTAAAATTTGTATTTAAAGATTTACATTTTTTACTTTTATTATATGTTCTTTTGTTTTATATTTTGAAGCTTTTTGCTTGATAACAAAGATAATTAATTACTATCAATTAATCAAAAAACTCTTACTGATTTATTATAGATGAAATTTTCTCATGCAATTAATAAAAATTAAATATGCAAATGGGGCATTTAAAAGTTACAAAGAAACTTTGCTAGCAAAACGCTTGCAAAAAATGTTATTATACTGGTTGGCAAATTTTAACAGCACCAGTTCTTAAGTTATTTTTGACTAGAAGATTTGGGAATATCACTTAAAATTATATTTTAAAATAGTTGAACCACTATTTAATATTTCATGCCTTCACCATCTGGAGCTAGATGCTACTTATTGTTAGTACTATTTACCATAATTCATTAAAACAATACTTTCAACGATATCACCACTGATTAGTGCGACAACTATTACTCTCTACACTTACAAGACATTTTGAAGCCTGAATATCTGCAAAACAATCTTGTGCATTAATGCTGCTTTGCTAGAAATCTCTAAAGGTCGAGGTGCCAAGCCTACGAGAACTGATATTTGTTGTAAACGTCGAGGAATATATCTCGACAGTTCATCTTGACCTTGAGTTTGGCGCAAAGGAGGAACACACCGGACAGTTTGCGGTGAAGAGAGTATATCTCCTCCGGTGGTGGACACAGCCGATGTGTGATGATCGTGGGCACCAGTTGTTGAATACGCTTTGTCGTGTCTTGAGCACCAAAATCAAACTCTCCGCTTTCCTGGAGGAATACTTCGGCTAGGATCATGACCGCATTGACATGCGCTTCCTCCATTACCTGAGAACACGGGGTTATGTTAGATATGCATTGAAAAATAGTGAAGGAAAATTTGGTAATTTACACGAATTAATTTGTGCAAGTGTTAAGTGTTTTATTAACACCTTCCCTGCATTTCAATTTCACTGTTAACCTTAATCTTTGTGCTATGAGAAATTGGCTACTCACTGTGCAGCTGACAGTTTACATACGATAGCCTAGATTATAGTAAGCAGAGTAGAGAGAGCACTCTAGGAGCTATTTCAGAAACTTCAACAACCATGTTTATAATATTGCAGCTCAGGATTAGTTAGTTTAACAAATTAGCATAGTGCCCATTACTCGAGCCACATACAGACTTCGATGGTGATTTTTATCAATGAACTGGGTAACTAAACTGTTTCTAATAATACTTCTTGCACAATTGAGTTAGTTTTGTTCTTAATGTCTTAAAAGCCAAGGTCTGCCTATTGGAAACAATCAGAATTGTGCGATTAGCATGATACTTGCATCACAGTTTAAGAAAACTTTTTTAGCGAATTTCCTCTATAGGGAAGAAGCTGTTACCGTAGTACTCATGGTAGGACCTAAGCCTGAGACCATGATAACTTTTCGTTTTAGGGCCCCCAGAAGCAAAAAAGACTATTTGTTCATTTTCATAAATATATATTTGTATCTATATATATAAAAGCCAAAACCCATTGACTGACTGATCATAGTTTCTCAAAAATTATAAGGCTTAGAGCGATGAAACTAGACACAAATATTCTTTACAGGCTCTAGATGCGCACTAAGAAAGGATTTTGCAATATTTTCTCTCAAAAGGCTTGAATATGAAATATTATGAAATTCAAAATGGTGGTCATTTTTAGCTTTCATGGCTTATTTTCTCATAAACTACAAGTCTTTGGGCCATGAAACTTGACACAAATGTTCTTTATAGGCACTAGACGCGAATAAAGAAAGGTTTTTAAAATATTCTCTCTCAAATGGCTAAAATAGAGTTTATTATAAAATTCAAAATGGCGCGGCTATTTCAGTTTTTTAAAAAATGGATGGAAGGCCTATACAGTATTTTCAGGGGATAGAAAAGATACGATATCCAATCTACTAAGAGAATGAAATGTACAAATTTATTCCAACCACCTACTATATTTTTGTCAAATGCCACTTAAGCTACTTGCATTGTATAACCGCCCGAAGTACAATATTGTATTCTTTTAAAATGGTTT
This sequence comes from Flexamia atlantica, assembly GCA_035578135.1. Lineage (NCBI taxonomy): Eukaryota > Metazoa > Arthropoda > Insecta > Hemiptera > Cicadellidae > Flexamia > Flexamia atlantica. The sequence goes on from JAQJVK010000003.1 coordinate 48,244,431, forward strand.
ATCCGTCTAATAAATAAATATGTAAGACCTTTCTCAAACTAAAATCTTAAAACTCATTATTGACATTTCATTTCGGGTACATGTATATCCACTAGAAACGGAGTTTTAAAATTAAAATTCATTAGGTGATGAAGATTTCAATTATTACAAAAATATACCATTGCAACAATAATTTTGCATTATCAATAGGTTAGAGACCCGATCTTCGATGTGATTAACAAAGGTTTGGGAAATATGTTTTTGGCCAAGGCACTTAAGCCTACCGTCAACTTTTTCTGACAGTTTTCGGTCTATTGTCAAAAACGTATACTAAATTCATGTTGATGATAAGTCGAAAAGCCGCCCTTAGCGTCCTTTTTGTTTTATATCCCGGGTTGTGTCTCGTTCTCTGTATTGGCAAATGTGAGAAAGCTAAGTCATACCATTTGCCAATCATGAGGGAAAATTTTTAGAAGAAACGTTACACATTCCCACTTCAATCTAGGGTGGAATTACTAGCGCCACACTTAAGTGTGTAATTGTACGCCAATGGACTACAACCCAAATCAGTCCATTTGATAACTATTCCCAAAAATTGCACATGGCATAATATGAGTTAGTTAAAACAAGTCTTTTTTTCAGCGGGCGAAGCTGCGGGTATATCTGCTAGTATATATATATATATGTGTGTGTGTGTGTGTGTGTGTGTGTGTGTGTGTGTCTTTAACTTATGTTATGTGTGCACAATAACTTGCCTAAAAATGGTCTGATCTTAATGAAATTTGGCATGGACGTGTAAAGTAGTAATTATTCGGACGAGTTCGTAAACCAGGCCAATCAAACAACCGGAAGGGGGGGTAAACCCTCTTAAAAATGGGTTTTTTGAATTTTTTACAATATAAAAATTAAAATTATCAAATTTTTGTGAGCACCTTTGAATTCAGCTCAAAAAAACAAACTAGAATCTTGAGTCACTGCTCTATGTCCATTGGTTGCCGAGATATTTATGTTGGTAAACATAGTACGTTGTCGCAATGTTAACCTTATGGGGAATAAGTAAAATTCTATATCTCGCTTATTTCTCAACATATCTCGATAAAACTTGGTAAATGGCTTCTTCTAGTTCAGATCTACTAAATATTGAATTAAAACCACCCACTTTTAAAATACCCGTAGCAGCAAACCAGCATACTCACTCCTTATGTTATTCTTATGGAGCTTAAAAAAACATGGTCAAATCTCGCTACGTTGGATTGAAATGTGTTGTTTGCATTTCAACTAACCAACTAACCAACCCTCAGTGCAGCTTGAGTAACCAGCTCCTTCCGAGTTATTGATAAAATATGATAAAAAAAACTTATTTGGGGGTACCTTCTATTACGATTGCAAAATAAATAAAATACGCAAATCGCTCGTGGGGATATCGTCAATTCTTTGATTGAGTGACTCGAGCTCGAGCTCTTCCGGTTATTCATGAAGAAAAAAAATGTTTCTAGGTACACAGGATGCTCTGCTAACCATCTGAACATGGGAGCCGACCATAGGTTGGATAACCATTAGTTTGGTTCATCCTGACTACTCTTGATTTACAAGGACTATCTGGTCCTTGTAAAACAACTGTTCCTAAAGACTAAATCAAAACACAACTCAACACAAATTACACAGCATATTTGGCCATAATAACTAAAACTATGAAATTATTGATTTTAAAATTCAAGTTTACACACTTACTTAAAAACCCCTTTGACAAAATTGTTTCAAAAGGAAAATCAGTTATAAAAACAATAATTTCAAATATCAATTTGATAGGCAGTTATAAAAGGATTTTGTACAATACTTAATTTGTACTTATATTTCAAAAAATGCATTGACTAATTCACAGGGCTGTTGCAAATAAATATTAATAAAAACGAAATATTTCTTGAACATTTTTTATTTTAAAATAAAACAGTGAAGATAGTTTTAAACAAAATACAAAATAAGTTGTTTTTTTTAGAAATAAAAGTGTCCAGAAGTTGTTTTCTTATCATAATTCATGTCTTGTAATAATTTTTTGTTGTAATGAGCAATAATAATCACTATCAAGTAATTATAATTCATAGAGCCAAATTTCTCAGTGCTAGATTTATATGTTTGCCCAATTATAAGAAATGGTATTTACATGGTGGTATTTACATGATTTTATAGAATGAATTTTGGTAGTGTAAAAAACAAGTGGGGGATCACCGCTCCACCTCGATTACACCATTGTTACTAATATTATACATTACATCCTTACCTTAGATTCATAACCAGTGAGAAATCCCATATCAACCGACAACTCGAGTACTTTTTGCCTGTCGTTGTCAGCAGCTGCTTTGATTACTTTGATATATTGGTCCATGAACTCCTTACTGTAAGAGCGTGAGGCCCCAAAGTCCAACAGAATCAGCTGAAATGATTATTATACATCATACAGTGATCACAAAAAATAGGTCTTAATGAATCGGATGTCTTGATACTCTGAGGAAGGATATACGATTTATATACATTACTTACAGGACTTATGACTTATGACTTATGACTTATAAAGGGGTTGATATGTGGGTTACTTGCCACATCGTGTTGTATTTCATAGATTCATTCCTGTTATTAATGAGTTATTGTGATGAACAAAATCATAATTACTATTTTGTGGCATTCCTGGAAAATCTTTGGACATCATCGTCAGAAGTCCATCATGTTGTGGGGTTTCATAAAATTTCAAAACTTCATTTATAGAGCCTAACAATAATTATAGGTAAGCAATTATCAAGAACTCCAATGAAAAAATAAAAGCGCCTTTGACCCTCCAATTTGACTGCTATCATTCATTCGGAGTACTCATTTGACTTGATGCTTATTAAGTAAACAATACTTTTTAAAGTTTTCAATGCTCAAAATGTCTTATGAATGTTTCCAATGAAGCATATACTAGATAACACATATCTCGAAATCGAGCAAAAATCATAAAGTAAAAGAATGAAGAATAATCAGCCTACTTATATACATTTAAAGTTTAATCAAAGGGCTAAATTCATTAAACAAATTATGGCCTAACTACTAAAACTTTTAAAGTTAATTTGATCCACCACAGGAGTTTTCCGGTAAACCTAAACGATTTTTTAGGGAACACCTTCATTTCCCCATGTCCTCTTGTTGCTGTAATGTATATTTTAATACCGGCAAAAGATCAAGCTCTGCTTACAGCAACATTTAGCTGACCGGGAGCAAACACTTGTGCCGTGAGCAATGACTTCATTTGTTCAGGGACTGCTCCTCCACCTTATTGATAACTTTCGCCAAAACAGATATTGTAGGGAACGGCTGTCTTTATAAGGAACCTTTCCTTTGCGGAAAAAACGCGTAAATGACACTATCTCTACCAGTCTTTTCATTCCTGAAATACAACTCACCGCAATGAAAACATTTTTAGTTCATTGGTCTGAGGTTGGAAGGAGCATAAAAAAAGTTACATTGGGAGTGTGATACCAGCGGTTGCGATCGTGTTCTTTCCGACTCCTTCGACCGGTCAATATTCGTCTTCTTGTTATTGGTGGTATTATAAATGCACCAAATCCAAAAATAGAATAATTTAACTTCAAAAAACACTATGTGATATCGTAAACTACATTGTAAAATAACTGGTAAATGCAATGTTTAAGACCTTTAAAAACACTTCATAACATAACCTAAATTACATAATAAGTTTTTTGTTGAAAGCTAAAGCAGCTGTAAAAACAAAAACTGCTCTTGAAAAAAATAATTATACCCTATCACAGTCTAGTGATTATACTGTAAGTGCTGCAATCTGAGGTTTACCTGTAGAACTATTCAAAGCTTGACCATATGTTCAGTTGTAAACAAAGTGAACTGAGCTTGCTCAAATGGCGATGAATAGCGCCACTGTTCCGAAACTTCAGCCCTTTACTGTACTTTAGTAACGCCCTTTTTTAAAATTCTGAGACTTGTTGGCAAATTTACATAAAAATCCCTTTAATTTGATACCTCAAACATTAAAATCCGCCCAGCCGTTATTGCAGTTGGACTGTGAAAAGAAAACCGCTTGCGTATTAATATAGATTAGTCTGATTGGTTGAAGATATGTAAATGCTAAGAAACTACAACAGGAAAGTCATCCAAGCATCATGTACATTCAATGTGCCTAAAAAGAGTTCAGGCAAGCCATAGGGCGGGACACATGAAGAAAACACAATAAATCACAACATTTCGTCCCAATTAGGGACTTCATCAGGAACAAAATGAACATGTGTTCATCAGGAACATTTGTGATTTGTTGTGTTTTCTTCAAGTGTCCTATAGCCTGCCTGAACTCTTTCAAAGGTAAGCTAGCTGTCTATCCATCTATTCCTAAAATCCTGGCCTAGAGTCTTTCCTAAAAAAACTAATGTGCCTAAAAGTTATTTATAATCATTAATACAGTGTTAAAATATAAAACCAACTCATATTAAACATACGAGAAATTTTATATTTTAAAAATATTATCTGTGATCCAAATTGCCGATTTCGGATGCAGACTAATACCTTAAGAAACAAACTTAAGGAAAAGAATAACTTTTCAAAGGCTCCTAAAAATATATCAGAATAAGCTGTAAAAACACCAACCTGTCTGGTTTCTGGGTTGTAGAAGAAGTTGGACCAGTTGGGATCGGTCTGCATGTAGCGGAACTGGAACATCTCTCGCAGGCAGAGCTGCATGACGAGGAAACATATGTGCTTCCTAGTCTCTTCGTCCATGTCTTGGCATTTGTCCACAGGGACACCTTCTATCAGTTCGGACGTGAACACTTGGTTTGTGCAGAATTCGTCTGTGATAAAGGTTAACATTTTTAAGGTATGACTGTAAGGATAGAAAAATCTAATAATGTGGATAAAGTCTGGTTAATGTGGGGACAAGTACAAGTCATCAGCAGCCAGTGAAAGCAAAGGACCTTATCTTTTCGCCAGTAACAGAAAACTAGTACTTGCCGCTGTGTATTAAATCTATCTTCAGTTTCTAAGGCTTTTACATTCTTATTAAATATTTCTTAATATTTAACGAATGATTTCCAAGGTATGTAGACTGCCAAATGATCGAGCCCCATGTCATGGGACTTTACTGTAGCAGTTTATGATTGGAAGGGCAAATGAGAACAATTTACTTTGTACTTCCAACTCAACCCTAGTTTAGGCCATTCAATCACATTAAAAGGATTTTTTATTTAAGTACCACACTAAATTAACTTAGGTTATGAATTTTAATATCTTAAAAACTAATACCCACCTATTACTCGGGGAATATAGTAATCTGGATAATCTTTGAGAAAATCTTGAAAAATCTTAGTGCACTCCAGCTCTCTCTTATAGTCCACCTCCCAGTTGAGTTCTCGCTTGGCCACTTCAACTACATTATCGATGAACAATCCTAGACAAGAAGTAATTTCAACATAAAAATCACATAATAGAACAGGTTTGTCAATTATGACCCTTACTTCCCCCTACTGTCCCCTTACTAAGACCCTATTGGCTACTGTTTGAGTTGAAAGCAAATTTGTGTTGTTCTAGCTCCATTAACAACAATATGATTTCTGGTAAAAAAGATGAGGCACATCCACAAAGAAGTTCACCTTTGGGGAACATGTTCCAGACTTTCATGATGCCTACGAGGTTGTCGATGTCGCTCTCGATGCCCTGTGCGACGCCAGGGTATTGTATCTTCATGGCGACCTCTGTTCCGTCGAGCAGCACAGCCGAGTGGACCTGGCCGATGGAGGCCGCCGCGAACGGCTTCATCTCGAACGACGCCAGCTTGCCGCGCCATTCCGGGCCAAACTCCTGGCTCATCACTTTCTGGAAAGTATACATATATTATACATAGGCTTACCATAAATTTTCAGAGCCAACCCTGGGCACCAAAAAAAGGGGGAGGCAAGAGGGGGACAAGGGAAATAAAATAGTATGATAAAAGTTTGGACCTGTGTAATTCTAAGGGTCTCGCCAGATAAGGTAATTTGTTGCCGTTTTTGCGTGGCATTATTGTTTCTTGAATACTGATTGGCTAAAAAACAATGATGTAGGTCTTGTGACCAAGCACACACAGTTGAGTGAGCAGTTGCCGCGCAACGAACTAGCCCATCGCCGGCCAAGAACCTTTTAGTATGATACCTGATGAAACCATAAAATATCCCTTCGTTTCGTTTAAAATTTCTTTTGTCTTCTATAAACTTAATGACTGTTCAAACCTAATTACCAATTCATTTATTTCGGACGTTTTCCTCTTTTTTTCATGCTGGCTGATTAAAACCCCAGACAAAATTCAACCCCGGACGTTTCCCTGGATGCAAGCCTGAAACCCGGACTGTCCGGGGAAATCCCTGACGTCTGGTAAGCCTAATCATACATTACTGGAAATGGCGACCTATCCAGGTAGGTAATTTAAGCATGCTGTCAAGTATGAACGACAGATGAGTGTAGGATGATTGTGACGGGATCTTGTAGTCTTGTTACTGACTAGGGCTGACATGTTCCTTAGACAAGACTGTTAATTAATAGCCCAACAGCCAATGGCAACTAGGAGACCTACAGTTCGCCTACTTCACAAAAGAGCTGGTCTAATTATGAGGATGGTCTTATGTAGTATTCACTGGTGCATCCGCACCAGTCAATCCCCACTGGGGAACAACGCAAACACAAGCCATCCCTTATACCCATCCACAATTCGTGACCTCCGAGCAGCTTGATTACAAGACACGCCACTGTCCCAGTATAAATTAATCGAGAGTCATTACATTTTGTTCATAGGTTCAAAAAGTCTCTATGAGAATTTGATACGTTCATATATATAAATGCACCACAGCGGCATAGCAAACGGCCTATGGGTACCCTTTGGAGTTATGTACTGCATAAATAACATGCACTTCATATGAGAAAATAGAGTTTTTGTACATAACTAAAAAACTAAAAAGGATAGAATACTTGTGTGAATTACAAAGTTGTAGGAATATTGAAGGCCTTTAAAATGATATGCTTTTTGGCATATGTTGCTATTTGAAATTTGTGATTTTCAGGGCTACCCACATTTCAAAAAATAACTTTTTTCCGAAAATTGAATCTATTATCAAAACATTGTCATGTGACATATCATAGTAAAGCTGAGTTACCAAGGATTAAGGATTTCAAATCAGAATTGAAAAATATTTAATGGTTTAGAAAATACAGGGGTTTCCGTAAGTACTGAACATTTTCACAAAAATGGCCGCTATTTTGAAACGGATTGATGTAATTTAGTTCTGTTTGCACTAAAATGTTTCTCTTAACAAGGCCTTTAAAATGGTATAAAATCTACTATTGGTTCAAATAAGAAAATTTAGAGATTTGAACTCATGACCTTCATTTCTGGAACACCCTGTAGATAAATTGTGATGGAATTATTTTTAATGGATTCTTCGTATGCAAATTAGTGGGGAATAATTTTATTTGGCGTTTCTAAATTAAACCGTTCTCCCGATACAATAGGTGGACGGGTGGTCTGACTCACCCTGTATAAATATCTATTGTGTTAGGAAGATGAGGATTGTGTGTGTTTGATCCGACTAATTTTCTTTTATTTATTTTTGTCTGTACATTATTTTGTTGAGTTTCTTACATAACTGATGAAAATATTGGTACAGTATTCTATGCACTATCCTAAGATTAAAATTTAATTTTTGTAAAAAAACATGTAAATATTGCAAAATTAAATTCACCTCAACTTGCCAGCTTGGCATGAAATCAGCTGACTGGCGCACTCTTTCAAAAGCTTTCTGAAGCTGAGGGCTGATTATATTGTTGTCCTGAATACTTAATATTTGTCCAATCTTCAATGCAGCTCCTGAACAGAAATATTACAAGAGGTATTACATGATACGAGTGAAATAGTATAGTAATAAATACTGGAAGACCCTGATATAGAAATTTCAAATTATATTCAAATTTCCAATACTGTATCCTTGATTGGTTTCAAGATAATAATTTAAACATAAATACCACTAAAAAATAAAATTTATGACATTTAACAAGGGTTCATCAGAAGACATTCACTTCATGTTGGATGAAACTATTATTTCTCCATGCAGCATTCTCAAAATTTTTGGACTCACTATATCAAAAATTTATCCTGGGAAATACATTTAGAACACCTTTGTAAGAAGATTAGCAGTGGAATATTATGATTAAGACTTTATTAAGATGTTGCTCGATGAATATTACTTAACTAGTTTACTATGCCTATATCGAATCTCAAATTTCATATGGACTTTTGTTGTTTCATATGGACTATTTTACAATGACATTGTAAGACAGTCTATGCCATTAAAGAGCCACTTTCATTCATTCTCACTAAATGCCTGGAGGTAGGATATTTTCCTGACTCGCTTAAACTTTCTAAAGTAATCCCTATTTATAAAAAAGGAGACAAGCAGCTTCCTCAAAACTACAGACCAATCTCCATAGTACCGATCTTCTCAAAAATTTTTGAATCCTTAATGCACAAGCAGCTCTCCCTTCATTTTGAGCATTTTAATCTCTTATCTGAGTCACAGTTTGGCTTTCGCGAAGGACGATCAACAACATCTGCTGTTATGGAAGTTGTTAACCACTCCCTTGATGCCCTTGATAACAAAGAATCTGTTGCTCTATCACTGTTAGATTTAAGCAAAGCTTTTGATTGCATCCCTTTTAATATAATTCTAGAAAAACTAAAATTTTATGGAATATCAGATCATTCATGTAATATCATAAACTCTTACTTAAGCAATAGGCAACAATTTGTTTCAATTAAAGGCTTAAACTCAACAATATCAAAAATAAAAATGGGAGTACCACAAGGCTCTGTTCTTGGCCCTTTCTTTTTTACAATAATTATCAATGACCTGCCTAAAAATATACCAGTAGGCTCTGTAATTTATGCAGATGACACTTCTCTTTTTACTAGCAATCAAAATATAGTTTTCCTTGATCAGTCCATAAAATCTGCAGAAGATTATGCTTTAAATTGGTTTGCTTCTAACAAACTTCTATGTAATCAAGAAAAAACCCAAAATATTACAATCAGTCTATCTACACAGTTTCAAGATTTACAATCAGTCAAGCTTCTTGGCATAAACTTAGATTCCAAATTAAACTGGTCATCCCATATTAATATCCTTAGTAAAAAGATTTCTCGGGTAAGCTACCTATTTTGGAAATTAAAAGATATCATTTCAACTGAATTTTTAAGAATAGCATACTTTGGACTATTTCAATCACATATCTCCTATGGCTTAATTCTTTGGGGTCATTCACCCTTAGTAAAAAATATCTTATTAATTCAAAAGAAAGTAATTCGAACTATTTACAGGGCAGGTTATTTAGATCATTGTAGACCCTTATTTATTGATGCTAAAATCCTAACTGTCATAAATCTATACATTTTTCAAATATTGGTATATACAAAAACTAATTTGCATTTATTTACTGCCAGAAAAGACATCCATACTCACAATACAAGAAATAACAGTAAATTAAATATTCCCCAACACCGACTGACAAAAATTGGATCTTCTCATCAACTTAACTGTATACATTTTTTCAATAAGCTGGACGAGTCTGCACAAACCTTTTCAATTGGCATTTTTAAGAATAAGTTATTTCAGTGGCTTTTGGTTAATCCGTTTTATTCAATTGATGAATTCCTAAATTGTGAAATAAATTTGAAATTTTAAGAATCATCTTGGATTATATAACCTTACATACTGATTTACTTATTTTATACATTTAGCTTTGATATGAAAATCTATTTTACAATTTAATATGTTACATACTGCTGTAATACAACTTAGAATATAATTGACAATGCCTATTTCATGTATACTGTGATCAATGGCAATAAAGATTTGATTGATTGATTGATTGATTGTATTTAGTTTACAGCTTTTTTAATACTGTCATCATAAACCTAAACATAAAAATGGCAATTGGACTAAAGTCAATAATTAAATGTATTGTATGTTGTGGTGACTCAGCAATGAATAAAAAAAGTATTTGTTCTTCAAAAAAGGCCTTATGAACACATTCAGGTTGTCCTCTCTTAAAAAAAATCTTAAAATTTTAACTCTTACATCAATATACAGACTACAGAATGTCTGTTTTATACACAAAATAAATCACAAATCCCACTACAAATGAACACCCTCAACTACAATACAAGAAATAAAAACCACATCAACATAACAACATGCATAACATTGTTTTATCAAAAAGGTCCAGAATACATGTCAGTAAAAATTGGTTTCAATTTTCCGAATAAAAACATGCAAATATCAGACATAATGTTTTAAGGAACCATGTTTTTATGCAGAAAAGTTAAAATTTCTCCGTTTTTAGTGGTCCGATTATCATAATATTAATATCAGCATTAATTGGATTAAATTCTGCAACTTTTTGTCACTTGTATAGTTTTTCTAAAATTTACGGTTTTTAAGATATTTAGCTTTGAAAACAAAAAACAGTCGCCATTTTGAAATGGTACAAAGTAGAAATTTGATACTTCTTAAAAAATAGTTCTTAATAGTGGTTACCCATATACCAAGTTTGAAGTTTATAAGTTAAGTGGTTCAAGAGGTATGATTAAATATGTAAAAATCATAAACAGACACACAGACGGAAAACGAAGCACTTTAGGACCTATAAACTTTTTTGCTTATTTTGGCCCAAGGAATCACTGCGTAAATTATTGCCCCACATTTTTTTAACACCCTGTATTGATTTTGACTAAGTTATTGCTAACCTGTAATTATATCACTCTAAGTAATAATAACTCATCTTCAAACCTCTAACTTTACACAATGTGTCGACAATTCGTTCAGCATTGGCAGGGGAGAGTAAGGCGCTGTCCAGAGTTGTACCGACTGAAGGTGTTTCTGCCAACCCGAGAGAGCGACGTGTGACCTCCGCAATGGTGCCGATCCCCAGACCGGCGGCTAGGCTCCCGAACGACATCAGCCGTCCGATACGTGATGACGGAACTTTGCGCTGTTTTGCTGTCTCGCTCAACTACCTGGCGAAAAATACCTAGTACACTTTCCACAATTTTCTGGACCCGTCCAGGGCCAATAATAAAATATCACTCTACGGATGATTCTGCTTATATGAACAAGTTGAAGACAGAGAAAGAATAGTAAAAATTTGTTGAAATTCAAAATGTCTGTATTTTATCATATAAACTGATTGCTAGTTGCAGTGCAGTTTATTTTACTATTGTTGAGGAAGTGACAGTCCCGCAAACCCGGAATTCGATAACCCGGAATTCTGGATAACTCGGAAAGCCTACCAGAGCAATAAAGTGCACTGAGATTAAAGGCCAGAGCATGGTGTGACACATATAAAACAGTTTTGGTTTTTCTTTCAGTTTTTTTTTTAATGTTAATGTAGTTTTTGTATTTTTTACTATGCAATAAATAAATGATTTCTTATAGAAATAACAGAAACTATTCTTATTTTTTCTTATTTTTATTCATTTGTTGATAACTCGGAAATTTCACAAACCCGGACACCGTTCGGTCCACATTAGTCGGGGTTTGTGGGACTCTACTGTACTGATAAAATTTGATTTCAGGGGTTTTGAAACTATTGGGCTATCTTAATGATGGAAGTTTAAACATAACTAGATGGTTTCTTGGTTTTGTAAGGGAAATAATAAGGGTTGCACTTTGTGGTTAACCTCTAAAACTATACCAAACCATGTTCACAATTAGTTTCAAACAACAAAGTGAATTGAGTTTGATCCAATATCGATGGATCAAAGAATGCCACTGCTCCAAGAATTCTACCCTTTATTGTACCTAAGTGATGCCCTTCTTAAAATTCTGAGACATATTGACAAACCTTTATAAAAAAACTATAATTTTTCACCATAAGTGGTGAAATTTGTCCACCATTATCGAGTTGTGAAAAGAAACCCCCTCGCATACTGAAATAGGTTTTTATATTATTTTTATTGGAACCCTACATATTATTTTTATTAGAAGATCATTGGCATACAACTAGCCACTTATATTAAAATTGTGAGGGTGTAAACCTTGAATGTGTAACCAGTAAGCAGTGAGACTCGTGTATTTTTGTATATATAATATTAATTTTAAAATTTGTTACTCAAGTATAAACTTTATGGGGAACTAAATAATTTTGTTTTTATAGCAGAATTCTCAACGAGGTACATCTATCACCACTGATTTAATTACGTTATAACTTGTTTTTCTCATACGTTAGAATAACACCTTGCAATCTTTTTACCATTGTAATGAGATAGGAAAATCATTCTTACACTTGGTTTCTTCTTAGGAGCTTTCTTCGCAGTTGGAGTTGGTATATTCGCAATTATTGGAGTTGGTATAGAACTTCCTATCTTTTGCTCTGGTACACTTGAGAACCTAACTCCTTCGCTAGAACTATTTTTCATAGTATCTTTCTCAACACTTTTAGGAGAAACTGACTCTAAATCTATACCCAAATCATTATCAACCCTTCCATCAGACCTTTCAAGTGGTTTTTCTTGAGGTTTCGGAGGTTTTAACTCTGTCTTCACATCTTCGAGTGTATTGGGTGCCAAGTTTACTGATTCAGGAGTAGGTAAAACAGTATTGTTAAGGTCTGACTGCTTCTTTGATGAACCAAATCTTCCTTGAGCTGTGATTGAAACAACTTTCACATAGTCGTTTGAATACTGGACTTCTTTTTCCCCTTTTCTAAATAAATTTTCAACATCTTCAAACATGGTTTCCTTGTCAAACTCCAGTTCAAGCTCAGATATATCAACACCATTTGACTGATCCCCCAGTGGTTCTGGAAATGAGGAAAAGAATTATTGCTCACACAGTTAATATATTTTAAAATTAAATACACCTTACAGGAAATGCAAAGTTATTGATTGCCTGCTAAGTTATTGAAAATCTCTCATTGGGCCTGATGATGATTGGTGTGATCAATTGAAATCGATCGCCATTTTCCAACATTTGTTTATATTTAATGTCTTTTATATAAATACAGTATAAAGTTAAAGTTTTTTTTAGGTGTTGTAAGACGTTTTTCATTTGCATCAGGTGAAAACTTGGTTGTTCATTTCAAACATTAATTTCAAAGATAAGAATAGTATAACCTTGTGTAATTGCAAATATTCGATCAAGTCTACATAAATGAAATAATAATTTTCTTATTGTGGATAGTAAACTACCGAGGGAAAACATTTCAAATCACAAAAACTGTGACTAGCAAATTCGGTGTTTAGCAAAGCATGCTTTCTAAACACCGAAAGTTTTTTTGTAGAAAGTTTTTTTTCAAACACAAATAGGCTTAATTAGGTAAGTAATCACTGAAAAAGGATGAAAAATATATATAATCTTGTCATGGTTTAGTTATAACTTTGATGCCTTCTTTAGAGCAAAAAATGTCTTTCCTAAAAAAAATCAAAACACATCTATGGGACTCTACCAAATCTATGGTACTTATCCATATTTTATCCAGAGATCCATCCAGATTATCCAGATTTTTCACTATCCAGATCAAAGATCCTCCACATTAATCCAGAAAATCAAAGGTATGCTGTATACATTCATTCATACATGTTAAATTTTCTTTCAGGTTTTATAATTTTAAATCGAATAAGGAGTGATTAATAATCTATTAAAGTAAAAGTCAAACATTATTTACTTATTGACTCATCGTAATATACATTTGAATATAGAATAGTGTCAGATGCAATTAAACAAGTTTTACAAAGGTACTTGTAATCTAGATAATCCTACATTAAAACAAAAAATGTAATATGTATAAAATCAAAATTATAGTTATCAATTATCCTTGCTGTCCCAAAAGAGTAAGGGGATAGGTGCTAAAGAAATTTGTTCAATTATTTTCTCAAATTTACCATGTTATCTTCACATAAAATCTGTTTTGGCAAATGAAATACAAACTCATTAGGCCTACCTAAAAGTTTTTCTTTTCAAAAAATTGTAATCTATATTGCTTCACTGTGAAATTTCAATTTATATGGGTTTATTCGCCCTCTTAGCCATTGATTTATTTATAGAGAATGCTTTCAAAATTCTAGTGCTGACCAATTTTCACTATAATAAAGGTTTAAAATGTGATTGCAATTTTAACCTTCAAATGGATTTTCAACTGAAGTAAGATTGTAAATAAAAAATATATTGTTTGAAATTGTAAACAGATTCGAAAGAGCTTATGAAAATGATTTTTTAAATGGGTTACTTTATTGGTTATTGTATCGTAAATCACTCTTTAAGGTAAAGATCTGCAATCAAAATGGTATCAATATTGTAAACAGAACCTTAATACAGGAATAAGAAGAGGGCAAAGAGAAATTCAAGTTGATGAGATTTGGGAAAACTTGTGTAACCTTTGGCAAGAACAGAAAACCTGCTGAGGGCCAAGGACTGATTGAACATCAGACACTGTACCACATATTTACTTGCAGTGACTTACGATTGTTAGGCCATGAATACGAGAAGAAAAACTTCTGGTATGTTGTGTGAGAAGACAATCAAATCCAATTACATACATAGTGCTTGAGTGAAGAGCAGTGTATGTGTGTTTTATTCATCGAAGCTTTTTATTTAGGTGTGACCTTTAAATTTCACATAAAAAGGCTTAACGCAACAGGTTTATAACTGTGAGTTCAAAGTCACACCTTTTTTTTCGAATTGTAGGTGAGAATCTCACAAACAGAAAAATATTAAAAGGTGCAATTTGCCCATGGGTCCCATAGTTGCTTTAAATTAGAAATAAATTAGTTTTCACCTATTTCAATTTGAATATTAAAATCACTTTTAGCTAATTCATCTAACTTCCGCTTAAAAAATTACTATTCAGATCAATGCTCTTGCTTTGCTGACCTAAATAACTAATCCCTTGTCCAACATGAAAATAAAACTTACGGTTTGAATAAACAACCACTCCTTTAAGTCCTTCAGCTACCATTGATGCTCTCTGTACTGCTTCCATCACAAGGTTTTGTACCTTAAATAAAAACCAGAAGCACTATGTAAAGAAAGTTTAAGTTTACACACTTGGCAAGGACTATTACCAAGCTAACTCATCAATAGCTGATTTTCATTCACTGAGAACACAAGAGATTTAGATCTAATATTCTGTTACACATACAGGAATTTCATTGCTAAAAAGTTTTCAATCTTCACATTCTAAGTCTATAAAGAATTCATCTGAATAATTTGCCAAAGGAGGCCAACTGAATCTATTCTCTTAGGTTTTTAAGTAATCAGACCTTCAGGTTTGTTAGCTGTGTATCCACCCTTTCTAAACCCAAAATAATCCTTAACAGCTTTCCTTCATCGAAATCTATGCTGAAGTTAAAAGCTTATAAAAATAAATACAATGAAATTAAATGCTTATAACAATTAATACTTTCACTGATAATGGATTGCCATCTCAAAGTTGCGGTGCAAATATTTGGCAATGTTTAACTGAAGGGTCTCCGAACATGGGTGTCTTTCATTCGGGGAATTATCACACCTTGTCTTTTGATTGGATACGACAGCAAAAACACACTCCGTTTATCCAAAAAGAGGAGTGTGTGCAGCTGATGTGTGACAAACATTCTCATCTGCCAAGACCCTAAGGGTTCGGCGGATTTGGAATCCAAACCTTAATAATGAAAGCAGCATCAGCTGCCTCTGACAGGTTTACTAAATATTGTAAAGCACTGTAACCAGGTAAAAAGCTATGGCATTACTACATAGGCCTATAGTCATGACACTACACAATGTCTTTTTTCAACGTAACTGTCTCTTGAGTGACTAGGAAGGAACACTTTTCAGGCAAGAACTGATACAACACATAAGAAAAATTAATAAGAAAAATAGAAAATTTAAGGTGGGTCAATTGTACCTAATAGGCCTATATAATTCTGTAAAATATGTTATGAAATAATTTTTTTTAAAGAATGAAAGAAAAAAGGAAAAAGTGCTTTATTTACAATAATTTGTTTAAAGTTTATTACAAAGCAATTTGCACAACAATAAACAAAAGGCCTAGTTTCATTTCAAACCCTTCTGTTTGAATGGCTTCATTACTGGTTTACCAAAGATAATTATGTAAACAGAAAAAACCTGTAAAAGAATTACATAAGTTAATAAATAAAAAATGTATCAACTTTAAAAACAAATCCAATTGGGTAAAAATGACAGAAGTGCAATATTGCAAGCAAAATCTGTACTGCACAGGGTAAAAATATTCGTAAAATGTACAGCGGAGTAATCTAAAACCACACTAAAATTCTGTGTTCTTAAATTTATTATTTTTTTAATAAAGTATCTTATCACAACATCGAGTATGAATTTACTTTCTATAATTAGTAATGAAATTACCTGAGTTGGACTTGCTTGGGAAACTGCTTCCCTTAACTTGGTACCTAGAGTACCGTTAATTTCTTCTGTGGCAGCTTTTATACTAGAGTTCTGCCACACTTGCTGGCATTGAGCTTCCTGCAGTTTGGCTGCATTACTTAATACTAAGCTCAATCCTTTGAGGACTCCTATGAGGTCAGAACTCAGTGGTCGTGACATAGTTCCCCGATGAGCTTAAACTGAAATATCATTACCAATAATCAAATCAATTTCTTATAATACTTCATTTTATTATTCTTAAGGTACCAGTTCTGTATTTGAATATCTGGCTGAAGTCTACATTCTGCTACTCATTCTGCCCTGTCTGGCAGTCGGGTCAGGATTAGTAGCTGAACTTGTGGAGTTAAACTCCACCCTCCTAAATAGGCCTATTATTGCAAGTGGGTGCAAATAATTTTTCTGTTAGTGTAAACTTTAATCTGCACTGGCCTGTTCTATACACAATAACAGATAGTAAACCTAACACCCAATGTCCACCTCATCGATGACCTGAACAAAATGTCAGAAGAAATATTTTCACAATTGAATAAACATCAACAACCATGAGTTTATATAGGCCTACATAATAATATCCTCACTGATCAAAGTTTAACAATCGATATATCATTCAATCCCCCAACCGAAAGAGAGAGAGGGTGAAGATCAGATGTTGAAAATACATCTCAATCGTCTGCTGTAGGACCGAGCAGCAGAAGTTCAGATAGGAAACTCATTACACTTCTAATTTGGCTAATTGCCTTAGCCTACTAGTTCTGAACTCTATTAATTACTAACTATGAGGAGCCTATTAGAGGACTTAACTTTTGGGGACTATAATAACAATTTAAGTGTAGGTAAGTTAAGTTTATTCAGCTCAACAACAGTAACCAAGTTGGTGGCAATTGATGTTACCCACCAACAACCCGGTTCCCACTGAATCCCATAGACAGTAATGTGAAGTAAACAGTGAAATATCGATGGTGCATATCAATAAATCATTCGTATGAGGTGTTTGACTAACGTTAGTTCCCCACCCAACAACCCGGTTCCCACCGAGTTCCCTAGATAATGAGGCAAAGCGTGCACCTTCTGCAGAACTATAGACTAAAATATTTATCACTCATATATCAAATCCACTAGAAATCATAAAGTGTGTGCATAATGGTTGAAAATTAAAAATTCCATAACTTAACCTTTTACACTGATCTATATCTGACAATAATCTTTTGTATTTTTAGTACAGGTAATAATTTAATTTAACTTTAAAACCCAATTAAAGTGTTTTTAACTGTAATATGTTCGAAATATTTCATACTTACTTTCAGAATAAAGT